>JAVGVS010000404.1:140134-374650 GCA_032718565.1 Distichodus sexfasciatus | reverse complement strand
AACACAAACACTCTCTGTTAGAGGAGTCAGCAGATAAGTGAGTCACATTACACAAAAGGGCAGCACGACAAGTAAACATTTAGACATGAGACACTAATTACCAAAACTCTGACTGAGAAGTGAGCAGAACACCAGGAATGTACAGTACACTGGAGGGTTGGTAGTGGATCTCTAGTGGTTAGGGTACTAAGTTGTGGGTGTGAATCCTATCTCCAGCACTACCACCGTTGGGTCCCTGAGCAACACCAGGGCTACTTCCATTGTCCTAATTTCAGGGACAGTCCCCCTGGAGCAACTTGCGGTTAAGGGTCTTGCTCAGGGACCCAAAGACGGTAGTTCTGGAGGGAGGATTTGAACCCACAACTTCTTGGTCCAACGAGCCACCACCATCCCAATGTCGTGCAGAATTTCACCATATCTGCAGTGTTCCAAATCAATGTAAAAGTCCACTTCATAGTAGACAGAAGAGCAGCTCTTACCTGTAATGGTGATATTGAATTTAACATCATCATCTTTGCCTCTGTCTGTCTGAATGGTGTAGTAATATTCTCCTTGATCTGAGGTCATTGTATTGATGAGCAGTAAAGATGGATCTCTTTCATTTGGAAGACTAAATCGCTGGTCTCCTGTTACTCCATTTCTTTTAGTCCAAGTCCAAACAGACTCACTCATTCCTTTTTTGTTTAATACTGCACCTCGAACAGCGTATTCCAAACAAACAATAGAATTTATTGTGAGGTTGCAGTTGATCTTTGTGGTCTCACAGACGACTCCTTCAGCATCTTGACAGGTCATCTTGACTATCCATGCTGAAAAACAAAAACACTGTACCTTTAACACCACACATGACCCCTATAGAGCCCCTAAAATGAGCTCACGTTCACGAGAAAGCAGCGCGTGTTCACCAGACGATACGCTTTCTCACGAGCACGTCTTACTGTCTCATCAAGCCCTGAAGGAACGAGTGAAAATGTTCTGCAAGCTCACGAGAAAGTAGGCTTGGAGAAAGCTGATCGGCTGATTTGGTCTCTAACCGTTTCATCTCCCTCTTTCCGTCCCCCAACCCTTTCTCTCTCGTTATTAGCTCTATTCTTTCTTTCTTTCCTTCATTTTCATCTCCCCTCTTTCTTGTCTGTCTCGTCTGCTCTTTTGTCTTTGTCTCCCCCTCTTTCTTTCTTCTCTTTCATTTTTCCCCAGTCTCCCTTTCTTTCTTCCGCCTCTCACCTTCTTTTTTCTCTTCCTCTCTTTCCTTTTTCATTCCCTCTCCTTTCATTCCTTTCTTCTTTCCTTACTTCCATACTCACGTTTTCTCTTTTTGACCTTCTTTTAATCTTTTTCCCGCTTTTCTCTCTCATTTTTTCTCTCCCCTTTTCTCCCTTTCTTTCTCTTTCTATCCTTCCTTTTCATCTCCTGTTCTTTCTTTTTTTTGTCACATCCCCTCATTTCTCCTCATCTCTCTCCCTCTTGCGTTCCTCTCTCTCTCTCTCTCTCTCTCTCTCTCATTTGTCCTCTGTCTTTTCTTTCTTTTTCTCTTTTTCCTTTTTGTCTTTCTTTTTTCTTCTCTCTCCTCTCATTCCTCTTCTTTCTTTCCTTTCTTACTCACTCTTTCTATCCATCCTTTCTATCACCTGTTTTCTTTTTTCTCCCTTTCTGTCTTCTTTTTACCTCTCACTCTCTTTCTCTCTTTTCTTTTTTGTCTCTTTTTTTCTTCTCTCTACTTTTCTCTTTTTCTTCTTTCCTTCCTTCCTCACCCACTTTTTCTCTTTCTATCCTCCTCATCATCCCCCTCTTTCTTTTTGCCCTAACCATTCTCTCTCATTTTTTCTCTCTACTTTTCTTTCTTCCTCACTTTCTTTCACTTTCTATTTTTCATTTTTGCCTTTCTCTCACTTTATTATTTTTTTAATCTTTCTCACTTTCCTTTTTTCTTCTCTCTCCTTTCATTTCTTTTCTTCTTTCTTTCCTTTATTCTAAATTTTTTCCTCCGTCTCCCTTTCTGTCTCTTCTGCTCTTTCTCTTTCTCTTTCCCCTCCTTCTGTTTTTCTTCCTTTCTTCTTTATTTCCACTCTTTTTGCACTTGTCTTTCACTTGAATAAAAGCCCATATTCCAGCAGTTTTCTTTAAAATAGTGCTGAAATCTTGTCTCCTCTCATGTGCTGAGTGTCTCGTCACACCCCTAACGAGAAATGACTTCTGGTAGTTACGTATCTCCAGAGCTCCTTAAAGCATCTTACACTCACAGCTGTGATTACACATTGGGAGCATGAAAAACATCTCCTTACTCTCAAGTGAGCATGTGACACTCGTGCTCTGTACCGTCTGTAACCATATGAATGTTGCTCAATAAAATAATCTGTCAAAAATAATCAAGGAATAACGTGCTGCAGAAACACTGAGTCAAAACTACTTACAACCAGACGACCCCATGATGTGTACCGGCAGAAACATCAGAGTGAGGACCAGGAACAGTGAAGAAGCCATGTTTTACTGGAAGAAGGAACACAACATCAGCACATCAGCACACATTCAGGGCAGCTGGTCCTGTGATCGCAGGGTCGCTTGTTCAATTCCCAGAACGGTAAAAGTACGGCTGGGGTAGTTCTTAAATAATTAAGGCCACGTCCGCACAGACGTCTGAACCAGTGGTTTTTCTGGTGTCTGGTGAGCACAGATCGTTTTTCTGCTCATTGGAGCAAATCAAAGCGTTCACGGCCTGCGCCTGGCTTTTCTACAGTTTTCAACCCAATGACGGAGAACGACAGTGTATTTATTTAGATTCGCGTGTACTGAGATATTTTTGAAAACAGAGGAGAAAAAAAAATTCAGTGTTTATAAATAGCCGACAATGGTAATGGCGCCTTAGCGTCTGATAGTGTTGCTTCAGTAGCACAACACTATTCAGAACATAGTCTTTCGTAAGGTCTGGAGAATCAACCATCTGGAAACTTTTCAGATTTTGGAGAAGTTGATGGGTACGTTGTGTTTTACTGCTGCTCATTTAAAAGAACATGAAGTCATGAAAGACATTGATTCCTTCCAAAAATATGTCGCTTGTGTAGTGTAGAGCTGTGATGCGGGGACGTTGTACAGCAACAGAATCAGGAATATAATCAAATGTGTGTAATTATTTAGTAATTTCTTCTTATTGTTTATTTAAGGAGGACAAAAGTTTGAGTTTGGGCTTTTGACAAGAAGCATATCCATATGGGAATCATGCTTCGCACAAAAGAGCTGTCTGAAGACCTACGATCAGGAACTGATCATTTACATAAGGCCGGAAAGGGTTACAAAGTCATCTCAAAAATTTGACATTCATCAGTCTACTGTTAGACAAGTGGTCTATAAATGGAGACAATTTGGTACTGTGGCTACTCTGCCTAGAAGTGGGCGCCCTGCTAAGATGACCCCAAGAGCACAACGCAAAGTTGTCTTTGAGGTAAAGAAGAACTCTAGAGTGACAGCGAATGACTTGAAGAAGTCATTAGAACTGTCTAACGTGTGTTCATGAATCAACAATACCCAAAACACTGAACAAGAAAGGAGTCCATGGCAGAGCACCAAGAAGGAAGCCAGGGCTGTCAAAAAAGGACATTGCTGCACGCCTGAAGTTTTTGAAGGAGCACTTGGACACTCCACAACGGTACTGGGAAAATGTTTTGTGCAGTGATGAAACTAAAATTGAACTATTTGGGAGGAACAAGCAGAACTTCATTTGGCGTAAAAAGGCACTGCATATCAACATAAAACATCATCCCTACAGTAAAGTATGGTGGAGGGAACATCATGATTTGGGCCTGCTTTGCTGCATCAGGGCCTGGACAGCTCGCCATCATTGAGGGGAAAATTTAATTCCCAAATTTATCAGCAAATTCTTCTGAGATGGTTTGGACACAATGAGACAATGAGTACATAGGTAGAAGGATGATGAGGTTGGAGCCACCAGGCAGGAGGCTGAGAGGAAGACCAAAAAGGAGATTTATGGATGTGGTGAAAGAGGACATGAAGTTAGTTAGCGTGAGGGTAGAGGATGCAGAAGATAGGACTAGATGGAGACAGATGATTCGCTGTGGCGACCCCTGAAGGGAAAAACCGAAAGAGGAAGAAGAAGAACATTTTGTGTGTTATTGGCTTCAGCTCATTGTGTGTATCAGTACCTGTGACTTAGATGAAGAACAGATCACTTTTTATGACCAATTCACGCAGAAAACTACAAAAATCCAAAGCGTTCACATACTTTTTACCTTGACTGTATGGTTTTGGGAAACGCGCCCCTGGTTGTTATTACCAAGTTCTAAAAATGTTTTCAGATATGAGTATTGGTCAGACGCTCCAGGATTTTGTGATTAACGCAAATTCAGCCAAACCACCCCCCAATTCATTACTACCGTGCAATTTTGACTAATTACAGCAACGTTTCCGCAATTTTTGACCAGTTATTGTCATACGTCAGCAAACTCACTTCCTTCTTACATTTAGAAGACCCAGGAAACGCATGTGATAAATGCAAATTTTTCCACAACTTTGACTTTCTCCCGCAACAAAACATCTAAAAACACGGCAACTTTCAGTCAAAAGCTGCTGTAAAATCGGGCATTTTAGGCCACATCAATCTCCAGTTCTTGGGCTCATGATTCGATTAAAAAATTATTCATGTTTCAAAAAGTCACGATTCAGTGCATACATGAATGAGTTTCCAGACTCTTGCTTTGGAGTTACTTTTCCCATTTGACTGTGGCAGATCAAGAATAAAATCACACTCAATCAAATGTAGTTCACTAAATGTAAAGCATATGTGCGCATACTGACTGCGTCTCCTTCCTGCTCAAAAGGAGGCCTATTTGAGTTCAGGAGTAAATTGGGATTGTGTCAAGTCTGCCACTTGACATAATCCACTAAGATGTGGGATAAACCAGTACACGCCAGAAGCTCTGCTCACTTTTACTCACATACAGTAAAACACACACACACAAAAATAGTTTATTTAGCTGTATTTTATTCCCCTATCTCCTTATTTAAGTTTAAGTTTGTATATTGTATCTGTTTTGTTTTTATATTATTATTATTTTTGAATCTTGAATGTATCCTTCCATAGACTTCCATAATGACTAATGTATATAATTTTACACCTAATCCTAACCCTAACCTTAACCTCAGTAACCAAAAGCACATCTTTTACCTCTTTTAGTTTCTCAAATAAAACAAACACGTTTTCTATAAAGTCATTTCTCCTCATGGGGACCTCTCACATGTCCCCACAAAGCCCCAAAAACAGATAAAAGTGATTTTAGGGGACAAAAAGGTCCCCACAATGCCATAAATACATGAACACACACACACACAGGGTCAACGCCAATGAGAAGAAATCCACATAACAATTAAAGACCAAAGTAAAAGGCATGACAGAAGAGAAGTACTTACCTCAGACCAGATTTCCACAGTTAATGAGGCTGAGGAGGAGAGGAGTGTGTTAAGAACGAACATGAGCAGGAGGAGGAAGAGGAGGAGGAGCGTGTGAAGAAAAAGTTGTGGGTGATTCCGGCTGGATTATGCGCGTCTCCCGCAGCAATTCCATGAAGATTACGCACACATCTACCCACATACACAGATATAGAGAGGGAATAAAAGTGAGGGAGGAAGTGAGAGGGAAAGAGAGACGGAGACAGAGAGGGAGGGAAAGAGAAGAAGAGAGGGGAAAAAAAGAATTGAATTAGAAAAATCATTTATTGTGATAGTCATACAAGAATCTCACAGTCACTTTGAAAAAGGTGTTGAAAAATTAAACAAAATAAAACAAACATAAAAACCAAAATGAATCACACACAAGGATGACAAAACATTTCTAACCGCTAAGTACAGGACCCTCTAATAGGTCTTTACAGTTTTCTCACTTACTAAAACACTAAACCCAACTCTCTGAACCAAATTCTCAGTTGCCTAAACTCATTTTTTTTAATCAAACACTCTTTTTTGCTAAACCTTAAACACTTTCCCAGTCACTAAACATTTACATTTACAGCATTTAGCAGATGCTCTTATCCAGAGCGACTTACATTTCCTTATTTCAGGGTCAGTTCCCCTGAGAGCAACTTAGGGTTAGGGGTCTTGCTCAGGGAATGTCCTAGCACTAGGCCACCAACACCCGCTGACCAGACCAAGACTCTGAAGGTTGGAGACCGAGACCAGGGAAGAGCGAGACTGGACCAATGCACGTTTTACAAATAAAAACAAATAAAAACATGCAGAGTTGTGACATCCTATGGCTTAGTGCTGTGAAGAAAAATAATTTTAGTGCGGGTGGAAACACGTCTTTATCTATTTGGTATCTATCTGGATACAAGATAAAATGATTTGATAACAAATAATGCATTTTTCTACATTTATTTATTTTTCCCTATTGATTACTTTCTAATTATAATAAATATTTATTAATATTTTCTGATCAATTGAAAGTGACGAAACGCTAAAGTTTTGGGTAATTTTGAGTCAATTTGGAGCTGCTTTTGGCCTTTCTGAAAAAGAACTACATTTTTGCGCATGATGGCTTTCCATATGAGAGTCGCAATCGCTAATGATGTAATTAATGCGTTTTTATGCAATTACTTCAGTTTTTTTGCACAGAATTACTCAGCAATAATTTCACATACGGAGGAATAAATATAATGTCCGGTAAGTTGATGGTCTTGGTCAGGTTGGTAACGCCAGATGTCGGATTCGAACCCACAACCCACAACTCCAACACAGCTGTCACCTTTTACACACAACAACTCACAACTGAACACACGTTTCTAATGATGAGATCAGACAGTTTGGGCAGGATGAAAGCCAGTTCAGAGTACACAGGTGGCACATGTGCATCCATCTACACTGGACAGAAACATACAGAGAGGCAGAGGAGGGAGAGTTCGTGTGATAGGAGGTGGAACAATCATTACTGATGGAATTCAGGCAACTGTTGTACACCACGTCCTTTTTCACGGGATGACAATGAGGGAAGCAGGACGAAGAATCCAACCCAATTTGAGCAGCTACTCTGTGGCCATTGTTTTATTAATATATAGAATTTTTCATATTGAAACTGTTACTAACCTCATGCACCTTCAGTGTAGAAGTCAACTTCCACTTCTGTAGGTTAATACTGCATCTACATTGTCTCTTTTTCTACTCCTATTTATAGTTCTAGTTTAAAGTTTATATTTAATACTCCATTTCTCGTATATTGTTTATTCTATATGCCATATTTGTTCCTTGTTCCCTGTTTCTTGTTGCACTGTGAAAACTGGAGCCACGTCTCTCTGTAAACCTGTACAGTATATAGCAGAGATGACAAAGTTTATCTAGACTTTGACTTTGACAGTGTCAACTTTGATGGAATCAACAGTGTGTCTCGGTCAACTTTTGGGCATGTCCTCCAACGCAACAGACTTAGCATGAAACAAAGCATCCTTTATTGGAGGCAATGGAACAGGCCCGTAATGATATAACTGTGGAGTCTTGTCAAGGCGGGATTCCGCATAATAGAGGGTTTTTCCCTGTTGCCTGGCAGGGGAAAATATTGCTCGTGATGTGGATGAAGTGCTCTGGCCAGACCCCGCACAAACACATGATGTTGGAGAATGCATCTTTGTGCAGTAATGTGCTTTTTTATTTAGTTTTATTAACTTTTATTACGACATGTAGATATCCCTTTGACTACAATATTATAGTTTTTCTCAGGCACTTAACTACTTTTTTCAAAACAATAACCACATTCTCAAATCAGCCGATGCAGCCTGCGGAACACTAGCAAATTTGGAAGAACTCCCCATTTTCCCTGCAAAACCCTCTACGTGAATCAAAACACTAAATAGCTATTGCAAAATTGCATAATTCACTCAAACAGTAACACAAATCAGTCAAACAGGAGACACATACAAGCAATCAGTGACCACTCTCAGGCAGTTGGTGGTGTAACGGTAGGGTGTTCGCCCCGTGATCAGAAGGTCGCTGGGCGCTCATGAGCAAGGTACCGTCCCCAAGCACTGCTCACCTGGTTAGCTGCCCACCCATCCTTCACAGATGGGTCGGATGCAGAGGTCACATTTCGTTGTGGTGCACTGTGTGCTGTGCTGTGGTGTGTTCACAATGACAAAAAATCACTCACTTTCACTTCCACTTTCACTTTCAAAACACTCACTCACTGCAGTAAAATCAGTACACACACAGAGAGCAACAAAGAACAAAAACACGTCTTCTGTGAAGGTAAAGTGGTTTTATTGGGTGTGTATGAAAACGCAAAAATCAAGAAAACACATTTTGTCATGTGATTATAAAAAAGGCGATTTACTTTGCACAATCTCTTCCGTAGCACTGTCTCTCCCTTCAGACTCCAGAAGTGCTCGTAAATCTCATCAAGGAATACAATAAACTTTCCAGAGTTATATGGCCCAACTGTTGGGATGTATACGACAGGACCAGTCTCTGATATACCGAGTGATGCACAGAGTTACAGTGAATGTATAGTGGACAACTCATATAGTGACGTTTTACCTGTACATACTAATATCTCAGTTGATAAAGTGACTGAATGAATGTTGTGATATGTTGTGTGGTCTGCAGTTACAGCAGCCTGTATTTCCTGTAAACGGAGTGTATTGTTCTCCAGCACCATCTGAACAATCGCCGCTTCATGGTCAGCAGTGAACAGCGGCCACTCCCACCAGCTGCAGGTCTTCTTTCGAGTCTATAAAGACAGATGTGTAATGTAGAATACTGCAGTAAATATACATCTGATAACTGCAATAACTGTGGTCTATATTTGAATTACAGCGAGTGAATGTTACAGGACAATTTTCCCTCTTGAATATTTGAATAGTTGATGCAACATATGACGATGAACATGGTCAATGACAGTGGCTGTAATTTTATGGTTGACCTCTGTCTTTGACCTTGCCCACTGTTTCCTCTTCCACGTCCACGTTCACGTCCTCTTCAGTCTTGTTTCATTGCGTGTGAAAAATTACACCACTTTATTACTACTTTAATACCGTGTTAGCAACTTTTGAGTGATTGAGAGTTAGATTTGCAGCAAGTAGTGGAACCAAGTGCAAGTTTGGCCCAAGTTCAGTAGTGTTCAGTAGTGCAATTTAGCAGCTGCCGCTATTTTGAAGTGAATTGCTTAATCAGCCACTCTGATGTGATTTTGGTGTTACCAAATGTGACCCGGTCTGCCATAATGAGTCATAAGTCGGCGTTCAATTTATTTAGATACGGGCCGATTATGTTGAAAAACATCACAAAAATATCGATTTTTTTTTGGAGACCAGATTAATTTTGAAGACCTTTTCTTTCATATAAGACCAAAAAAGAAAAATCGAAATTTTTGATGTTTGTCAACATAATCGGTCCGTATCTAAATAAATAGAACACCAACTTCCGACTCATTACGGCAGATCGGGTCACAAATTAACACTGTGACTAGTGTTTTGCAAAAATCCTTTAGCAATGAAAAGTGATGTGCAAGCAATGACAACATGGTTTCTGTTGTGCAGAAAAGTTTACTGATTTGCTTATATTTAATTTGGAAATGACAACTACATTGGAATGCTCTGTGCTGAATATATTTTTACTCGCTGTGGGTATGATCTGGTTTTGAACACGGGATAACTGATTTTGAGGTCATAGTTTGATTTTGATAGAAAAGTCTAAATGTAGTTTGAGTTTTTGGGTTTGTGTTTAGGGTTTTGAGAAAATGGGTGAAAGGTGAGTGGAAAAGAGTCTGAGGTAAAGAGAGAACAAAGGACGAATAGAAAGAAAAGGAGAAGGGGAGAGAGAGAATAAGGGAAGGAGGGAAAAAGAGGGGGGAGTAGGAGAGAGGGAGAAAGAGAAAGGGAAAAAGATAAAGAGAGAAAAAGATAGAGAGACGGAGAGAAAAGTGAGAAAAAGAGATAGAAAGGTGAAAGAGAGGGAGTGGGTGAAAAGGTGAGAGAGAGAGTGTGAAATGGAGGGAAAGAGAAAGAAGGATGTAGTTAGGACAAACGAGAGAAGGCTGGATTTTCACGTCACAGGATCTGCCCTGATTCCATTAACTATATCCCCAGGGTGTTTTAAAGATGATGTAGATTCCAATGAAATGTTGAACTGCAGAAAGTTGGTAAAATTCCTGGAAAAAATTCCCAGACTAACGTGACCATAGATCTGCTTCTGATTATACATTTGCCGCTCTAAGACTTAAACCCGCGACATTCTGTTCACATGGCCAATTAACGCCCGACAAAGACCATTATTCTGCTCGCTGGAGCGAGTCAGAGTTTCCACATGGGCCTTCATGACCTTCTTAGGTCAGCTGTGTGTTTGGCTGGCACCAAATAATGCTGCCTGCTGTGTTTTCTTAGCATCGATTTAAAAGTGAAAGTGAGTGATTATTTGTCATAATCATAATTATTTGTATTATTATTACCTCTGCATTTGACCCATCCGTGAAGGAGCAGTGGGCAGCTAACAAGGGCAGCATTCGGGGAGCAGTGCTTGGGGACGGTACCTTGTTCATGAGTACCTCAGTGGTAAGTTCTCGATTCAAACCTTCTGATCACGCGGTGAACACCCTACCGTTACCCCACCAACTGCCCCAATTGCTGGCAAAATCTAGACCAACGCAAAGAAAACGCCGCTATTTGATTGGTCTGAATTAATGGTGATTCGCAATAAACTTTGCCCACTACAACCTCCTGCTGTGAAGCAAAGAAGATATTTCAGAGAAACACCTAGGAAACACTTAGGCTAAGAAAAAACCAGGAGAATGGAATTTGGATGAACTACAGTGAGGGTGAGTTTAAACAGGTTTGAGATGCAAAAGGAGGAGGGACAAGGTGTAAGACCTCAGCCCAGACCCTACCTCCTCGGAAAGGCCATCCAACCAAGACTCCAGTTCCACATCTTCACAACCACCCCTGATTACCAGATCAGCGTCACCTGAGTTCTAGCCAATCATTCCCACATCACCTGTATTTAAGGCTGTTTGCTTGCAAGCATTCCCTGCAAAGTACTGGATGCGTTCGACATGGGCTTGGGTCTGTCTGCAGCTGACGTGACGTAGCACGAGATCTTACGGCAGCTGCAGATGCAGAGAAAAAAGTGACTGCCGTGAAGCCAGACAACTTTTACTGCTCGTAGTGTGCGAGATCTGCAGTGGCCGACCTCGTGGTATTGGCATTTTCTTGGCATGAAGAATATGGAGATCAGCAAAGGCAAGTTAAAACTTTCCAAAAAATATGCTTCACGTTATTTCTATAATCTGATGCCTGTACTCAGCACTGGTTTGCGGAACAGGGCAGATTAAATCTTAAAACAACTCTTTACTGCAGGCTACATTTTAAATGTAGTATTTTTTAATGCATCAGAAGAGGGGTCATTTTAGCCTAGATAAATAAAGCTTAACCTGCGAGGGGAGGAGGAGCTGACAGCCTGTATCCACACGATTTTCACACATCCTTATTCCTACATTAAGGCTGACAGTACAGTTCAACAAACAGGCTAATAGAAAGTCTAACCCGTTGTGCTAGAATGGCCAAGAACTATTTATCTGAAGAAAATCATCCCAAAAAGTATTGATAATATTGTTTGTCCCGACAAATTGCCTCAAGCAAGTATCATCAAATAAAAGCTTATTGTGTCTTCACCAGTCCTTAGCCTTTCTGCCTTTTCTTTGGACACACACAGTGCCAAAATGTACCCTCAGAGTAAGTTATAGTGATTGAAACAAGTTTAGTTACCATGGCTCAAGTAATGCAATTTTTAGCATTTATATAGGCCATCTAAGTTAAAAACACAACACCTTTTCCACTACAGAATTGCATTATCAATTGACGATCTACTCATTGAGGTTCATTTAGGGAATTCAACTGTGTTACAGTAGAAGATTGAATGGGAAACCTGCACAGCCGTTTAATTTAGTGTAATTTCATGTCTTTTTCTGTGAAAAATTAGCATATGGCCATTACCCTCAATGTCATAAGGGTTTGGCAAACTGTTACACACAATAATATGTTAGTGATGTTAAGAGATGTTCTAAAATATCAAGCTTAACAGATGACAGTTAAATCAAAGTAATATTGTGATATGTAGGATGATGCTAGATGTACACTTTCAGAGAGAAAACATTTTAATATCTTTTTGTTCTAATAATATAAAATGGAAACGAAAACCGCCAGGAGGGTGTAGATGAATCTATACAAATATCACCTGCATGCACATTACTTCTTTTACAAAGTCAAAAGTCAAAGTCAACTTTGTCATCTCTGCTATATACTGTACAGATACATAGAGAGACGAGACGACAATAACCCACCCATCATTCAAACCATTTTCAGTGAAAAAAACAAACAAACATAAACAAAAACACACACGTCATGCGCGTCCCTAAATTTCTTCAGCTAATAAGGGCAAAGTTGTGTCGTCACGGAGGCGGTTCTCAGCTTGTGCAGCCGGTTGAGAGGTGCTGCAGGATCTGTCTTAAGGTATCTTGCTCTCGAGAGGTTTTTGTACCACGTGACACGATGACGCGTGGTGACGTTTTGCAGTGCCGACTGAAGCCGGACAAAAAAATCTTACCGTGATGCATTGGGTCAATACCAGAATGCATTGCTTTAAGCCAGCGCTGTAAGCGGCTGC
Organism: Distichodus sexfasciatus; assembly: GCA_032718565.1. Taxonomy (NCBI): domain Eukaryota; kingdom Metazoa; phylum Chordata; class Actinopteri; order Characiformes; family Distichodontidae; genus Distichodus; species Distichodus sexfasciatus. The sequence goes on along the minus strand of JAVGVS010000404.1, from coordinate 362,005 downwards.
ATCAAGTCGAACGCACCCATTGTTGTGCCTAGCGCTGCGTACCGAGCATTCTCCGTTATTGTCTTCCTGTGTTTTGACCCTCGCCGTATGTTTTTGGATTACTCTTCTGTTCTCTGTGATTTGGATTTGATTACCCTGCGGACTGTGTAAATGGACTTGACCCTTGCCTGAATAAATACCACGAGTTTAGTCAGTTCATCTTTTTTTCCTCGACCTGGTTTTTGAGACTGTGCGTTTTACAAAACAAGTTAAACAAGGCATATTACCATAGATAGACATACAACAGTAAAAGAGATCAAAACTGTGGCAGAGAGCATGTTTTTCCCTGAAGGGAAATCAAAAAATTTGGAGCTCAAAAATCTCCATTCTGACATACGAGATATCAGTCCTAAGCCGATTGATGAAGAACGTACCGTTGATGATTTATATGAAGAAACTAAGCTGAGACTACTGAGACTATACCTTTGCACCAAGAGGCTGGAGAAGGTACACAATTCTCATAATGAAACAAATGACATTATCATCTTGTTGACAAACACCCAAAGAAGACAAACAATTTCATTAAAATGACATTCAGCAGACAGTGGATTTAGAAGAATAACCGCAGGACCTCATGAACCGAAAATAGGATGTTGCGAGGGAGCACAATGAATGGATTGAAGAAAGAGAAAGTGCATTTGGAAGTATTCAGACAAATGCTGATTCAGAAAGTGATACCAGAAAGAGGACAATGAGGTTTTCTGAGAATTAATCTGCCAGTCTTTTGACACCATTCCAGTGGAGAATATTAGTCCCACTGTCATTGTTGAAGTAAGAAGGGGGTTTTGTCTCACTGACCTAATGCATAAATTTGTTGATCGAGTAATAATTGAGTTCAATCAAAATGAAACTTCCCACTGAATCTTTTGGAAAAGGAGTAGGTGCAGGTGTGTTCCGAGATTGTTTATCTGAATTCTGGACTGAGTTCTACAGCAGATGCACCTTGGGTGCCAATGTTAAGGTCCCCTACCTCAGGTGTGAGTACCAAACTCATGAGTGGCAAGCCATTGCCAGAATAACTGTTAAAGGCTTGCAGTATAATATTTTCCCATACACCTTTCCCTTCCATTCCTGGAGGAAGCCTTGTATGGTATGACCTACAGCAGTACCAGAGACTCTTATGTCCTACATATCAAAACCAGAGAGGGAGATCTTACAGCGGGTATTACGCAGCTTTGCATCTGTTGAGCAGGACACCCTCATTGATGTTCTAGACTCACATGAATGGCATCAAATTCCAACTGAAGAAAACATCTCTGCACTTGTCACACAGCTGGGTCACAAAGCCCTCATACAAAATTCCATGTTTGTAATTGAGTGTTGGAGACCTGTTTTGAAAGATCTTGCTGCAGTTTTGACACCAGGGAGATTAGCAGAGATTGTACGGCAGCAAGTTCCAACACCCAAGCGTGTGAAAGACATCTTAAAATTTCTTGAATGCAGCACAGAGCTGTGTAGGCCCTTCCTTCACATCTGTACTGGGACTGATCTTCTGTTCGGTAGGGACGTCACTGTCAACTTCACTGAAACCAGCTAATTTCAGTGTGGTCCTCAAGCAAACACGTGGGTGCTGTCTAATGTTACCGCCCGACTTAGACGGAACCGTGCCTCCGTGAACCCAGGCTAAGTATCTGTTTTGTTTCTCTTGCTCTCTGGGTTCACTTTTGGTTCTTGTGTGTGTGGTGTTTGCCCCTCGTGTCTTCTAGGGGTTAGCCTTAGCCTTCCCTGTTAGCTTGCTCCTCACTTCCGGGTTCTGTGTCTGCACTTCGTGCCCTTCTGAGTAGTTCACTATCTGTTTAGAGCACTTCCTGGTATGCTGTTTGCACTGCGTGTTCCCTACCTAGTAGGTCAGTGTCTGTGTAGAACACCCCCACGCTAATCATTGATTTCAGCTGTGTCTCGTTCTGCTTTGAGTTTGGGATTGGTGCAAGCACTCGTTTATTGAGTTCTGTGGTCTTATTTAAGTCTGTTTAACCCATGTGTCCTTGAGTCTGTATCCCTCAGACAGTACGTGGTTGTTTGTTACGTGGTTGTTGGGTATCCAGGATCAACTCTGCTCTTTCCCCTTTTGGACTTTCTGGACCCTTGTGATTTTGGTTTGACTTTGTGTTCCTGTTTGGATTGCCCCTTTTGTTTTCTCTGACCTACTTCTCCTGTGTTTTTCTCCCCAGGTTCGTGACTCCCAGTGAGCTTTCCCCATCTGGCCAGACTGCCTTGGTGTCTACTGAGTCTGGACCATTGTCAGTTCGCCTCCCAAGTCTTTAAGCGTAAGGACTTTGCTCGTTCTGGTTACTCGGGGAGGCTCTCCCCCGTTACCTGGCGCCTTCCACTGGGAGCACGGGCCTCATCTTTCTTTTGCAACTTCATTTCTGGGTTTGTGTTCCTTTTTGTCCTTGTTTGTGGACTGGTGTTTTGCCCTTTTTTGTGTCGAGAACCCTTTATCATGCCTGCAACAGCATCCTCCTCTCCTTCCCCCAATAACCACATCATGACAGTTACCTTCAAATTATCCAGCTCTGCGGAGTGATTTCAACGCGATTCTTAACAGCTCAGTTTGGGTGATGGATATAGTATGACTGTCTCAGTAGGCATGTATCTGTTTTTAAGATGTCAACATTTGCATTTACATGTTTGTTTTTCCAAAAAGACAAAAAGTTCCATTTAAATATATGGAGAAAACAAAGCGGTTCAGACTGAGGGTTATGGTTCTGCTGGAATTTTATTTTACAGTTTTTCTTATTTGTCAGAGAAAAAGAAAAGGATAATAAGAAAAAAGGTACCAGAATCAAGCAAAATTCTGTCAATATAGTGAGAATTTATCTTAAGATCTCCTAAAACAAGAAAAAAAATCTTTCAATTTTTCCATGTTTTTAGCTTTAATATTCTTAAAATAAGCAAAGTTGTCATGAATTTCTTAACTCGTGGTAGAGAGCATGAGAACCTTTCCGTTCTCTTAATTAAATTTCTTATTTCATGTTAAGAAGTTATCAGTACATTTTTCTTAAGGTAATTGTAGCCAATGTTTCTTAAAATTAGATTTATCTTACACATACAAGTCTAGTCAATCAGTTTTTCTTAAAATAAAACAAGATCTATTTCTTTTTAAGATTTTCTGGCTTGTTAAGACTTCATTTGTCTTCATTTGCAGTGTAGTACATTTACAATAAAAAGCATCTGTCAATAAGTGAGGTTAAGTAATGCACTAAAATAATTTTCAAATTGTTTTCCTACTTTATTTACAAATTTCGTGCATGTGAAAAACAATGTTTTCATTTATTTATTTTTCAGAAGTAATACATTTGTCATCCTTGAGTCAAAGGTTAGGAAATTAGTTTTAGTTTCAGTGTTTTCAAGAAAATGTTGACAGATGTAACAAATATCATACAAAGATCAAATAAATCTTCATTGCAAGGAATGCAACTGCGAAATATACACTGTGCTTTGTACATATTCAGCTCCACTTGATCAAGTGGCATAGCACAGTCCTCAGTGTCCCACAACTCTGGGGCAAAGTACATAACATTTGGGATTCCATGTGGCACATTTGGGTTGGGCACAGGTCAGATTCTGTGTGCGTTCCAGACATCCTCAATGCTATTCAGCTCTTCCTAAAATTAAATAAAATGTCTATACTGTAAACAACATACTGAATAATCACATTCATGACTGAATAAATTTAAGAAAGAATAAAATAATACTTGAATTATTCCCATAACGCACACCTAATTATGGCCTTGTCCAGGAACCCCCATCAAATGCTTCTTCATCCCGTATCTCTGAAAGAAGCTGGATCCAATATTCCATCCTCTCTTTCCGGAGAATGCCCCACCAATTTGGCATTCAGCCAAAATATCCTCCGAAAGAGAAGCCATCGATACACCCAGTTTTTCTTGATTGCTTTGATGCAGCAGTCAACTCAAGCTCCACATTTTCAAAACAGTTAACACACAGGCCTAAACAGTGGCACTCATGGTCAAAATGACACATGTTGTTTGCAAAAGGCTCTAACTGTGCCAAAATAGTTAACACATGCAACGAAAGCAAATTTTGCCTTCAAACAACACAACTTTCAAACAAGTGTATGAGCTCCTCCAATCAATCATTACACAATGCACAACAAAATACAAAATCCAGCACTCAGTGTGAATCAGTGCAGCATCGCTTGTCAATGTAGTCCATTAGCTTTCGTGCCAGGGCCATTTGTTGTCTTTCTACATAGTCTGTGTCAAATTGGCGCTTCCTGCAAAGAATTGGATCCAGAATCAGAAATGCTTTGATGCAAATTTTATTGATTCCATGACTGTGGCTGACAAGTGAAATACTGTAAATATTGCAGGAAAGAAAGCAAAATGAAACCTACTGTAATAAAATGTACTAGTTTAAATAGCCACTATGGATATTCAGTCTATTTACTTACGACAACAGGGCCGTGTTTTCATCCACATCGCATTCTATATCTATAACGAGCAACACGGAGGTGGCATCTTTGAAGGGTGTACAGACTGACTGCTGACTGAAGATTTGTGTGAAGGAGTGTCAAACGGGTGAATTCATTCTACACTAGGTAGCGTCTAATAGTCAGGAATAGATGGTTTCTATTTGGTTACCGTAGTCAAAACAATAGAGTTTGGGCTGCTTGAATGACATCTGTGTTAACAGTTATGCAAAGGGTTGTAAAAAAATGTGTGAATCCAATGAAAAAGTGTTAACACACATGCAAGAGATGTCTTCAGGTTTGCTGAGATGGTTATGATGAAGACCAAGTGGATCCCAGTTTCTTTAGCAGGTCAAAACAATCAAGAAAAACTGACTGAACATCTCTCCGTCCAGCTGCATCTGGCCACAGAGCTTCATCAACATCACAGGCTATGTTGTCATAGGCAAGACATTGTGGAAAAATCTTCCACCGTGTGGGATCCATCCTTGAATAGAGACAACATCGATCTGCTTACATGCCTCCTTCATAGCTTGAAGTAGAGGTGCATGAACATATGGCTGTAGATCATAAACCTTCCACCGCCATGCAGAAAAACCTCTTCTACTGGGTTTAGGAAGGGTGAGTATGGTGGAGGATAATGAAACCATTTTGGACCAGAGGAGATCGGTGGAATGAGACATTATCCCAGGTGACAATTTATCGCATCTCAATTTGATTTGCAGCACTAACAATATAACTGAGTTGCTCCAAAAATGCCAGAATGAGAGCTGTATTGTGAGGACCTAAGGTGTCATGATGGTGGAGGACTCTCATGTTCTCCAAGTTTGTTGATGGCAGGTTTACTCACCTGTTCCTTTTTATTGCGCCTAAACCTGATTGGTGTGTCTATAATTAAGCAGCTAAGTGTTTGTTCACCCGGTGGCTGTGTTTAACCAGGTGGTTCATGAGTGTGGTTATTTGAAAGCCAGTGCTTTAACATGGACAAGTGTGTTTAGTGATTTGCAAATCAGTGTGTGTTGAGTTTTACAAGAAGTGTGAAGATGACAATGTGCTTAGTGCTGTGCAAATCTGGGCCAATGTGTTGCTAACTGAGTGTAAAGTTATGCCCAATGTGGGAGACTTTTTCTTTTAGTGTTTAAGCAGTCAGAAAAACCTGTAAGCTAATTAACCAATCAGGACACAGAGGGAGTTTACACACATACTACTCTAGACAGGACAGGACAGGACAGGGGTGCCCTCCAGTGGGCAGCTGGAGTCCACCACGTTGTTGTGACCCAAATCTCATGCGGAACGCCATCATGCGCGAAAATTTCTTCATTTTCATTTAATCAGATTTTTTTCCCATTTTATAACGTTAGAGAGTAAAAATAAATATATATTTTTTTAAAAACAGACAGTTTGGTTTATTTTAAAATGCTGGAAAATGCTCTTTTTGTCCAATTAATAATCAATTAATTTGAAAAATAATCGGCAGATTAATCGATTAACAAAATAATCGTTAGGTGCAGCCCTAGTTCAAACTCATTAATTAAGTCACAGTTTTGGACTTCACACAAAAATAAAGTCATGTGAGTCGCAAACAAACTTTTCTTTTCCTTTCAGCTCATTATTACGGAAGCGTAATGCGTTTACTTGAGAAAAATAATTCTGCTCTGTTTTTCTGAATTAACGAGATACAGTTTTCATGTAAAAAAAAAAAACACGCTGTTTTTGTGAATTAACCTCAAAAGCTCTCATTTCGCCTACTTTAGAGCTCGATTTCACTGCAATAATGTCACACTTTAGATTAGTCCAATTTTATTTTGGTTTGGATTTGAGATACTGGGAAATATTTGCAGCATTAAGTAGCGTAGATGGCATTGTTATTAGTTTGTCGACTTTGCACAGGCACCTCAAGACTTTGCGGTTGTTCAGACGGAAAGCCCATTCTGATCTGCAGGACATTGTGTTTTTTTGTTTGTTTTTTTATGAAAACTGTATCTCGTTAATTCAGAAAAACAGAGCAGAATTATTTTTTCTCAAGTGAACGCATCACGCTTCTGTACATTCTTGGCACAAACTAGCACACTGTTTAAACTGGCCCACTGAGGGCAGGCAAACACATAACTCTCTCACCACAGGGTGAATAAGCTGCCATAGTAACCAAACTCCACCTCTTGGAGCAGGCGAAAGGAGAGCGGGAGAGGGGGAGGGAGAAAGAGAGAGAGAGAGAGAGTCGGTCTACAGTGAGGGGTGGGGCTGCTGGAACCTGGAAGCAAAGAAGTTTTTCCCTAACGCAACTCTCAACTCTCAGAAACACTGCACCAGAAAAGCCACACACAGAGAACGCCTTGTGTAGGAAAGCAAGCTTTAGACTGCGAGTTGTGAACCAACATGGGCGAAGACGCAGTGCAGGCGGAGAGAAGCAGCATGGCGAGCGGACACGAGAGCCAAGAGCTGTTGGTTCCCAGCCCCAGCCCCACTCACGGCCTCTCCGAGCTGGGCCTCTCCGAGCCGGGCATCGCCTCCGACCATTCTGTTCCTGCTCCTGCGCCCGACTCCGACGGCCCTCCCAGGGACGGGGTCTCGCCGACCTGCCAGGTCAATGCCATCACCGTCCTGACCTTGCTGGACAAGCTGGTGAACATGCTGGACACGGTTCAGGAGAACCAGCACAAGATGGAGCAGCGGCAGGCCGAGATGGAAGGAGCGGTGAGGGGCATCCAGAACGACATGACCAAACTGTCCAAGAGCCACAGCAGCACGGCCAACACGGTCAGCAAGCTGATGGAGAAGAGCCGTAAGGTCAGCGTGCACATGAAGGAGGTGAAAGACAAGATGGACAAACAGGCAGGTCAGGTGAAGAGACTGGAGGCCAACCACGCACATCTGCTCCAGAGAAACAACTTCAAAGTTCTCATTTTCCAGGTGCGTGAGTCGCCATATGGACAAACAACACTGTGTGTATGAATATGAGTGTGTGTGTGTGTGTGTGTGTGTGTGTGTGCGGGATTAGGGTGTGGCTGTGCAAGAACACACACTATGCTTAAACATTTCACACTCGCCATGCAGATAATTCACAGGGAGTAGTTTTAGGTCAGAGGTCAGTGCTTTGGAGAATGGACGGGTGAATATTTGAGTGTGTGTGTGTGTGTGAATGTGTGTGTGTTAACCTGCGAAAGGCAAGTGTGAAATTTGAACTGTTTTAGGCTGAACGCAGGGTGTGTCCCCAACGTTGGTATGAGTGGGACACAAGTTTTCCTCAAAGACGGAGAGGAAAAACTGTGCTAGAGGTAAAGTGTGCATGTCAATAGTTGTGTGTGTGTGTGATTCCTGCAACTTGTGTATATTTATATATAGTATTGTGTGTATAAGTGTTAACATGCTAAAACGAGTGGGAGCGGAGTAGTGTTGTAGCACTAGAGACCGATCTCGAGAGCACTTTTTGAAGGTCTCAGTCTCGTCTCGGACTCGGGATTTTATTTGGAGACCAGTCGAGACCACAACTCGGAGAATATTACTATTAAAACTCTTTTAGAGTGACGCAGGCATTTTGCACTTTTTATTCATTTGTGTTTTAATAACTCAGAATCCCTTTAATTTACAGAAACCACACACATACTGTCGGAATCACAAGACCATCAACTTACCAGACATTATATTCATTCCTCCGTATGTGAAATTATTGCTGAGTAATTCTGTGCAAAAAAACTGAAGCAATTGCATAAAAATGCATTAATTACATTATTAGCACTCGCAACTCTCATATGGAATGCCGTCATGCGCAAAAATGTAGTTCTCTTCCAGAAAGACCAAAAGCTGCTCATTTTATAGAACAAAATGAGTCCAAATCGGCTCAAAATAACCAAAAACTTTAGCGTTTCTTCATTTTCAATTGATCAGAAAATAGTTATAAATATTTATTATAATTACAAAGTAATCAGTAGGGAAAAATAAAGTAGAAAAATGCATTATTTGTTATCAAATCATTTTATCTTGTATCCAGATAGATACCAAATAGATAAAGATAGATAAATTCCACCCGCACTAAGCCATAGGATGTCACATGTTTTTATTTGTCATGTGGTGTAAAACGTGCATTGGTCCAGTCCCGCCCTTCCCTGGTCTCGGTCTCCACCCTTCAGAGTCTTGGTCTGGTCAACGGGTGTTGGTGGCCTAGTGGTAGAACACTCGCCTTTGGCCCAAGAGGTTGTGGGTCCAAGTCCGACCTCTGAGCATTCCCTGAGCAAGACCCCTAACCCTAAGTTACTCTCAGGGGAACTATCCCTGAAATTAGGAAATGTAAGTCACTCTGGATAAGAGCGTCTGCTAAATGCTGTGTAAATGTACTGGTCTTGGTCTGGTCTCGGTCTCGGTTTAGGTGGTCTTGATCCCCACTCTAAAGTGGGCCATGTGGGGAGAGGAGAGTGGAGCAATTCCGCGATTCCAGCTTCTAGTAGGTTGGAGATCAGTTCAAGATCTCCTGTTGTCGAGAAAGACTGTGAGAGAGCAGATATGACAGGACAGGACATCCTGTAGTTCTCAACATCATCTCTTATGTTACAAATTCATCAGTTAACCTCCACGAACACTCAACTGTAACTACTTCCCCACAGTGTGTGTGTGTGTCCAGCATGTCCAGTCCATGTTTCCCCCTGCAGCAGGAAAGTGTTTGATGGAGTATTTTTACTCCAAGTTCTCTCCTGCAGCCTAATAAGGCTATCTGACCCTCTTAGGAGAGAGGGGAGAGGAGGAGGAGGAGGGGGCTCTGTCACCACCACCATCACCACCACCACCATCAGCTTTAGACTGCTCCCAAGCAGCTCACCCATGCCCGAGAGTGTTGAGGTTAGGGGTGGACGATAAAGCCCAAAAATGATATTTCACGATAACGATATCATTGACGATATTACAAAAATCTGTTTTTCATTAACCTTTCATTAATTTAAAGCACATACTAGTTCAAAAGGCCATTATGAAAGGAATCTTTTGCCTTTAACATATTAAGTAAAAACGGTTCTCTTATATCTCCACTTATTAAACAGTATCTCAAGTTACAATTCAGATTCTGTAATAATATACTGCAGAAAAATAATGTAAATATAACGTAAATACCACAATGTATATGAAACTTCAGGGAGTAAATGTAATTAATCCTACATGCCGGGCAGGTGGTGGCGTAACGGTTAGGGCGTTCACCCCAGGATCAGAAAGTCACTGGTTTGAATCCCAAACGGGTACTCGTGAGCAAGGTACCGTCCCCAAGCACTGCTCCCCCACACATAACATGTAACACATAGCATAGCATATCATGGTGCACCACAGCAAAATGTGAGTGTTTGAACCATCCGTGAAGGAGCAGTGGGCAGCTCACATGGGCAAAGAGGGTCATTGGTTCAAGTCCCAGACCGGTGAAGATGCCACTGAGGTACTCATGAGCAAGGTACTGTGCTGGGTGAGCAGTGCTTGAAGATGCTACCTTGCTCATGAGTACTTTAGTGGTACCTTTACTGATCCGGGACTTGAACCAACAACCCTCCAATCCCTGTCTGTTATGCTACCAACTGGCTCATATACACTAAACCATATCAAATCCTAATTCCCCAAAGCAGGAGTATTAATCATCACATTTTTACTATCTGCCATTTAGAAAGACAAAAATATAAACAATATGACATGTAGCTGAAGTATCTCTTTGTACTGTTATCATTGTTCTGCCAAACACCAAAATGAAATAGTTTCCAGTCCTGTCAAAGGATTTTCCTGTAATACAGGCCCTTCCGGATGAGAACATGCAGAGCAGCTCCAGCCCTCCAGCTGCTCACATGTACCAACAAGCAGCACTGAGAACAGCACGCTAAAAGCAGGGCAAATCGGTCACAGAAAACAAATTCCAACTTTTAAATTTCAAGAAATGTAACGCTGAGTTGGCAAGCGGGGAGTTCTGCTGCTCGCTCCTGGTTTGTGCTGCACTGAAATTCCAGTGCCTGCACTTCTCGCATGATTAACGAGTGTTATCTTCCTTTCTGTTTGTAGTTCTTCATTGGTAGAGTGCAGTTACACGCGCTGTAAGAGCTTCAGTAAACTCACTTCTTGCGTATCTGCTACGGTGTTTATTTCTGCACCTTTCTCTATGTCATCTGCTGTAGCGTGTAGCTTGATTCATGCAGGAGCTGCTGTGAAGAAGGGAACAGAGGAGCAGCGACAATCAGGTGAAAGTGTGTTGGGCTTCAACTCAAATATATTTTGTCGCTGCTCCTCTGTTCCTGTACTGAGAATTGTAATGTCTCAGCCACAGGGATATGGTCACCCATCTAGGGTTTTTGGAGGCTGTTTGGTAGCATTACCGGTCCAGGGACTTGGACTGACAACCTTCTGATAACAGTGAGGGACTTGGCTCTGTGATCAGAAGGTCCCCGGGACTTGAACCGACATTTATCCTCCACATGGCCAACTCCCTAACCATTGTCTAAAGGTCACCTGTTCTAGGTACCCCTACCAGTCTGGGTCTTGAACTGACAACCTTCTGATAACGGTGACAGAGTTGGCCCTGTGATCAGAAGGTCATTGGTTCAAGTCCTGGTCCAGAAAAGTGTCTGGGGAGCAGTGCTTAGGGTCATTAGTACCATCAAGTCCCAACAACCTTCCAAATCACAGAGCTCTCTCCCTTACTTTTATCAGAAGGTTGCCAGTTTAAGACCCAGGCTTGTAAAGGTACCTAGAACTGGTGACCTTCCAATAATGGGTAGGGACTTGGCCATGTGGTGGACAAACGTCAGTTCAAATCCAGGTGACCTTCCGATTGCAGGGCCAACTCCCTCACTGTTATCAGAAGGTTGTCGGTTCAAGACCCAGACTGGTAAAGGTAGCTAGAACAGGTGACCTTTAGATAATGGTTAGGGAGTTGGCCATGTGGTGGACAAACGTCAGTTCAAGTCCCGGGGACATTCCGATCGCAGGGCCAAGTCCCTCAGCATTATCAGAAGGTTGTCAGTCCAAGTCCTGGACCGTTAAAGGTACCTTCAACTAGTGACCATTCGATAGCGCTTTGGTCACAACCAAATGTGAGCTCTACGTTTGAAGATATCCCTAAAGGAGCAGTGGGCAGCTTTTTGGGAGCAGTGCTTGGGGACAGTATCTTTCTCACAAGAACCACAGCGGCACCATTTTACCGGTCTGGGACTTGAGCTGGCACCTAGAGCCAACTCCCTAACCATTATGCTACAGACTGCTCCATTCTATTTGAATAGAAGTGATAGAAGTGTGTGTGTGTGTGTGTGTGAAGCCGTTTGTACCTGTGCATGTGTGTGTTCCTCAGTGCCCCAAGACAGAATAAGATTTATTGGTTGTTGAGTTTTCAGTGGAGTGACATCATGTGTAAGGAACTTTATCTCTTAGAGAGTTCACCAGAACTCGGTGTGTGAGAGTGACTCCCGTCCTTATACAACACACACACACACACACTCCTCCTTCCTGACTCCCAGAGCCTGTGGAAAATGTGAGTTGTTCTGTACTTGGTCCTGCTTTGGCTTCCTTCCCTCCTCTTTCTCTATTCTTCTGCCTTTGTGATTGTTTCCCACCAGGACGAGGTGTGTGTGTGTGACAGTATGAAAGTGTGTGTATAAGTGGTGGTTTAATGGTGCTGTGTTGAACACTGCACATAGAGAGACATCTAATCAAGTCATCTATAGTTAGTTTGTAGGTTGCTGCTAAAAAGTTACTGGAACATTCTTCCACATCCACATTTACTTCACATAGTTTCCTTGTGGAATCTCCCCCAGACAGTTAGGTTGTCACGGCAACCAAATACAAATAGCTCTGAAGCGCTTCAGCTGTGGGATGGCAGTGAAGCCAGGGAGTGGAACGCAGAGAACCAGGATCATAATCTGCTGCAAATTATGAGTAAAAAGGCATGGCTGTAGGCTGTAGTTTAGACCACCTACGCCAAGTGTGTTGAGATCAAGACAAGACCAAGACTCTGAAGGGCTGTGACAGAGACGAGACTGAGACCAGACCAATACATTTTACACCACATGATAATAGCTGATTTTCTTGACATCTTTCCCTGACAACCACAACTTCACCTGTGTTCATGTGCGTGTATATAGGGGCATTGAAAAGTTATCCAATCTGACAGTAAACAGCTCATTAATAGTACGATTCTCAGAGTTATGGTCTCGGCTGGACTCGAAATAAAATCACGAGTCCGCTTTGTCCGAGCCTTTGTCCTTATACAAGACTGAGACAAGACTGAGATGTTCAAAAACCAAACCTGCACTGGCTCCCTGTGGCTGCTCACATCAGGTTCAAATCCTTAAAATTGACCTTCAAGACCAAGACTTGAACAGCACCTCCTTAGTTATCAGCACTGATCAAGCAGAACATCAAACGCTCCTCATCTCCAACCACCAAGAGGGTGACCTGCATCAAGACTCTTTGCAGTGTTGGTTCCTCAGTGGTGGAACCAACTTCCTCCTGCCATCAGAAGTCCTGCTGAGTCCTTTGCACATACTCTTGTTGACTGTGCACTAACTCAGCTGGGACTAACTTGGCTGGATGACAGTTGTTGATTTAACTTTACAGATTGAAGAACAGTCGTGTCCTACAAAGCACTGTTGTACGTCACTCTGGATGCTGTAAGTCTAAATGTATATATCTTGTGTTTTGTGTTTCAGGAGGAGAACGAAATCCCCACTAGCGTGTTTGTCAAGGACGCTCCACCGTTCCCTTACAACACCGAAAACCAATCCCTCGTCATTGACGCCAACCGTTCACAAGAGGAGGGACTGCAGACCATCCAGCTCTCCTCAGATGAGGAGTTTGGCCTTGATGAAGAGGATGATGAGGAGGATTCCCTGGCAGCGGTGGAGCTGATGGAAGAGCACATGGAGAAATCGCGAGCTGAGAAGATCAAGCGCTCCAGCCTAAAGAAGGTGGACAGTCTGAAGAAGGCTTTCTCTAGGCAAAACATTGAGAAGAAGATGAACAAAATCGTGTCTGCTGAGAAGCGCGAGAAGATCAAAAAGAGCCTGACTCCCAGTCACCAGAAGAACCCCAGCAGCAAGAGCTCATCCTTCAAAGTGTCGCCGCTCACCTTTGGCATCAAGAAGACCAAGGAGGGTGAAGCTGAGGTGGAGAAGGAGGCGGAGGCGGAGGCGGAGGTGGAGGTGGAGAACACATCCAGCGCCGTGGCCACCATCGAGCTGTGCCCCATCCTCAACACTGAGCAGGATCTGTCCTTCTCTCAGGTCCACTCCCAACTGGCCCCATGTCACGAGGAGGTCAAGGCAGCTGTGGAAGCCATGGAGAAGGAGGAGATGTTTCTGGACAATTCCGCCGAGCTGAATGTGTCCGTCTCGGAGGGAGTGAGCGAGGAGTACTCTCTGTCGGCTACGCTGCCCCAGGACGCCTCCCACGTGAGTGTTTCCCACAATGTTGTGCTTGGAGAAGAGGAGGAGGAGGATGACGAGCAGAAGGAGAGAGACGAGGCCGGACAGGCCGAGAGCCTTGTAGTGGAGTAAAATTGTTAAAGCGCTTTCAGTCTGCTCTTTTCCTGCTCTATCTTCCCTCGAAAAGCGGACGTCTGTGTTCAGCACTGCCCAACCAACATCAAATTGTGATTTGACCATTACTGTGTACCTCACCTCTAGTTAAGCCAACCTTTTATCAACATTTGATTCTGGAAGATCATACAGAAACCCTGAAGGAGCTTATCAACTGTTTCGTGGTTGATCTCACAATCCAAACAGTCCAAACATCAGTTCTTTTTGCAAAATCACCCCCTTTTGGAACTCTCGGTGCCGGACTGCATGTTACACTTCATCCTGTTTACAGAAGCGTTGTCCCAAAATTCATTCCGTGAATTTTTCTAGGTGACCGTGTTTCGTTTGCGTTAGAAATACTGTGAATGCCTGATACCGACTGTGACCAAAACCACTTGGGAAGCTTTGTGGAATGTGAGAATGTTGTAGTTGGAGCCGGGGCGGGGTTGCGGAATGCAGAGAGCTCGGAACATTCACACCGCCTCTGGGCCTCTCGGTAACTCTGGACAACTCGCAGGATTTCCTGCCTCTCGTTATAATAGCAGTTTGAGAGAGGAGAGCAGATCGAGGAGCATCAACAGATTCTTCCTTAGACAAGTTGTACAACTGGATAGAACGTTTTATGAGGGCGAGTGTCAGGTTTGTTGCTTTAAAGATAGATCAGAGCATATATGTTTTGGTGAAAAGTTTTATGCAGACTTTTAATCAGAGTTAAGGACCAAACAATACCAGACAAACAGCAGTTCTCTGTGATTATTCTGGGGAGGAAATGTATAAACAATACCTGAAAACCAGGAAATTAGCTGTTTTGAAATATGGTTATTACAGTAAAACATCTGTTAAAAGCCTTTTACAAACTTTGCTGAGATCTACCCAGTGTTCACATTAGGGATGCACGATATGGGAATTATTGGCAGATGCCGATATCCAATATTTTTCATGCTTATATCTGTTGATAGTGATAATGCAGAGGGCAGACTTGAGAGCATAAAGACAAGATATTTTGCTTGCCAAAGTTTTGGCACAAAAATAACACCTTAGATCTTACATTTCTAACACAGCACCAAGTCAAGGGAGCGTGAAAGCAGAGTGGAGCGAGGGCAGAACATGTCCAGCGTAGTGCACAGCATTTTAAGAAAAAGTCACTTCCCACCCTATGTAGTGTACCAAGTCAAATAGGGTGTGTGTGACTCTCCATGTGCACTACCCAGTGTGTAGAGAGCCGTTAAGCTACAACCCCGGCTACTTCCTGAGCTGCATACTACCACATAGAAGAGTATGATAAGAGCACCTTACCTACCATACTATTAAGTGCAGTAGTACACGGCTTGGGACACAGCCCATGTGTGAGCTCACATTAACTAAGTGAAGCAAACACACAGTTTAGTAGTTAAACATGTTTCACGTGTGCAGGCAGAATTAGGCGCGTAAGAGATGTTGCTGGTGAACGCTCGACTGCATGCTTAGAATTGTAGCCAAAAATAACACCATACATTTTAAGACAGAAGAAGCAGGGCGTATAAAATCCCACCTCGGATTTGGATATGCCTGACACAAGCGCTACCTTTCCCACGTTAAATTAATGCGTCATCAGATTTCGGACGAAAATATCAGGCAGTTGTAAACATCGGTCCAATGACGATGACTTAAAATAAGCAATTATCGGTCGATTCCAATACGATTCCGATATTATTGTGCATCCCTAGTTCACATAGGTTGTGCTGAGGACCGGTGTCCTTTACCGATGAAAATAGAGCAGGGGAACACTGAGAATTACACACGACTTTAACACTTTTTGCTTAGATTTTCTGAATTGCATTTGTGTAACCCTTACGATATTAACATACTTAGTCTTACTCCTATATCGAGAGCTTTTTAAAGTTCACGCTTGTAATATTAAAAGCATCACTGATACCAAAGACTCATAACCAAGTTCTCAGGCACGTGTCTGTCTTCACATTTGATGTTACTGAATTTATTCTGCCAATGCTAATAAAAGCTTTTGAGCCTATTGTCAATGTTTTCTTTCCTCTGCAAAACTGAGATTCATTATAATAATGCTGTAATGAGGTGTGTGGGTGGCGTTTTCATTTTCCACAACACAAGAGCAGCATTTACATTAAAGGGACACTCATTTGCATCACATTTACGTTTTGTGACCACAGCACAGCACACACACAGTGCACCACAACCAGATGTCACCTTTGACCCATCCATGTAGGAGCAGGGGCAGCTTTTATGACACCTTGGTCATTAGTACCATCAAGTCTCAGCGACCTTCCCTCACTGTTATCCTGTTATGTTCAGGAACCTCAGTGATACTGAGGTTTACTGGTCTGGGTCTTGAATTAGTGACCTTCCGATAACGGTTAGGGAGTTGGCTGTGTGGTCAGAATATTTTCGGTTCAAGTTGCAATGACCTTCCTAATCACAGAGCCATCTCCCTTACTCTTATCAGAAGGTCACTGGTTCAAGTCCCGGACCGGCAAAAGTACCACTGAGGTACCTTGAACCAGTGACCTTTCGATAACAATTAGGGAGTTGGCCCTGTGGTGGACAAACATTGGTTGAAGTCCCGGTGACCTTCTGACCACAGGGCCAACCTCCTCACCGTTTTCAGAAGGTCTTCGGTACAAGTCCTAGACCTATAAAGGTACCACTGAGGTACCTTGAACCAGTGACCTTCCGGTAACAGTTAGGGAGTTGGCTCCATGGTCTGAAAATTGTTAGTCCCTGGCAAGCTTCCAAATCACAGGGCCAACTCCCTCACTGTTATCAGAAAGTTCTGGACCGGTACCTTGAACTGGTTAGCTTATGATAATGATTAGGGAGTTGGCCCTGTGGTTGGAAAATTGCTGTTTCAAGTCCCTGTTACCTCCCTTACTTTCATCAGAAGGTCGCCAGTTCAAGTCCCGGACCAGTAAAGGTACCACTGAGGTACCTTGAACCAGTGACCTTTCGTGGGAGGCTGACATGCAGCGTCTAGGAAGCAGTGCTTGGAGACGGTATCTTGTTACATGAGTACTTCAGTAGTACCTTTACCAGTCCAGGACTTGAACCAGCGACCTTCTGATCACAAGGCCAACTCCCAAACCGTTACGCTACCAACCCCACCAATTTAGATTGCTGTGTAAATAGAGCTCCAAAACCGCAGCACGCTGGTTACGAATGCTGTAAAACGATCAGGTCATAATGAGAGAGAGTGAGAGATTGGGGTCAAATCTTTAGAGCAGGTCACATTTACACCAACGAGGGCTGAGCAGAGCGCTGCTGAAGAACGAGAGGCTCACATTGGGTAAGCCTTTTTTTCACGCTTATTGCTACAGGCGTCAACCCTTCACACACTTACACTTCATACCACAAATCAGAGGGAGGCAGCCTTGTGCTCGGAGGAGTTTCAGTAAAGATTCGTTGTGCTACTCATGGCTACTGGTTATTTAAAAATGGATTTAGATGAGTGATTATCTGTCACCGTGAACACAGCACACAGCGCACAACAACTACATGTGAGCTCTGCATTTCACCCATCTGTGAAGGAGCAGTTTGCAGCTAACATGGACAGCACCTGGGGAGCAGTGCTTGGGGACGATACCTTGCTCATGAGTACCACAGTGGTACCTTTACTGGTCCAGCATTCGAACAAGCGACCTTCCAATCAGCGGAGAACTCCCTGTTACACTACCAACTGCCCTAATTTTAGCTATGTTTATACGTTTATTGTATGTGTGCATGCCCTGCGGTGTGTTGGCACCTGCCCAGGGTTATTCCCCGCCTTGCAAGATTCAAGATTCTTTATTTGTCACATGCAAATTATACAGGTACAGCATGCAGTGAAATGTATCCTGATCCGCTCTTTTAACTGTGCAATTAGACAAATTAGAAAAATAACCAAATAGAGATGCAAATACAAACTTAAATAAGGAGGTCAGGGAAATAAGACAAAAAATAAAACTATATCTTCTATACAATAAGGTACATGAAGTTACATAAAGTTACATATGTGACCCGATCTGCCGTAATGAGTCGGAAGTCGGCGTTCTATTTATTTAGATACGGGCCGATTATGTTGAAAAACTTCAAAAATATCGCTTTTTCCTTTTCAGAGACCAGATTAATTTTGAAGACCTTTTTTTTCATATAAGACCAAAAAAGAAAAATCAATATTTTTGATGTTTTTCAACATAATCGGCCCGTATCTAAATAAATAGAACGCCAACTTCCGACTCATTACGGCAGATCGGGTCACATATGTATGCACCCGTAGGCTCTGGTCCCCCGGCAACCCCAGTTGGGATTAAACGTTTTGGAGAATGAATGAATGAATGAATGAGTGCAGTGACAATGGTTTCTTTTATAGTTTTTGGTTCTGTAATATTTTTACAAGGGCATCTGGTAAATAGTGAATGTATGCGAGAGTGTGTTTTGTGTGTGTGTGTATGTGTGTGTGTGTGTGTGTGTGTGTGGTGTGTATGTGTATGTGTATGTGGGGGTGTGTGTTGGGAACAATAAACAAGCAAAAATTCTTTCTGTTAATGCAATTATGTATCAAAATAGCACTTCATGCTTAGTTACACACACACACACACACACACACACACACGGGTGGGAGAGAGAGAGAGAGAGAGAGAGAGAGAGAGAGGTCACGTGACCACACGCAGCACTCTGTCTCCACCTGGCGGTCATTAATAGAACTGACCTGCGGATTCCACAAACACAGCGTCTGTTCAATAAGACAAACATAATGATGCAAACACAAATATATCAGAATATTACATTTATCAGCTTTATTTTATTACAATTATCCATAAACTTTTTATTTAATCATTATCCGAACTGTCGTGATTTTACCTCGATTATTTTAATAGTGTTGGCTGGTGTATGAAGTCCGTGGTCTAATGCGACGGCGACGTATTTATTGTTAAACTATTTTATTTGTTATTTGTTAAACTATTTTGTGGAGTATTTAATTTTTTTTTAAGACAGGCTTCGTAAGTCACTGTGAGGAGGGTTGATAAGCGGGAGTTGAGGCGGTTCCTGCAGCAGCGTCACGGTGGCCGAGAGGTTAAGGCGTTGGACTCGAAATCCAATGGGGTTTCCCCGCACAGGTTCGAATCCTGTTCGTGACGATTCGGTTTTTAGTTTTAATTTGAGCATCTTTAAAATCCTCTGATGTAACAAAACGTGTAACATCATTTATTAATTATATTTATTAAAACTGCAGTGAACGAACTTACTGTGGAGATAATAAGGTAAAAGTCCAATTGTCCTTCGATTAAAGCCCTTAATTTACATAGTTACAGAGAGCCGCGAGGTTATTATTTATATTTTTTATTAATTGAAACTGCATTGAACGACCTTACTGCGGGTATAATAATCTTAAGGGCTTGGATCGAACGCAACTGGACTTCTTTTCGATTTCTTGAAGACGTTTCACCTCAGGTTCAGTTGCGTTCGATCCAAGCCCTTAACATTTATAGGGAGCGGCGAGTTTCCTCGCACTGATCCAAACCTCGTTTGTGACAATTTTACACTTTTTATATCTTTATATCTAATAAACCTATATTTAGGGGTCCGTTGTTGAAGTAAAACGTGTAACATCATTTATTTTTTTGTATTTACTAAAACTGCTGTGAACGAACGTACTGTGGACATGATCATCTTAAGGGCTTAAAATTAACAGGAATCAGCGCAACAATTTTCAAAAAGTTCTTGTTGTGATTTATGTATTTTAATCCAAGTTCATACTTCCAACAAAGGTTCAACAGCACAAACTAGGTTTCGTTATTATCAGGGCTGGAAGACAATTAAAATGGAGACGATCCAAGACCCGCCCACTGGAGCCTCGACCCTATGACAACATGGCGTTCAGTTCCAACGACAGCGTGTGTTTGATAAAGGACATTAAACACGGACTAAAGAACATTAATGTGGTGTTTATTGTGTTGGAAATTGGTGAGTAAAAGTATGAGCCATGTTTCAGTTTCTGTGAATGAAATTGTTTCTTATCGGATTACAAATTTGAAAATATGTGACCAGTTAGGCAAGGCAAGTTTATTTATATAGCACATTTCATACACAGAGGTAATTCAAAGTGCTTTACATAAAAGGAAGTAGAATAATCATAAAAACAATAATAAAAACAATAATCACAAAAAAGGAGGTAGAACAATCATAAAAACATTAATCACAACAATAAAACAAAAAATATATAAAGTGTAAAAAATGATTGATATAATGATTTAAAAATGGATTTAAAATAAGTTCAAGACAGTTAAAAACAGAATGCAATCAGTTCGGACGAAGCACAGTGCTCATTCAGTAAATGCACAGCTAAACAGATGAGTTTTGAGTCTAGATTTAAATGTAGCTAATGTTTTAGAACATTTGACCTCTTCTGGAAGCTGATGCCAACTACGGGCAGCATAATAGCTAAAAGCGGATTCCCCTTGTTTTGTGTGAACCCTTGGTATTTCTAATTGACTCGATCCTAATGATCTGAGCGGTCTGTTACGTTTATATTCAGTGAGCATGTCTGCAATGTATTTAGGTCCTAGGCCATTGAGTGATTTATAAGTCAGTAAAAGTACTTTAAAATCAATTCTAAATGTAACTGGAAGCCAGTGTAGGGACCTGAGGACTGGTGTGATATGCTCAGATTTTCTGGTTCTAGTCAGAATCCTGGCAGCAGCGTTCTGGACGAGCTGCAGCTGTCTAATGGTTTTCTTGGGAAGGCCAGTGAGGAGACCATAACAATAATCCACCCTGCTTGTGATAAAGGCATGAACAAGTTTCTCCACGTCTTGGCTGGAAACAAAACATCTAATTCTTGCAATGTTTTTAAGATGATAGTATGCTGATTTAGTTACTGCTTTGACATGACTACTGAAACTAAGGTCTGACTCCATAATCACACCAAGATTCCTGACTTGGTTTTTAGTTGCTTGACCCCTAGCATCAAGATATGCATTCACCTTAAGAACTTCCTCTTTGCTTCCGAATGCAATGACTTCAGTTTTCTCCTTGTTTAACTGAAGAAAGTTCTGGCACATCCAACTGTTACACATTGTGGGTTCCTAATAACACTCCCATTAAATAATAACTCATAAAACACATGTTTTTACAGTTTTTAGTTAAATAATATATAAATATATTTTGTAAAATGATCAGATTTAATCATATAGTTGGCCCTGTAATCAAAAGGCTGCTGGTTCAAGTTCCAGACTGGTGAAGGTACCACTAAGGCACAGATTAGCAAGCACTGCTAACCAGGCGCTGACAAAAAGCTGCCCACTGCTCATTCAGGAATTGGTCAAATTGGAGGTCCCATTTGATTGTGGTGGACTGTATGCTGTGTTCACAACAACAGAGTTCATGAATGAACCGTTTTGTCTGTGTCTTCGCTGTGGACAAGGCCGTGTGACAAAGACAAAAGATGGACATGAGCTGCGCTGCTGTAAGGTGGCTGACCGCTCGGGCAGCATCAGCATCTCCGTGTGGGACGAAGTGGGAGCTCTGCTGCAGACTGGAGACATCGTCCGTCTCACACGTGGGTAAGAACAGCAACACACACCCTGCTGTCAAACACAACGTTTGTGGCGCTCTTATCCAGATCAACTTTAATTTCCTAATTGCAGGGACAGTCTCCCTCAGAGCAACTTAAGGGTCTTGCTCAGGGACTTAATGATGGTTGTTCTGAAGGTAGGATTTGAAACCCACAACCTCTTGGTCCAGAGGTGAGCACCCTAACTACTAGACTGTCACCACCATGTATGTAAACGCACTACTGCAAAGTCCCTCTCTGAAAAAGTCGTAACCAATTACGACACATGCCGTAGCAGCTGCGGTGGCGTAGAAGCCTAGGGCGTGTGTGCAGATCTTGATGGTAGTAGCAAAAATGCAAAAGTTTTGAAGGCCAAAATGGAGAAGAGTTTCCATCCATGTGAATAGTGAAATGCAGTTGAACCTGGGTCAGTCGGTCTTTAAACTACACCATCCACATTTACCTTCATGCTCACTCCCTATCTTAATCCCAGAGTCTGTGTGATTAAAGGGTGTATTGGTTTGTGCAGGTACGCATCACTCTTTAAAGGCTGCCTCACTCTGTACACTGGGAGGACTGGCGAGCTGCAGAAGATTGGAGAGTAAGTACTGGGATCTCTTACATCAGTGTTCACCACGTTCGGGCAGTTGTAACATAAGGGAGCTGGCTCCATGATTGGAAGGTCGCCAGACTTGAAAAGGTGCCACTGAGGTACTCTTGAGCAGGGTACTGTCATCGGATACCGCCAAACAACTCAGGAAGTTATCTCTCCAGGATCTAAATTGGTCAACGCTGCCTGATTTGTGACATTAGCTTTAGCCTTCACAAGAAACACAGAAATATGCTGTCAGTAGATATTTTATTCAGGGGTGCATTTCCTAAAAGCATAGTTGCTAACTATGTTAGTGACACTGTGTTGGTCGCTAACGTGCACTGTGTTGGTCGCTAACGTGCACTGTGTTGGTCGCTAACGTGCACTGTTGTGTGTTGGTCGCTAACGTGCACTATTGTGTGTTGGTCGCTAACGTGCACTATTGTGTGTTGGTCGCTAACGTACACTATTGTGTGTTGGTCGCTAACACAGTTAGCAACTATCCTTTTGGGAAACGCACCCCAGAACGTTCTACAACAATATCTGAGGCAGTCGTTTATAAGATCTGGGGTTGGTCGTGGTATAGTGGTTGGGAGACTCGTATCTGGACCGGGAGGAGTCATACCTCCAGCTCTTTGAGTCATACCATCTGTTATTGAGTTCCTGAGCAAGACCCTTAAAAGCAAGTTGCTGCAGAGAGACTGTCCCTGAAATTAGGACAATGAAAGTTGCTCTGGGTCTGGATCTAAATGTCGTAAATGTATGATCTCACCTGCCTTTTTAACACTCACCAGTCAAACTAGACGCCAAGTTGAACTTGGTGGACTTTCATTTTGGCAGCATCACTGACTTTATGACATAACTGTCTTCTGTTGCTGTTCTTTTCTTCTTTCTTCTGAAGGTTCTGCATGATTTTCTCAGAGACTCCAAATTTCAGTGAGCCAAATCCAGAGGTGCTGGCCCAGGTCACTCAGACAAACCAGGCAAACAAACAGGTGAGCTTTAGTTGTTGTGTGTTTGTGAGAGAAAGAATGAGCAGCATTACATAAGTAGAGTGTAGTGTGTAGCCCTTACAGCCCTAACAGAAAACTTTCTATACCTTTGTTTTTAGGCTTATTATATAGTGTAGAAGTTCTCCACATGTTTTACGTTGTCGTGTTCAGGACGTTCTGCACTACTCAGATTTGTCACAGTTTGATGTGTAAATGCTGACACTGTCTTGAAATCGGCACATTACTGATGAAAACTGACCTCCACCTGTAGATATTTTTACTTTTTGAGCTTTATGTAGCATATAAGTGCTGTAACTGTGAGATATAGTAAGAACAGTGTCTGTTTTTTTATTGCATTTTAGAGTTTTTATTATGTAGAGACATTCTGTGTGCTTAGTGAGGTTAGTTCCAGGCAGAAACACTTATATAGAATAAAATCATTTGATAATATTATTTTTTCTATATTTATTTGTTTCCTTATTGATTACTCTCTAACGTTATAGAATGGATAAAAATATTTTCTGATCAAATGAAAATGAAGAAATACTGAGGTTTTGGGTCATCTGATTTGGACTCATTTTGGCCTATAAAACAGATGCTCCAGGATTTTGCGATGTTGTGATCGCCACTAATAACACAAATTCAGCCAATCCCCGCGAATTCATTACTGCTGTGCAATTTTGACCAATTATTACCGCAACTTTTCCACAATTTTTGGCAAATCATTGTCGTTTCCCGCAAAACGCTGAGTGTGTCAGCGAACACACTTGTTATGTTTATGTTTAAAAAATAGTGGTTTTATTCCCTTCGCTTTAATTAATTGTTTAAAAAATCATTATAAATTTTGACTTGTTCCCACAACTTTATTGCAACAAAACACTGCAACTTTCATCACAATTTTTAAAAATTCGCAAAAATCTTTTAGGCTGCAAGAATAAAAGCCCCGCAAGATCCTGGCGGGAGATGCTTTGGGCTTTTCTGGAAGAGTAGTTTGTGCACAGAAATAATTTCACATGCAGAAGAATTGTGATTCTGATGGTTAAAGGATTCTGAGTTATTAAAACACTAATAACCAACGTGTGTTGGTCTCAAAGAGTTAATGTATGTTCTGTTTTTCATTGAAGCAGGTAAAACCAGAATCTCAGAGTTACTCAGCTGGCATCCAAAACCCTGCAACACCAGGACCTGCAGGTTAGCCCTTCGTTCTACAATCAGAGCCACGTGAAATAGAAATAATTTATTAATTTTATCTTTAAATACAGTGCTCATTGGACGTGTAACAGTTTGGGTTTGTGTCTTACAGCCTATGGATCTTCTTTCTGCTATTCCTCAAATGGCTTCTCACCCGTCGCTCGTGAGACGCCCTTTGGTACGGCGAGTTACGGATTAGGCCGTGTCCATGGAAATGCTGTCGTACCTGCAGGACAAGGCCCCAGGACGACCGTGAGTAACGGACGAGACCCTCGGCGAGCTCTGAAGAGGTGATGTGTGAAATGTCTCCTTCTGGTGGCTAGAGACAGTTGATGCAACTCCTTTCATAGGTTGATACTTACACTTTAAATAACGCTGGGACGTTTTGGGGGAGGCCGTAAAACTACTGCACATATTGTTGCACTAAATCTTTATAACAACTTCAAATAGTATGCACTAAATTAACCACTAATATGAAAATAAAGCTGAAATCTGAAGAAGCACTGAACTGTATTTCATTTATAACATGACCGGAGCATCGTGTCCACACTGTATAATGAACACAGCTGAACAAGTTAGACACAAACAACGCTGAAATGCTAATCTGATATTTGGTCGGGTGTGGTCACTTCCGGCTTCAGCCCTCGGACAATGACTCGGAAACCAAGCACCAACGGTAAATGAATGCACAATAAGTCGCACATTTTCAACCAGAGACTACCATCACTGGGTCCCCGAGCATCCACCTTAAAGTGTAATTCTAAAGTGTGATTTCTGAGTAAAGGAATGTGCTGATGGTTGTGGTTTTGTTAAGGGTTACACCTCATGGATGGTCTTAGGATACTACAGTGGGTTTCCTGTTTTTCAAGAGCAGAGAAACAGAAGACCCACAAGTGGAAGTATCCTGTTTTCCAACCTTGTTGAATGGAAATGGAGAAATGGTGACATCGACAATGGACCTTTTGTGTTGCACCTTGAGAAGTTGCTGAGAATGAACATTTGGACAGGATGTGAAGGACTATAAATTGTTTGCTCTATGGGATGAACATTGGATTCTCTCTCACACACTCACAGAAGTGCATGAGACAGACTCCCCTCGTGAGATTAAATTTTGTTACAACTGGAGACTCTTGATGTTTGTCTTTATTTCTGATTTCTGAGTTAAACTACAGGTGGCTAAGGGAAAAATCCACCACAGTAGCACTACAGAAATTAACATACATTATTCTCCCGTCAAAAACAAAAGATTTGCTTAATACATCAGCAGTCCAAATGCATTTTATTCATTTTTATAAAACGCAGCACTTGCCATTATTTTACTTCACACAATTTATGAGAGGTTTTGATTACAGCTGAAATATCAAAGACATGGAGCACAGTGTGAGATGTTCTGGAGATTTGTGAACTACACCTCTTTCACCAGGATGCCGTACGGGCGGATGGCTTCCTCTACAATGTCCTTCTCTTTCTTGTCAGAGGTTCCTTCAGGAATCGGGACGAGCCAATAGTCCTGTCTCTTACAGATTGTCCTGTAGTCCGGGTTGATTCTGTTTTGCAGCATGATTGTGTAGCTCCTTCCGTTCCTTGACTTGAACGGTTTGACTTTTGCGTAATTTTCAGCCTCAGAGGGGTCAGGAGTGGAGTAGATTCCTCTTCCGTACTTGTCACGAGGACCAGTTTTGTAGTGTTCCTCAACAACCCCCTCAGCCCCCGCTAGACTGGTTCCGTGATAGGAAACCGGCCACTCGCCGTCCACAGAGTTGTCCCTCCACCCCTTACTGCCCAGCCATGCGTCTCCACCCGGGTACTTTCCCAGAACCTTCAGTGCGTAGCGGTACCAGCCTCGTGGTCGTCTGTACTTCTCCCCGCCTCGCTCACACGTAGTAGAGCCTGAAAAGTTTCTGAAGTCATAGTCGAAGTCCGGATCGTGGAACTCGTCCATCTTCACAAACATTTCGTTCGGTCCAGTCCCTGACTGAGCAGCTGCAGAACCAACTAGTGTCAAAGGAAGAAGCAGACCTGCTAAACTCTTATATGGGAAAATATGCAAAGAGGAAAGCAGAGCAGGAGCCATAAAATTGCTCACCGTCAGTTCAGTAGAGCTGTGTTTCCTGTCTTTATATTCCACCACAACAGTGCCAGTGACGGCAGAGAGAATTTCCTTCAGAAGTTCTCTATCCATCTTAAAAACTGTGTGTGTCCTTTTCAGCGACTAGGAATGAACTCTTGTCTGCAGCTGTGCCGTTACCCAGAGCAAATGCCTACATGTAGTCTCCACCCAGAACATTTTACTTTTCATTTAGGATGTCTTGCTGCCTCCTTATGGTCATACGCTCACTGAGCAACTGTCCTGACCACTTCTTGGAAACACTCCTTATTACAGGAACATCTCACTGCAGAGGTTCCTTCTGATTCTAATAAAAATCAAATTACAGAAATAAGCTGCAGAAAACACAAAACACAGCTTCTAATGGTGGCAGGAGAGAGGTTACAGCTGGAAAGTGATTGTAGAAAATATCGGTAGCAGTAGAACAGTAAAACCTGACAAAATGCAGATTACAGTTGAAGTAACGCAGTGTGAGTTGTGCAGTTAATGAATCCATCACCTCTTTCACCAGGACGCGGTATGAGCAGATGGCTTTCGATACGAGAAACACAAACACAACTGTTCACTGACAACACCACGTACATTCACATTTCAACGCACGCAACAAATACACGCCGGTCTCCAATAGTAGCCGGTCTCCTTTAAGCGCCGGTCTGTAGTAAAAGATCACGTGAAAAACTCTGCGCCCTCTTCCTCTGTGACCTGTTAAGTTTGGAGCTTATTGCATTTCCTTACGTTCCGCAGGAGACTTGTCGGGTTGATGAGCGCTTTCGTGTGAAATTCGGACTGGTGCAGGCCAGTGCTGGTGGCATCATTGGCAAAAAAGTTCGGTAGACGTCTAGCGTACCTGTTTTTCATGCTTACGTTAATACCGTATACCTCTTTAATAATACCGTACTGCTGTACTGATAATTTCATTAAATCCTGAAATGTTCATCCGGTGTTGTTGCCTACATTTTGTGGCCGTAAATACGGTGCCATACCATATTTTACTGCCAAATGAACCCCGTTTACCCATCACCACTCCGTCTGCGAGGCGAATAATAGCCGGTCTCCAACAACCGCCGGTCTCTTTTAAACGCCGGGCCGTCCGAATATTTTTTTGAATAAACGCCGGGGCTACTATTGGAAGATATACAGTATTTATATAAACTGGTGGTCAACATTTGAATTCATATGCGTCTTAAAATTTAAGTGAATTTTTAACAGTCCTTTAATTAACCAGTAAATATCCAGTTCAGTCTGAAGTTTATTAGTTCAGTGAATTTTGTGGGAGATGGACAGGACACAATGTGGTCAGTGTCTTGAGGACACAGGCTGCTCTCAGAGTGGTCACATGATGCTGAATCTCATATCTATAACGTATAGAGTATATAGTTTTATTTTATATCAGTTTTATTATTTTATATAGTTTTATTTTTATTTTAATCTGTGTTTTATGGAAATGTAACAGCAGCAAACGCTGACCAGATTTGGGAGCTGCTGCATTTACACATTTTACATCATTTTAGCAGACGCTCCTATGCAGAGTCACTTCCGTTTTCCTCATTTCAGGTGGAGAGGTGGTAGTGCTGAAGGTTGCATTTGTCCGGCTTTATCTAGTTACCTAACAGTTCCTCATCCCCTCATCTCTGCTTCACTGCAGGTTGCCATTCGTCAGCTCAGTTGCATTTCTGCAGGCCTGAAGCAGACCAAGAAAACACTTCAATGTTTAATAGCAGAAGCACAAAGCATTGGAATGGGTTTTGCAGGAGTTTAATTTTAAATAATTGAGTATCGCTGTCAGCTGCCAGGTTTCATATCAGCTTTGTTTCTGTTTTAGTTTTGATTTGTATTTCTTGTTGATTCTATTTGTCCATCTGTCGTCCAGCTGCTGTTTCTAACGCATGTACAGACTTCATGTAGTGTACAAGTTAAACCCTGCAGCACTATAGAAGACAACGTGCACTATTCCCCATTTACAAATAGAGATGGGCCGATGCCACTCATTTATGACCGATACTGATATTGTAAATTTGGATATCTGCTGATACCGATACAAATCCGATACAGTCAGTCTTTTTTTAAACATAAAATAATGCTTTAAAATGTCTGAAAACATGACTGAGATTATTGTTGTGCTTAAGGAAATGCTTGATTTAAATCCTGTTTTCCTACTAAAACAATGTAATAATTACACACATGCATAGGCTAAATTATTTGTTCTCAAAAATTGTTTGTTTAGACATATAAATATTTCTTCTTTCTCATTGATTACACTATAACATTATAAAATTGAAAAAAAAAATTGATCAATCGAAAATGAAATACTGAAGTTTGTCATTTTGAACCAATTTGGCTTCTAAAATGAGCTGCTTTTGCAGAGAGCTACATTTCCCACAATCCTCCGGGCACGCTGCGGAGCTGCGTCACAATGAAGCGTTGGGCGCATGTTCCAGAAAAAACGATGGAAAATCTAAATAAAGGGCAGAATTGTGAGTAGAACGCTGGTTATTGTGGTTATTTATCAGATAAAATATGGTTTGTGTCTGTAATAAAGGGGACGTTTTGACCGAACTGGAGCGTTTTAGTGAGTAACGGTGCTCATGCGCACGCTCATTAACACAGCGCGTGCGTTTACATCGCGAAAAATGTCGAAAAATGTTTTAATGCATTTATTTCTTCTTTAATGCACGGAACATCTCACAAATACTTTCACATACAGAGGGATCAGGTCTTGTCTCAATCGTGCCACTGAAAACGTTGTGTGTGTGGTGGTACCAGCCTTGTGGTCGTGCTTACGACTCCCCGCCTCGCCCCCACACGTAGTAGAGCCTGAAAAGTTTCTGAAGTCATGGTGGAAGTCCGGATCATGGAACTCGTCCGTCTTCACAAACTTTTCGTCCGGTCCAGTCCCTGACTGAGCAGCTGCAGAACCAACTGGTGTCAAAGGAAGAAGCAGACCTGCTAAACCCTTATATGTGGCAAAATGCAAAGCAGAAAGCAGAGCAGGTGACATAAAATTGCGCATCGTCAGTTCAGTAGAGCTGTGTTTCCTATCTTTAAATTCCACCACAACAGAGCCAGTGACGGCAGAGAGAATTTCCTTCAGAAGTTCTATATACATCTTAAAAACTTTGTGTGTCCTTTTCAGCGACTAGGAATGAACTATTGTCTGCTGTTACCCAGATAAAATGCCTATATACGTGTGCACACGTGTGCTGTGAGGTGCCTCCAACGTGTGGCAGCCAGTTACGGCAGCTCTGCTCATTTCTGAGTTTCTCTCTTATTTTACTTTTTTATTCTCTTAGTTTTTCATTTTAATCTTAGTAACTTAAATCTAACACCATGCACTACCATTTCTTGCTAATTTTGACCATTTTTATTGGGTATTTTTAACTTTTTTCACTGGTGTGTGGAGACCCAGCGCATGGCTCCTTTGTTTAAACACAAGATCAGCTGTTAGCGTTGCGCCCCGCAGCGGTGCTGTTGGCGGCCGGACCCGACATCCCCAGCGAGTTGAGGAGGAAGAGGCGGGGGTGTTGAGCCGGGAGGCAGCGTTTGTCGCCCGAGAAGGAGACAATACAGACCATCTCTCCTTTCTGTAGTCATGGGAAATGTGAGATCTCTCCCTAACAAGGTGGACGAGCTAATGACGCTAACCCGGTTCCAGACGGAGTTCCGACAGTGTAGCATTATGATGCTAACAGAGACCTGGCTAACATCGCTAACTTCGGACACGAACGTGGCTCTGCCTGACTTCCAGCTGCTGCGGGCAGACAGGACCAGAGAGAGCGGTAAGAGGAAAGGAGGGGGACTGGCAGTGTTTGTGAATAACAGATGGTGTAACCCTGGGCACATCACTGTGAAAGAACAACTTTGCAACAGAGACATTGCGCTGTTAGCCGTTAGCATGCGACCATGCTACCTCCCCAGGGAATTCTCGCAGGTTATTGTGTTAGCGGTGTATGTCCCCCCTCAGCCAATGCAGAGGCAGCCTGCGATTCTCTCCACTCTGTAATCAGTAGACTGCAGACACAGCATTCCCAAGCTATGATCATAATACTGGGTGATTCTAATCATGCATCTCTGAACTCCACACTGCCCACTTTCACTCAGTATGTGACATGCCCCACTAGAGACAATAAAACACTGGACTTACTGTATGCCAACATTAAAGAGGCATACAGTTCATCACCTCTTCCCCCCCGGGAAGATCAGATCACAACCTGGTGCACCTTGTCTCTGTGTATGAGCCCTTAGTGTGCAGGGAGCAAGCTGTCACGCGCACAGTGCAGAGATGGTCAGAGGAGTGTGAGGATGCTCTAACGGACTGTTTTGAATCTACTGTGTGGGAGGTGCTTTGTGACAACCATGGGGAGGACATTGACAGCCTAGTGACTTAGTCATCTTGATCTATTGCTTGTTGTGCATTAAATGTTCGTGCGCCCGGTCGCCCAGAGGAGGATGGGGTCCCCCTCCGAGTCTTGGTTCCTCTCAAGGTTTCTTCCTACTAGAGGGAGTTTTTCCTTGCCACTGTCGCCTCAGGCTTGCTTGTTGGGGGGTTTAGGCCGGTTATATGTAAAGTGCTTTGTTACAATGACTGTTGTTAAGAGCGCTATATAAATAAATTTGAATTTGAATTTGATTTCTGTGTGGATAACACCGTTCCCACCAGGACTGTGTGGTGCTTCCCAATAATAAACCATGGATTACCCCAGACATCGAGGCCGTCCTCAAGCAGAAGAGGAGGGCATTTAAATAAGGAAACAAGGAGGAGCTGAAAAGGGTGCAAAGAGAGCTGAAAGGACTGATCAAGGACGGGAAGGACAGCTACAGGCAGAAGACGGAAAACCAGCTTCAGCAGAACAATGTTAGCGAAGTCTGGAGAGGCCTTAGAACTATCTCAGGCCACAAAGAACAGAACTCACTGCCGGTGGGGGATGTGAGATGGGCAAATGAACTGAATCACTTCTTCAACAAGTTTGATTCATCCGGGATGCAGTCTTTGACATCTGCTACAGACATTTCCACCCCCACCTCTGTTCCACCTCAGACACCTCAGTCACTTTACACCTTCTCCACACACTCTGCTCATTGCACCTCCCTCCCAACCACAGCATCTAGCACTGACCCAGCACATGGCACCAGCCTGTCTCTTTCAGTCATCCAGTTTAGGAGGGAACTGAGGAGGATGAAAGCCAGGAAGGCGGTGGGTCCAGATGGATGTGTGGGTTGATGGAGCTCATCTTCAACCTGAGCCTGAAGCTAGGGAGAGTACCACAGCTATGGAAAACCTCTTGTGTGGTTCCTGTGCCAAAGACTCCACATCCCAAGGATCTCAACAGCTACAGGCCAGTGGCTCTGAAGACCCTGGAGTGGCTGGTCCTTGCTCAACTTTGGCCCCTGGTGAGCTCATCACTGGACCCACTTCAGTTTGCCTACCAGCCTCGCATTGGAGTGGATGATGCTGTCATCCACCTCTTACATCGATCCCTCTCTCACCTGGAGACTGCCGGGAGCACTGTGACACGTTCTTTGATTTCTCCAGTGCCTTCAACACCATATTACCCACGTCGTGAGGGACAAGCTGGAGTACATAGGAGTTGACCATCACCTCACCACATGGATACTGGACTACCTCACTAACCGACCACAGTATGTGAGAATTCAGGGCTGTGTGTCTGATAGGGTTCTCTGCAGTACTGGGGCCCCACAGGGAATGGTTTTTCACTGTTCCTCTTCACTATCTACACTGCAGACTTGTCCCACAACTCCATCATTTGCTTCCTGCAGAAGTTCTCTGATGACTCGGCCTCATCACGGAAGGGGATGACAAGGAGTACAGAGAACTGACTCAGGACTTTGTGGACTGGTGCCAGCAGAACTACCTCCAGATTAACACCGGAAAAAACAAGGAGCTGGTGGTAGATTTCCGCAGGCACAAATATCCTCCACTGCAACCACTGAGCATCAAGGGTTGGCGAGCTACAGGTACCTTGATGTTCAGCTGAGGCAGCAGCCTCTCCGCTGGGGACAGGAATAGACTGAACAGGCTGATCCGGAGGGCCAGCTTTGTTCTGGAATGCCCTCTGGACCCAGTGGAGTCTGTGACTGACAGGAAAATAGTGGCAGGCTGCTGCACCCACGCTGTGGGACGGAGAGATTCCGCAGGTCTTTCCTTCCAGCTGCTATCAGACTGTACGACCTACACCTTTCAGCTGACCACACACGCACACACAGACACACACATTCAAACATCATGGACTGACAAGTGGAAGTTGCTTTTACATGCAATGTTTTCCTCTGTGTGCAATATTTTGGTATTACATGTGCAATTTATACACATACATTTATAGGTTTACATAGAAACATACATTAGCATACACGTATTGTACAAATGTCTTTATATTTTTATATTTTTGTTTGAGCTGTTTTTATATCTATTGTTTTGCCACTTTCTGTTGCTCTTACGTTTGTACTGTCCACTTTCTGCTGTAGCAATGCAAATTTACCACTTGTGGGACTAATAAAGCTTTTAAAATAAAACTTTTGGATTACTTTTCTACATTTGGAATGAATTTTCTCAACTGTCAGCCATTTTCAGTTTTTGAAACCTGGTTAATCTTACAGCATTACTCAACACAGCAGTCAGTCAAAATCCTTTTAAACTCCCTCAACGCAGCCACAGCCGTGTCGGACTTCAACACCTCAACACTGCTTTACTGTGAGATCACGCTGATCTTTCAATACCTATGGCTGCTAAATCAGATATTTGACATTCAACATTTGGTGAACATCACTGAATAAGCAGTTGTCTATTGGTGTAGGATTGATTGTGCATATAGCGTCTGCTCACTACAGCTCATTTTTATTTCCTGCAGTGGGCTAGGCCTACATTGTAGTTCCTATCTGGCATTGCAGGCTTCCTCACAACTGCAGCTCAGACGCTTGTAGGCTGTAGATACGGCAGCAAGTGGGTGTTGCAAATTCAAACATGATAAGAGAACCATTTAGACATATCGGAATAGTATCAGACTTTCAGCTGTAAATGGAGGATGTTGTGCAAAACAATAATATTATTAAACATAAAGCCAATGTTTCTGCAGAAGATACTGAGATGTAGCTGAAATTGTAATCCTGAATATTTCCTGAAAGTAACTGTTTACACATTTTTTTCAAAGTAATGTAACTGATTACTGTTACTTTTATTTTGTAATTAAATTACGTAATTTTGTTACATGTAACTCGTTACTCCCCAACACTGTTTATACTTTAGGATGTCTTGCTCGTAGTCACATGCTCACTGAGCGACTTTCCTGACCACTTGGAAACACCTCTTACTGTAGGAACATCTCACTGCAGAGGTTCCTTCTAATTCTAATAAAAATCAAATTACAGAAATAAGCTGCAGAAAACACAAAACGCAGCTTCTAATGGTGGCAGGAGAGAGGTTACAGAGAGGTTTCATATGTGTCTTAAAATTTAAGTGAATTTTAACAGTCCTTTAATTAATCAGTAAATATCCAGTTCAGTCTGAAGTTTATTAGTTCAGTGAATTTTGTGGGAGATGGACAGGACACAATGTGGTCAGTGTCTTGAGGACACACAGGCTGCTCTCAGTGGTCACATGATGCTGAATCTCATATCTATAACGTATAGAGTATATAGTTTTATTTTATATCACCACCTTTTTATACAGCAGCAAATGCTGACCAGATTTGGGAGCTGCTACATTTACACATTTTACATTGTTATTTCTGCAGGCCTGAAGCAGACCAAGAAAGCACTTCGATGTTTAACAGCAGAAGCACAAAGCATTGGAATGGGTTTTGCAGGAGTTTAATTTTAAATAATTGAGTATCGCTATCAGCTGCCAGGTTTCATATCAGCTTTGTCTCTGTTTTAGGGTTGATTTGTATTTCTTGTTGATTCTATTTGTCCAGCTGCTGTTTCTAACGCATGTAAAGACTTCATGCAGTGTACAAGTTAAACCCTGCAGCACTACAGAAGACAACGTGCACTATTCCCCAGTTACAAACAAAACATTAATTTAGTTCTGCTTAGTACATCAGCAATCCAAGTGTAAAGAGTACGATTTTATAAAATACAACATTTCTCATATTTTACATTATATTTGGTTAACAGATTTAAAGGGAAAAATTAATTGGTTTTGGGCGTCATTTAAAGAAAATGTCACCTACATCAGCCAGACCAACTCAGCAGGAAATAAGCAACTGGTGCTTAAATCAGAGGACATTTACGGCGTTTCTTAGCAGTCACCTCCTTCACCAGGATTCCGTACGGGCGGAGGGCTTCCTCTACCACCACCTTCTCCTCCTGTTGAGAGGTTCCCTCAGGAATCGGGACGAGCCAATAGTCCTGTCTATCACAGATTATCCTGTGGTCTGGGTTGATTCTGTTTTGCAGCATGATTCTGTAGCTCTTCCCGTTACTTGACTGAAATGGTTTGAGTTTTGCGTATTTTTCAGCCTCAGAGCGGTGTGGAGTGGTGTAGATTCCTCTTCCGTACCTTTCACGAGGGCCAGGTTTGTAGTGTTCCTCAACAATTCCCTCAGCCCCCGCTAGACTGATTCTGTGATAGGAAATCGGCCACTCGCCTTCCGCAGAGCACTTTCTCCACCCCTTACTGCCCAGCCAGGTGTTTCCATCTGGGTATTTACCCAGAACCTTCAGAACCTGCATAGCGGTACCAGCCTCGTGGTCGTCTGTACATTTCCCCGCCTCGCTCACACAGAGAAGAGCCTGATAAGTTTCTGAAGTCATAGTCATAGCCTGGATCGTGGAAATTTTCTGCCGTTGTGCCGTTTCACAAATGAAAACTCTTCTTTATATACGTAGAGCAGCTGTCTCCACCCATTTTGTATTGACTTTTCCATTTCAGGATTTCTTGCTCTGATCAGACGGGAAACAGATTCATTCCTCAGCGGTCACCAGATCTTATTTACTCTTGAAGTTACACCCTCAATGAGTGAATTTCTCAAACACTTGAAAAAAGCCCCTCATGAAAGGAACAGATGTGTTTAAAGGAGGGAAACACAGAAAGTGCACAGTTTTTGTCATGCAGAGCAGCAGAACTTTACTTCTATCATAGGATTCCCTGGCATTTCTTGTCATCCCTTCTTCTAGTTACCACTAGGGGGATTTCCAAACAACTTCTCTGAGTCTCTGAAAGTTTTTTATTGGTAAGTTCTCTTCTGCTCGGGCTCTAATATCATCCCCACCGTCTGTTCATGACCCTCAGTCTCAGTCTCTTGTTCTGCTGTATTTGATCATCTTGAGCCTGTGTCTGTTGTCTTTACGGGAGATTGTTGGGCATTTGAAGCCCTCTGGCTCTCCATATGATGTTGTTCCTCCTCAGCTGTTTAAAGAGGTGTTTCCCACTGTTGGGCCGGCTGTTCTTGCTCTTGTTAACAGCAGTCTCTCTTCAGGTCTGGTACCTGGAATTTTTATACATGCAGTAGTCCAACGTCTGATTAGAAACCTGCTCTAGATCCCACAGTTCTCGATAACTGTAGACCTATTTCCAAATTACCCTTTCTTTCTGAAGTCATTGAGAAGATTGTTTACAGTCAATTAAGTGCTTTTTTGGAAAGTTATAATATTCTAGAAGTTTTTCAGTCTGGTTTTAAAACTTTACACAGCACTGAATCAGCTCTTTTAGGAGTTTTTAATGATATATTTTTAGCTACAGACTCTGGTGACTGTGCTGTTCTTGTCTTATTAGATGGAACTGCTGCATTTGACACGGTGGATCATGAAATTTTACTTTCGCATTTGGAGCAGTGGGTGGGCATCAGGGGCATAGCACTGGAGTGGTTCCGATCCTACCTGGCGCACCGGAATTTCTGTGTGGGCCTGGATGATTGTGTGTCCTCCTCTGCTCCTCTCTAATACGGGGTGCCACAGGGCTCAGTTTTAGCCCCTTCTCTTCTCTCTCTTTTTGCTCCCACTCGGCTCCATTCTTAGGAAGCATGGCATTACTCTCCACTGCTACGCGGGTGATGGCCAGATATATGTTCCTCTTAAAAAGGATTCCTTCTCTGTGAGACCATTACTCAGGTGTTTTGAGGAAATAAAGACCTGTCTGACCCTCAATTTTCTACAATTTAATGAAAAAAGACGGAGGTGATGGTTTTTGGAGGATCCTCTGAGAACCCTTTTCTGGATCTGGGTTCTTTGTCCCAGTACCTGAAACCTGCCGCCTCAAATCTAGGGGTCAAAGTGGATGCGGATCTTAAATTTGACAGTCAGATCAGGGCAGTGGTTAAATCAAGCTTTTTTTTAAACTGAGAAATCTGGCCAAAATAAAACCAGTTGTCCCTAGAGAGCATTCTGAAACAGTAATCCATGCTTTTGTCACTACTCGACTGGATTACTGTAATGCGCTCTAGGTGGGGGTTAGTGCTTCCTCCATTGCTCATCTTCAGCAGGTACAAAATGCAGCCACACGTCTTTTAACTGGCACACGGAAGTACGAGCACATTTCCCCAGTTTTAGCCTCACTCCACTGGCTCGCTATACATCTGAGGATTCATTTTACAAGTCTACTGTTTGCTTCTAAAGCACTAAAGGGTCTCGCCCCGTCCTACATGTCTGAGCTGCTACACCCTTATACGAGAGGTGTGAACCTTCACTGGTCTCACGATTCGATTCGATTACGATTATCACGTCAGAGATTGGATTCGATATCGCCATGCATCCCATCAATTTTTCCACATTACTTCATATTATGTTTTCCAAATATCAAAACAAGCAGTGAGATGTAAGCTCCCTTGTCTGTCCCCAATTAAACATAAACACAGACGTTAGATTTGGAAAAAGGTAAAGTGACCAACGCCTTTGTAACTCTACCATAAATGTTATAATGGTATGTTACCATTTTGGCAGTTTACCCGTGTAGTATTCTGACACTCGTCTGCAAGCTGTTTAAGGATCAAAACTAATATAATAAGTATATCAGCCTTACATCAACAAAGCACGAAACGTAATGGATGATTATGTAGATACTATTAAAGTTTAATTCTGGGCCATCAGTCTTGGTGTGTGTGTGTGTGTGTGTGTGTGTAATGATGGAGCTATAACGCCTGCTTCAGCATCCCAATGATGTGCCTCACTGCAGTCTGTAACTGCATCTGCGTTTATGTTGAATTAGGAACAGACAAGTGGGCAAGCGGAGCCATTGATTGCGTGCTTATTAAACGTGTAAGACCTAACTATTAAATTATTATTATAAGGTCGATTGTGTTTAACCCACCTGCCGCTGTTCCTCTTCCTCCGTCATCTTTGGTTTTTCTGTAGAAACTGTCTGTAGTGTGCAGTCAATCACAAGACCAGGAGCCATTGGCCAATAGGAATCGCAGGTAGAACCTCCAAAACCCCGCGCCCAAACTTCCAAAACCTGCCCCTTTCAAACCGCGCGCGCAGAAATCTCACTTGAGCAAAAAAGCCGCTCTTCGGTAATCTACTTTGCGCGCGAGGACATTTCACACATCGAGAGGAACAAAGACATTCACGTTTGCGCTCACAACTTTGAAATTTACGCCCGCAAAATTTTTGCGGCAAGCCGTTTTATGCGCTCTAGTTTTGGCGTTGATGTGACACCATAGGCCTCCCTCCGCCATTCTCAGCTGCCGCGCATGCGGTGAGTGCCGTCAGTGAGATGAGAGTTACTCCTACCGGAGCAGCGCTGTACTCAGATCAGGCAGCCACAATCACTACCGGAACTACTTTTTAACTAGAATTTTTATGCCGCCACCAGAAAATCACCAAACAATGTCATTATGATATAATTATGTTCTGCCACTGCATTGATGCAGAATCGTCCACGCCTGCATCACGATGCATCGATTATGAGATTAATTTCAACACCCCTACCTTGTACGCCCACCCGCTCTCTCATGTCAGCTGATCAGCCGAAAAGCCAAGCGTAAGCTTAGAGGGGATCGGGCTTTCGCTGTTGCAGCTCCAACAATGTGGAACAAACTGCCTTTGCACATTAGACAGGCCGCTTCTGTCTCTGCTGTTAAATCTCTTCTTGAAACCCGTTTTTTTCCCTTGGCCTTTGAGAACCTGTAAGATGTTGGCGATTTGTTTGTTCTATTTTATTTATTTGTTTGATTTTATTTTATTCACAGTATTCCGTTTTACTTGCTCTTATTTCATAACTGCTGCTTCTATGTGCTCCATGTGTTTTGTCTATTTCCTTTATTTTTCCTTTAAGTCCTTTAAGTCTTTTAGTTATGTCTTTTATCTGTTTAATCTATTTTGTGTACAGCATTTTGGTCCAGTGTGGGTTTATAAAGTTTTTTATAAATAAAGTTGGTATGGTATGGTTGTGTTCAGGACGTTCTACTCAGATTCGTCACAGTTTGATGTGTAAATGCTGACACTCTTGAAATCAGCACATTTCCGATGTAAACTGACCTCCGCCTGTAGAAATCTTTACTTTTTTAGCTTTATGTAGCATAAAAGTGCAGTAACTGCGAGATATAGTAACATTGGGACGTTTTGGGGAGGCGGTAAAACTACTGCATATGTTGTTGAGCCATTTGTTAGTGAACTCGCTTCCTTGTTGCGTTTAGAAGACGCAGGAAAAGTGTGATTAAAACCGCCTCACATTTACCTTCAAAAATAACTAAATGATTAATGATTAATAAAAATAAAAGTGGTTTTGTTCATTCATTTTAATTAATTATTAAAGAATCATTATAAAGAGGAGCAAAGTCGCACATTTTCAACAAACTACCATCAGTGGGTCCCGAGCATGACCCTTAACCGCCGGGGTCTGAGATGAAGAAAATTTGAAGTCGCTCCATAAGATAAGAGTGTCTGCTAAATGCAATGAATGTCAATGTGGATTTTTTTTCTACAAATATTTTCATGTAGCGTGTTAAAAATGTGTTAAGCAAAGCTAAACCCTGTAGCACTACAGAAATGAACATACATTATTCTCCCGTCAAAAACAAAAGATTCACTTAATGCATCAGCAATCCAACTGCATTTTATTAACTTTTATAAAACACAGCATTTGCCATTATTTTACTTCACACAATTTATGAGAGATTTTGATTACAGCTGAAATATCAAAGCACAGCGTGAGATGTTCTGGAGATTACACCTCTTTCACCACGATGCCGTATGGGCGGATGGCTTTCTCTACAATGTCCTCCTCGTCCTGGTCAGAGGTTCCTTCAGGAATCGGGATGAGCCAATAGTCCTGTCTCTCACAGATTTTCCTGTACTTTGGGTTGATTCTGTTTTGCAGCATGATTTCGTACCTCTTCCCGTTCTTTGAATTAAACTGCTTGCCGTATGTGTAACCTTCAGCCACAGAGACATCTGGAGTGGAGTAGATTCCTCTTCCGTACACGGCACCAGGGCCAGCTCTGTAGTGTTCTTCAACAATCCCCTCAGCCCCCTCTAGGCTGGTTCCGTGATAGGAAACCGGCCACTCGCCGTCCACAGAGTACTCCCTCCACCCCTCACTGCCCAGCCATGTGTCTCCATCCGGGTATTTACCCAGAACCTTCAGGGCGTAGCGGTACCAGCCTTGTGGTCGTGTGTACGTCTCCCCGCCTCGCTCACATGTAATAGGGCCTGAAAAGTTTCTGAAGTCATAGTCGAAGTCTGGATCGTGGAAATCGTCCAGCTTGACATACATTTCTGGTGGCACGGCGACAGGCTTTTGTTCTATAGCACGCAGAGCGGGAAGCAGAGTATGTTTGAGAAAATTGTCAGTCGTCAGTTCGACACTGTTCTCTCCACGAGGTTCTGTATGTTCCTTCACAGTAGTTCCTGTGAGAGCAGCGAGAATCTCCTTCAGAAGTTCTCTATCCATCATAAGTTCTTTATCCATCTCGAAAGCTTCGTGTCTTTTTCAGCTTCTAGAGATGAAACTTCTGTCCACCGTTGTGCCATTTCACAAATCAAAAGCCTTTATATATGCAGAGCAGCCGAACTTTACTTTAGTTTTTGGATTTCCTGGAATTTTGTGTCATTCGTTGTTCTAGGTAACACTCTACTGAGGGGATTTCCACTCTTCTTTGAGTCTCTGAAGAAAGGAAACAAAAGTGTTGTGACATCATTTTACATCAAGTTATTATTTTTGCAGGCTTGAAGCTGAACGAGAATACACTTTTGATAGCAGAAGCACAAAACATTGGAATGTGTTTTGCAGGAGTTTAATTTGAAATAATAATCACTAGCAGCTGCCAGGTTTCATATTGGTGTGTGTGTCATCTACAGTGTTGGGAGTAACGCATTACAAAAGTAACGAGTTACAGTAATGGATTACTTTTTGCTGTAACGTAGTAATGTAAGGCACTACTTATCAATTTTCAGTAATATTTTACTCGGTACATGTTCAGTAACGTGTGCCTTACAAAGCACTTTTAACCAAAAATGTATTTGTTTAAAAACAGCAAGACCGCGAGACCTCATATTAATTATCTGTGATAAAAAAATGCGTGAGGGTTGTATTTCCTGTTGGTGGTTAGTTGAGCCCATTGCACAGTGCATCACATAAGGCTTGCTTCTCCGGTGAGATGACAGAAGACAGTACTTTTGCGAGGTGGACATTTGCGCATTACTTTGAGTTCGTCAGGGATGAAGACAAAAAGACTGTTTTAGTCAAGTGCAATCTTTGCCCAAACCCTAAAGAACTATCGACGTTGAGAAATAGGCTGAGGCTGAGGAATAGCCGTCCGTATTGTATTGTACTGTACAATGAGAAATCCTAAGCTACACCCATCGTGCATTAAGCATGACTTATGTTGAGAATCTCTTGAATTCAAAGAGAATAAAGGAATGACAATCGTAAGAAAAATGCATCTTCTCTTGTCATTACAGTAAGCATTAATGTGGGATATAGTTTTGTTTTGTTTAATGATGAACAAGCCTAGACTTCATATTTATTCCACCTCTATTATGATATTAAAATTCTAGTCATTTTTCATTTTGGCTGTTAATGTTTCTTGAATTGTCTCTTAAGCCCTCACTTTGCCAGTTATATTAATCATATTGTTTGGAGCCTGGTTAGCACATAATCATTATGCTAATGATCTGCAGTATTTTTTCTCATATTAGAATGTCAAGTTATATTTTCACAGTTATTTTGGTGAAAGAAACGGAAAAGTTACAGAAGTCATGTAACGATTACAATTCTGAGACAGTAATATTGTAAGGTAGCGGATTACATTTGAATAACAGTAACAAGTAATGTATAGTGTATTACACTTTGCAAGTAACTTGCACAACACTGGTCATCTAGCTGCTGTTTCTAAAGCGTGTAAAGACTTCCTGTAGGAAATCAGATGAAAATGACCCAAAACGTATTATAACAACCCTGCAAGCCAATAAAAGACGCTGTTCTTACTACTTCTAGTAGTTACATTTACAGTTTGTTGAGTTCCTGACTGAGCAGCTGCAGAACCAATTGGTGTCAAAGGAAGAAGCAGACCTGCTAAACTCTTGTATGGGGCAAAATGCAAAGAGGAAAGCAGAGCAGGAGCCATAAAATTGTGCACCGTCAGTTCGGTAGAGCTGTGTTTCCTGTCTTCATGTTTGACCACAACAGTGCCAGTGACTGCAAAGAGAATTTCCTTCAGACGTTCTCTATTCATCTTAAAAACTTTGTGTGTCTTTTTCAGCGACTAGGAGTGAACTCTTGTCTGCAGTTGTGCTGTTACCCAGAGCAAATGCACTATATATAGTCTCCACCCAGAACATATATAATAATCACTAGCAGCTGCCAGGTTTCATATTGGTGTGTGTGTGTCATCTAGCTGCTGTTTCTAAAGCATGTAAAGACTTCCTGTAGGAAATCAGCTCAAAATGACCCAAAACTAATTATAACAACTCTGCAAGCCAATAAAAGACACTGTTCTTACTACTAGTAGTTATATTTACAGTTTAACATATGGTGTGATCAGTCTGGATAACTGCTTCCAGTGAAGTGATTTCCTCATTATAGATGTGAGAGAAATATTGAATAAACATATTTAATGTTGCTTAGTTTATGTTTCTTTGTTCAGCTCTTTTTGAGGCTGCTTAGGCTTTGCATGTTCCACTTATTTGTCATGGGGTGTAAAATGTGCATTGATTCGTGTGAGTTGTGCAGTTCATGAATCCGTCACCAGGATGCGGTATGGGCAGATGGCTTCCATTACGAGAAACACACCCACAAACACAGCTGTTCACCGACAACACCAGCCGACACCACCAGGTACGTTTACATTTTAAAAAGTGCATAGTGGTAAAACGCCATTTCACCGTGTTTAGTCTCGGTTCTTTTCACCACCAGCTGGCCTGATCCTGCAGATCTACGGGACATACCAGGATTATACACATCAAACATATCAGAGATGTAACCAGGGCCCAAGCCGTTTAGTGACTTGTACAAAATTACTTTGAAATCAATTCTGTACTGAACTGATTCAAGATGCTTTATTTGCCACATGCTAATTATACAGGTACAACATGCAGTGAAATGTATCCTGATCTGCTCTTTGACTGTGCAATTTAGGCAAAAATGAAAATAAATAGAGATACAAATACAAACTTAAACAGACTTAAAAATAAGGAGATCAAAGGAAATAAGATAAAGATAATAAACTATTTCTTATATTACAATAAAGCTACCTTTGTGCAGAAGGCATGGATTGTAATTTAATTTAAGACCCAAGTGCCGGGTACCGGTGTATCTGCATGTGTGTATGAATAAAAAATATGTACTGAAGTTTTACAAAATTATTCTGAAGACAGATAACAGGTGCAATGTGACTGTTTTCAAAGTGCAATGAAACTGTTCCCACAACTTTATTGTAACAAAACACCTAAAAAAACACTGCAACTTTCATCACAATTATTTAAAAAATTTCACAAAAGTCATGCCTTTTAGGCAGTGTTGGGGAGTAATGAGTTACATGTAACAAAATTACGTAATTACATTACAAAATCAAAGTAACAGTAATCAGTTACATTACTTTGAAAAAATGTGTAATTAAATTACAGTTACTTTCAGGAAATATTCAGGATTACAGTTTCAGCTACATCTCAGTATCTTCTGCAGAAACATTGGCTATATGTTAAATAATATTATTGTTTTGCCATTTTTTCTTCTGCACAACATCCTCCATTTACAGCTGGAAGTCTGACACTATTCCGATATGTCTAATTGGTTCTCTTATCATGTTTGAATTTGCAACACCCACTTGCTGCTGGATCTACAGCCTACAAGCGTCTGAGCTTCAGTTGTGAGGAGGCCTGCGATGCCAGATAGGAACTACAATGTAGGCCTAGCCCACTGCAGGAAATACAAATGAGCTGTAGTGAGCAGACGCTATATGCACAATCAATCCCACATGAACAGACAGCTGCTTATTCAGTGATGTTCACCAAATGTTGAATGT
The DNA here is from genome assembly GCA_032718565.1 of Distichodus sexfasciatus. NCBI lineage: Eukaryota > Metazoa > Chordata > Actinopteri > Characiformes > Distichodontidae > Distichodus > Distichodus sexfasciatus. The sequence goes on along the minus strand of JAVGVS010000404.1, from coordinate 318,174 downwards.
CAAATATCTGATTTAGCAGCCATAGGTATTGAAAGATCAGCGTGATCTCACAGTAGAACGGTGTTGAGGTGTTGAAGTCCCACACTGCTGGTGGCTGGGGTGTTGAGGAGTTTTGATTTTGACAGCAGCTGCGTTGTAAGATTAACCAGGTTTCAAAAACTGAAATGGCTGGGATAAAGTTGGAGAAAAATTCATTCAAAATGCAGAAAGGTAATCCAAAATAATCAAATGTAATTGTCATACCATTTAAAATAAAGTACTGAAAATGTTGCACTACTATTACATTGTATTTAGGGTAACTTGTAATTGTAACACATTACATTTCCAAAGTAGCTTTCACAACACTGCTTTTAGGCTGCAACTATCTTATAAAAGTCCCACAGAATTCTGGTGGGAGATGCTTTTGGCCTTTCTGGAAGAGCACTTGAGTTTTTGTGACGACATTACTCAAAAATAATTTCAAATGCTGAGGAATTGCGATTCTGATGGTGTGTGTGTGGTTTCCTGTAAGTTAAAGGGATTTTGAGTTATAAAAAAAACACACATAAAACAACCTGTGTCGGTTCCCCAAAGAGTTAATGTACGTTCCAGGGTGCAACATGCAACACAATAAATACAGTACGAAAGTGACGTTTAGTGAAGAAGTTAGACACAAACAACGCTAAAATGCTAAAAATGTTAAAAATCCCAGCATATAGCACTTTGCACTGAGCAGCCATCTTGGATTCTGATATTTGGTCGGGTGTGGTCACTTCTGCTTCAGCCCTCGGACAACGACTCGGAAACCAAGCACCGATGGTAAATGAGTGCACAATAAGTCGTCGTATTCTGTGTTTGCAGCTGCAGTAACCTAATCTCACTGAGTAGTGGAATCTGTGCAATGACAAAGACTATCTGATCGCATTGTGGTTTAGGGTTCTCTCCTCTGGACAAAGAGGTTGTGGGTTCGAATCCTACCTCCAGCACTACTACCACTACTGTTAATGAGCAAGACCTTAACCAGACCCTCCAGGATTTTGTGATATTGCAATTATGTATCATTAACTATTAACCATGCAAATTCATCACTACCGTCCAATTTTGACCAATTACCGCAATTTTTCCAAAAATTTTGATCAATTATTGTTGTTTCCCGCAAAACGTTGAGCCTTTTGACAGTGAACCCACTTCCTTGTTACGTCTAGAAGACGCAGGAAACGTCTCACATTTACCTTCAAAAATATGTAAATGATTAATGGTTAATAAAAATAAAAGTGATTTTGTTCCTCGCATTAATTCATTATTAAAGCATCATTATAAAGAGCTGCAAGTCACACATTTTCAACCAGAGACTACCATCATTGGGTCTGAGATGAGGAAAATTTGAAGTCGCTCCATAAGATAAGTGTCTGATAAATGCTATGAATATTAATGTGCATTTTTTCACAAATATTTCATGAAAGCGCAGTTAAAAATGTGTTGAGCAAAACTAAACCCTGCAGCACTACAGAAATTAACATACATTATTCTCCCGTCAAAAACAAAAGATTTGCTCAATACATCAGCAATCCAAATGCATTTTATTCATTTTTATAAAACGCAGCACTTGCCATTATTTTACTTCACACAATTTATGAGAGGTTTTGATTACAGCTGAAATATCAAAGACATGGAGCACAGTGTGTGGAGGAGGTTCTTGGAGATTTGTGAACTACACTCTTTCACCAGGATGCCGTACGGGCGGATGGCTTCCTCTACAATGTCCTTCTCTTTCTTGTCAGAGGTTCCTTCAGGAATCGGGACGAGCCAATAGTCCTGTCTCTTACAGATTGTCCTGTAGTCTGCGTTGATTCTGTTTTGCAGCATGATTGTAGCTCTGCCTTGACTTGAACGGGTTTGACTTTTGCGTAATTTTCAGCCTCAGAGGGGTCAGGAGTGGAGTAGATTCCTCTTCCGTACTTGTCACGAGGGCCAGTTTTGTAGTGTTCCTCAACAACCCCCTCAGCCCCCGCTAGACTGGTTCCGTTGATAGGAAACCGCCACTCGTCATTCACAGAGTTGTCCTCCACCCCTCACTGCCCAGCTGCCCCACCCGGTACTTTCAGAACTCCTCTGTAAAAGGAAGTACCAGCCTCGGTCGTGTATATTTCGCCTCACCACACGTAGTAGTAGAGCCTGGTGCTTTCAGTCATAGTCAAGTCCGATCGTGAACTCGCCCATCTTTCATTAAACATTTCGCTCGTCCAAATCCTCGACCTGTTGCGCTGCAGAACCAACTAGTGTCAAAGGAAGAAGCAGACCTGCTAAACTCTTATATGGGAAAATATGCAAAGAGGAAAGCAGAGCAGGAGCCATAAAATTGCTCACCGTCAGTTCAGTAGAGCTGTGTTTCCTGTCTTTATATTCCACCACAACAGTGCCAGTGATGGCAGAGAGAATTTCCTTCAGAAGTTCTCTATCCATCTTAAAAACTGTGTGTCCTTTTCAGCTTAATTAGAATGAACTCTTGTCTGCAGTTGTGCTGTTTCCCAGATCAAATGCACTATATATAGTCCCCACCCAGAACATTTTACTTTCACTATATATTTTAGGATGTCTTGCTGCCTCATTATAGCCATATGCCCACTGAGCAACTGTCCTGACCACTTCTTGGAAACACTCACAGAATATCTCACTGCAATGTTAACATTTCAAAACTTTTCTGTGCGTAGACGCTAAAAAGTGCTAATCCTTCCGTTTAATTTATTTGCCAAGATTCAAAAAGTTTAATTTTTATTTATATAAACTGGTGGTCAACATTTGAATTCACATGTGTCTTGAAAACAAGTGAATTTTTTAATGTCCTTAATTAATTAGTAAATATCCAGTTCAGTCTGTAGTTTATTAGTTCAGTGAATTTTGTGGGAGATGGATGAGACACAATGTGGTTTAAAATCTTGAGGACACAGGCTGCCTCAGAGTGGCTTACATGATGCTGAATTCATATCTATAACGATAGAGTATATAGTTTATTTTTAGATCACCACCTTTTATTGGCTTTTTAATCAGTGTTTTATGGAAATAATTATGGAATAATTGAGTATCGCCATCAGCTGCCAGGTTTCATCTCAGCTTTGTTTCTGTTTTAGGGTTGATTTGTATTTGATTTATCTATCTGTCCACCTGTCGTCCAGCTGCTGTTTCTAAAGGGGTGTCTCATTTCATAGGGGTGGATTTGAACACATGCCAAGGGGTAGGGCTCAAGGTGGGGTCAAGGGGTGAAACAGGATTCTGCCTAAATATTTTTGTGGAGCACAATGTGGTCAGTGTCTTGGTGAAACACAGGCTGCTCTCAGAGTGGTCAAGTGAGGCTAAAACTCCGCGATAATACGGTATATAGTTTTATTTAATATTACCACCTTTTTATTGGGCTCTTAGTCAGTGCTTTGTGGGAATGGAACAGCAGCAAATGCTGACCAGATTTGGGAGCTGCTACATTTACAACATTTTACATTATTATTTTTGCAGGCCTGAAGCAGACCAAGAAAACACTTCAATGTTTAATAGCAGAAGCTTTGGAATGGGTTTTACAGGAGTTTAATCATTTTAAATAATTGAGTATCGCTATCAGCTGCCAGGTTTCATATCAGCTTCACTTTGTTTCTGTTTTAGTTTTGCTTTGTATTTCTTGTTGATTCTATTTGTCCATCTGTTGTCCAGCTGCTGTTTCTAACGCATGTAAAGACTTCATGTAGTGTACAAGTTAAACCCTAGAAGACAGAAGACAACGTGCACTATTCCCCAGTTGCAAACAACATCAGCTAGACCAACATAGTAGGAAATAAGCAACTGGTGCTTAAATTGCATGACATTTATCATGCTTAGCAGTCACTTCACTCTTCAGTTATCTCTTCACCAGGATGCCGTGACGGATGATGGCTTCCTAATTCTTCTTCTCCTCCTGCTGAGAGGTGTTCCTTCAGAACTTCAATGAGCCAATATTTCAGTTGTTTCAGATTGTCCTGTACTTGCTGATTCTGTTTTGCAGCATGATTGTAGCTCTTCCTGCTATTTGACTGAAATTGTTTTGTAATATTCAGCTCTCAGGAGCTGTGTGGAGGAGTAGATTCCTCTTCAGATTGTCACGAAAAATAGGCTTGTAGTGTTCTCAATAACTTCAGCCTCGCTAGACTGGTTCCGATAGGAAATCGCCACTCACCATCCACAGAGTGGTTCTGTATGTTCCTTCACAGTAGCTCCTGTGAGAGCAGAGAGAATCTCCTTCATAAGTTCTTTGTCCATCGGATGTTCTCTATCCATCTCTCGAAAGCTTCAACGTAAAATTTTTTCAGCTTCCAGAGAAGAAACTGTGCCGTTGTGCCGTTTCACAAATGAAAACTCTTCTTTATATACGTAGAGCAGCTGTCTCCACCCATTTTGTATTGACTTTTCCATTTCAGGATTTATTGCTCTGATCAGACGGGAAACAGATTCATTCCTCAGCTGTCACCAGATCTTATTTACTCTTGAAGGTACACCTCAATGAGTGAATTTCTTGGAAAAGCCCCTCATGAAAGGAACAGATGTGTTTAAAGGAGGGAAACACAGAAAGTGCACAGTTTTTGTCATGCAGAGCAGCAGAACTTTACTTCTATCATAGGATTCCCTGGCATTTCTTGTCATCCCTTCTTCTAGTTACCACTAGGGGGATTTCCAAACAACTTCTCTGAGTCTCTGAAAGTTTTTTATTGGTAAGTTCTCTTCTGCTCGGGCTCTAATATCATCCCCACCGCCTTGTTCATGACCAGTCTCAGTCTCTTGTTCTGCTGTATTTGATCATCTTGAGCCTGTGTCTGTTGTCTTTACGGGAGATTGTTGGGCATTTGAAGCCCTCTGGCTCTCCATATGATGTTGTTCCTCCTCAGCTGTTTAAAGAGGTGTTTCCCACTGTTGGGCCGGCTGTTCTTGCTCTTGTTAACAGCAGTCTCTCTTCAGGTCTGGTACCTGGAACATGCAGTAGTCCAACGTCTGATTAGAAACCTGCTCTAGATCCCACAGTTCTCGATAACTGTAGACCTATTTCCAAATTACCCTTTCTTTCTGAAGTCATTGAGAAGATTGTTTACAGTCAATTAAGTGCTTTTTTGGAAAGTTATATTATTCTAGAAGTTTTTCAGTCTGGTTTAAACTTTACACAGCACTGAATCAGCTCTTTTAGGAGTTTTTAATGATATATTTTTAGCTACAGACTCTGGTGACTGTGCTGTTCTTGTCTTATTAGATGGAACTGCTGCATTTGACACGGTGGATCATGAAATTTTACTTTCGCATTTGGAGCAGTGGGTGGGCATCAGGGTCATAGCACTGGAGTGGTTCCGATCCTACCTGGCGCACCGGACTTTGTGTGTGGGCCTGGATGATTGTGTGTCCTCCTCTGCTCCTCTCTTATACGGGGTGCCACAGGCCACCTGCTTAGCCCCCCTTCTTCTCTCTTTTGTTCTCACTGCCCATTTCAGGAAGCATGGCATTTCATCGCTACGCGGGTGATGGCTGACATATGTTCCTCTTAAAAAGGATTCCTTCCCTGTGAGACCATTACTCAGGTGTTTTGAGGAAATAAAGACCTGTCTGACCCTCAATTTTCTACAATTTAATGAAAAAAGACGGAGGTGATGGTTTTTGGAGGATCCTCTGAGAACCCTTTTCTGGATCTGGGTTCTTTGTCCCAGTACCTGAAACCTGCCGCCTCAAATCTAGGGGTCAAAGTGGATGCGGATCTTAAATTTGACAGTCAGATCAGGCAGTGGTTAACCAAGCTTTTTAAACTGAGAAATCTGGCCAAAATAAAATTAGAGAGCATTCTGAAACAGTAATCCATGCTGTTGTCACTACTCGACTGGATTACTGTAATGCGCTCTAGGTGGGGGTTAGTGCTTCCTCCATTGCTCATCTTCAGCAGGTACAAAATGCAGCCACACGTCTTTTAACTGGCACACGGAAGTATGAGCACATTTCCCCAGTTTTAGCCTCACTCCACTGGCTCACATATCTGAGGATTCATTCTTTTACAATTTACTGTTTGCTTTAAAGCACTAGCGGTCTCTCATTCTACATATGTCTGAGCTGCTACACCTTATACTTATAGGTGTGAACCTTTCACTGGTCTCACGATTCCATTACCATTATCATGTCAATGCTTAGATTCGATTCAATATCGCCATGCATCCCATCAATTTTCCACATTACTTCATATTATGTTTTCCAAATATCAATACAAGCAGTGAGATGTAAGCTCCTTTGTTCGTCCTCATAATAAACATAAACACAGACGTTAGATTTGGAAAAAGGTAAAGTGACCAACGCCTTTGTAACTCTACCATAAATGTTATAATGGTATTTTGCCATTTTGGCAGTTTACCTGTGTAGGATTCTGACACTCGTCTGCAAGCTGTTTAAGGATCAAAACTAATATAATAAGTATATCAAGCTTACATACCATCAGAGGATCAACAAAGCACCAAACGTAGTGGATGATTATGCAGATACTACAAAAGTTTAATTCTGGGCCATCAGTCTCAGGTGTGTGTGTGTGTGTGTGTGTGTGTAATGATGGAGCTATAACGCCTGCTTCAGCATCCCAATGATGTGTCTCGCTGCAGTCTGTAACTGCATGTGTTTATGTTGAATTGGGGAATGGGCGAGGGGAGCCATTGATTGCGTGCTTATTAAACGTGTAAGACCTGTCGTGGATTTTTCCACTGAGCAAATAAACCCAAGGCCAGAAGAAGTCCGATCACAAAGCATTTATCTGCAGATAACAATAATTTGCCAGGCAAATGAGTGGTCTCCTTTCACAGCAAGGTTGGATCAGAGGCCCTGAGTGAAAGGCATTCTCCTTACATACTGGCGCTTAAAACCCCCTAATCACAAAGTGCTCCGGACGGGGTCATATCACCTCGAGGAGGCGACGGTGACATACAAGAGTACATTTTGTCTCTGCTGTTTCTCCCTTGATAGCTGTATAATCAACAGCCATAACTAACAGAAAGGAGAAAGCATCTTGCACGCAAAACCAACACACATATCATGCATTTATTAATGACATACAATTCATTGTCTAATCGTTACAGACAAGGTCTTGAAGAAGTCAAACTGACCAAAAACTCACTCTACTTACAGTTAGGATCTTTAAGAATAATTAGTAATAAAAATTTCCTTCACAAGACCTAACTATTAAATTATGATTATAAGGTCGATTGTGTTTAACCCACCTGCCGCTGTTCCTCTTCCTCCGTCATCTTTGGTTTTTCTGTAGAAACTGTCTGTAGTGCAATAATCTACAAGACCAGAGCCATTAATAATAGAACTCGCAGGTAGAACCTCCAAAACCTCAAGCGCCTCAAACTTCCAAAACCTGCTCCTCAAACCTGTGGGCGAGAAATCTCACTGAGCAAAAACTTAAGACGAGGACATTTCACATCGAGAGAAACAAAGACATTCGAGGGGAAATACAGTTTGGCGCCGTTAATATGATCACAACCGCCAAGACTCGATTCTAATTTTGTGCTCTCGAGTTTCACGCTATACTACAGTCTCTTTGAAATTTACTTAACATTTTTGCAAGTCGCTTTTTAGGCATTAGTTTCATGCTGATGTGACACCATAGGCCTCCCTCCGCCATTCTCAGCTGTCACAAGATGTGAGTGTCAGCCAGTGAGATGAGAGTTACTCTACCGGAGCAGCGCTTGTACTCTGCCAGATCAGGCAGCCACAATCACTACCGGAACTACTTTTTTAACTGTGAATTTTATGCCGCCACCAGAAAAATCATCAAGCAACGTCATTATGATATAATTATGTTCTTCCACTGCATTGATGCAGAATCGTCCACGTCTGCATCACGATGCATCGATTATGAGATTAATTTCAACACCCCTATCTTGTACGCCCACCCGCTCTCTCATGTCAGCTGATCAGCCGAAAAGCCAAGCGTAAGCTTAGAGGGGATCGGGCTTTCGCTGTTGCAGCTCCAACAATGTGGAACAAACTGCCTTTGCACATTAGACAGGCCGCTTCTGTCTCTGCTGTTAAATCTCTTCTTGAACCCGTTTTTTCCTTGGCCTTTGAGAACCTGTAAGATGTTGGCGATTTGTTTGTTCTATTTTATTTATTTGTTTGATTTTATTTTATTCACAGTATTCCGTTTTACTTGCTCTTATTTCATAACTGCTGCTTCTATGTGCTCCATGTGTTTTGTCTATTTCCTTTATTTTTCCTTTAAGTCCTTTAAGTCTTTTAGTTATGTCTTTTATCTGTTTAATCTATTTTGTGTACAGCATTTGGTCCAGTGTGGGTTTATGTTTTTATAAATAAAGTTATATGGTATGGTTGTGTTCAGGGACGCTCTTACCCAGATTCGGCCACAGTTTGATGTGTAAATGCTGACACTCTTGAAATCAGCACATTTCTGATGAAAACTGACTATGCTTGTAGAAATCTTTTACGTATTTTTTAGCTTTATGTAGCATAAAAGTGCAGTAATCAAGTAGATATAGTAACATTGGGACGCTTTGGGGAGGCGTAAAACTACTGCATATGGTTAAGTTGAGCTAATTGTTAGTGAACTCGCTTCCTTGTTATATGAAGACGAGGAAAAGTGTGATTAAACCTACTACATTTACCTTCAAAATAACTAAATGATTAATGGTTAATAAAATAAAAGTGGTTTTTGTCTATTCATTTTAATTAATTATTGAAGAATCATTATAAAGAGGAGCAAAGTCAAGACATTTTCAACAAACTACCATCAGTGGGTCCCGAGCATGACCCTTAACCGCCGGGGTCTGAGATGAAGAAAATTTGAAGTCGCTCCATAAGATAAGAGTGTTCAAGCAAATGCAATGAATGTCAATGTGATTTTTTTTCTACAAAATATTTTCATGAAGCGTGTTAAAATGTGTTAAGCAAAGCTAAACCCTGTAGCACTACAGAAATGAACATACATTATTCTCCCGTCAAAAACAAAAGATTCACTTAATGCATCAGCAATCCAACTGCATTTTATTAACTTTTATAAAACACAGCATTTGCCATTATTTTACTTCACACAATTTATGAGAGATTTTGATTACAGCTGAAATATCAAAGCACAGCGTGAGATGTTCTGGAGATTACACCTCTTTCACCACGATGCCGTATGGGCGATGGCTTTCTCTACAATGTCCTCCTCGTCCTGGTCAGAGGTTCCTTCAGGAATCGGGATGAGCCAATAGTCCTGTCTCTCACAGATTTTCCTGTACTTTGGGTTGATTCTGTTTTGCAGCATGATTTCGTACCTCTTCCCGTTCTTTGAATTAAACTGCTTGCCGTATGTGTAACCTTCAGCCACAGAGACATTCTGGGAGTGAGTAGATTCCTTCCCGTATAGCACCAGGGCCAGCTCTGTATTAACAATCTCAGCTCTCTAGGCTGGTTCCGTGATAGGAAACCGGCCACTCGCCGTCCACAGAGTACTCCCTCCACCCCTCACTGCCCAGCCATGTGTCTCCATCCGGCATTTACCCAGAACTCAGGCGTAGGGCGCACTAGCCCAGGTCGCAGGTATCGCCTCTCGCCGCCACATGTAATAGGGCCTGAAAAGTTTCTGAAGTCATAGTCGAAGTCTGGATCGTGGAAATCGTCCAGCTTGACATACATTTCTGGTGGCACGGCGACAGGCTTTTGTTCTATAGCACGCGAGCGGGAAGCAGAGTATGTTTGAGAAAATTGTCAGTCGTCAGTTCGACACTGTTCTCTCCACGAGGTTCTGTATGTTCCTTCACAGTAGTTCCTATGAGAGCAGCGAGAATCTCCTTCAGAAGTTCCTCATCCATTTTGAAAGCTTCAACGTGTCTTTTTCAGCTTCTAGAGAAGAAACTTCTGTCCGCCGTGGTGCCGTTTCACAAATCAAGTCTTTATATATGCAGAGCAGCAGAACTTTACTTCCGTCTTCGGTTTCCTGTCATTCATTCTTCCAGATATCGCCTTACTGAGGGGATTTCCACTCTTCCTTGAGTCTCTGAAAAGGAAACAAAGTGTTGGGACCAAGTAGACACTCCAGTTCTACAGAACCCCACATACTTCCGCATTTCAAAGCTTTCCTGGGATTCTTAATTATGTTGTGAAATCTAGTCCTTTCGTTGAATTTATTTACTAAGATTCTGAAAGTGTGATTCATATAAACTGGGGGTCAGTATTTTAAAAACTTAAGTCCTTTGTACAGTTCTTATTCATTAGTTACATATCCAGTTCAGTCTGTATCTGTTTAGTTGAAAAAATTTTGGGAGATCAATATATAATATAAGTAACAGAGTCTTGAGGACACACGGGCTGCTCTCGGAGTGGTCAAGTGACGCTAAAACTCATCTACACTGCAAAAAATAAAAAAGTGTAATTGACTTGAATTCAGCATTTTAATCTTGTTACACCATTTTTTTGGCTTTATTTTCTTGGTAAGACTGAACATTGTTTAGATTATTTGACTTGTTTCAAGAAAATGTATCTTGAGTTATCCTACCTAGCTAATACAACTAATTTTGGAGTGTTTTTTCTTAAACAACCACATTGGTAAAGGAGTTGTGCTAACAGGCAGACTGTAAGCATATTTTACTTGTTTCAAGAGAATTGGAGAAAAAACTATATATTCTCTGCTTAATTGTTGTGTATGCTTAGTCTTTGGAGTATTTTTTTTTCTTTTGTTTTAAGAAATCTTAGCAAGTGCAATTTTCTTGCTGCACTGGCAGATAATTTAGCTTGAAATAAGTATTTTTCTCCCAAAAATAGTAAATTTTTTCTTATTTTTAAAAAATATATTATTTTTTATTTTTCTTTTTGCAGTGTATAACTATAATAAAGTGTATAGTGTTATTTTCTTATATGACCAACAATTTTTTATTGGGCTCTTAATTTTTCAGTTTTTATTTTCTTGTCTTGTATGTAATGTTTTTAATGTTGCGAATAACTTTCATTACTTTGAAAAAAGTGTGATTAAATTGTTGTGTTACTTTCAGGAAATATTCGAGATTACAGTTTCAGTTACATCTGCATTTCTGCAGAACATTGGCTTTATGTTTAATAATATTATTGTTTTTGCTATTTTTTCTTCTGTAATAACATCCATTTACAGCTGAAAGTCTGATACTATTCGATATGTTCAATTGGTTCTTTATCATAAGTTTGAATTTGCAACATGATAAGAGAACCAATTAGACATGTAGCATCAGACTGTTACATAAAGCCAGTGTTTCTGCAGAAGATACTGAGATGTAACTGAAACTGTAATCCTGAATATTTCCTGAAAGTAACTGTAATTTAATCACACATATTTTCAAAGTAATGAAAGTTATTCTGTTTTGCAACATGACTGTGTATCTCTTCCCTTTCCTTGACTGAAATGGTTTTGCGTAACATTATCTACATTTAAATATAATCTATTAACTAAATAAAATGTAAAATATGACAAATGTTGTATTTTATAAAACTGTACTCTTCACACTTGGATTGCTGATGTACTAAGCAGAACTAAATAAACGTTTTGTTTGTAACTGAGGAATAGTGCACATTGTCTTCTATAGTGCTGCAGGGTTTAACTTGTACACTACATGAAGTCTTTACATGCAAACAAGAAAAACAACCCTAAAACAGAGACAAAGTGAAGCTGATATGAAACCTGGCAGCTGATAGTGATACTCAAAAATGATAAAACTCCTGCAAAACCCATTCCAATGCTTTGTGCTTCTGCTAATATAAGTGTATTCTTGTTCAGCTTCAAGCCTGCAAAAATAATAACTTGATGTAAAATGATGTTAATCTGGTCAGCATTTGCTGCGGTTCCATTTCTCTTCCCTTTCCTTGACTGAAATGGTTTTGCGTAACATTCAGCCATTCAGTCAGACATTCACATTCAGTGTGTATGGCTCCCCGCCTCGCTCACACGTAGTAGAGCCTCTGAAGTTTCTGAAGTCACGGTCAAACTTTGGATCGTAGAAATCGTCCAGATTAGCAAATTCTTTAATCAGTGCAGTGCCTGCACAACCACCTACAACATCAGCTTCGCCCTCATCAGTTGGTGTCAAAGGAAGAACCAGACCTGGTGAACTTGAGAATGAGAATGCAACGCAGAAAGCAGAGCAGATGTCATAAAATTGTGCACCTCAGTAGAGCTCTGTCTCCTGCCTTTATAACTGTCCACAACAGCCCCATTGATGGTAGAGAAAATTTCCTTCAGAAGTTCTCTATCCATCTTAAATGCTTCGTGTGTCTCTTCCAGTAACTAGAGAATAAACTCCTGTCTGCTGTTGCACTGTTAAACAAATCCAATGCCTTTATATATATGTAGAGCAGCTGTCTCCACCCAGAACATTTTGCTTTCACTTTTCTATTTCAGGATTTATTCCTCACCTGGCACCTGACCTTATTTGGTCTTGTAGTTACACCCTCAATGAGTGAATTTCTCAAACACCTCTTGGAGAAAGCCCCTCATCATAGTAACAGATGTGTTCCAAAGAAGGGATACACACAACCGTATTGTAAGTGCCGTATTTTTGTCACATTTTAAATTTTATTTGTCATCATTAATAGATTGTATTTAAAGAAATATTTAAAGTCATTTAAATAAGATCACCTTCTCTACATCAGCCAAACCAGTTTAACCGGAATCAGCAATTAGTGACCTATTAATGCAACCATAAGAGGTCACAAGCCAGTGATTCCTTGTGCCGGTCCCAAGTCCGGATTAAATGCAGAGGGTTGTGTTAGGAAGGGCATCCGAAGTAAAACCTAAGCCAAATCGAACATGCGAATCACAAACGGAGATTTCATACCGGATCGGTCGAGGCCCGGGTTAACAATGACCACCACTGGGCTGTTGACCTACAGGGTGCTGGTGGAAATTGAGCTACTGTTGGTCGATGGAGGAGAGGAGGAAGGCGTGTGCGTAGGCAGCGAGAGAAGAGGAAAGGCAAGAGTGTGGAACTGAAAGTAGGGACTTTGAATGTTGGAACTATGACAGGTAAAGCTAGAGAGCTGGTGGACATGATGCAGACAAGGAAGGTGGATATTCTGTGTGTTCAGGAGACCAGGTGGAAAGGTAGCAAGGCTAGAAGTTTAGGAGAAGGGTTTAAGTTGTTCTACCATGGTGGAGATGGAAAGAGAAATGGAGTAGGAGTTATCCTGAAGGAGGAGTTTGTTAGGAACATTCTGTAAGTGAACAGAGTGTCAGATAGGCTGATGAGTCTGAAGCTTGAAGTTGAAGGAGTAATGATCAATGTTGTTATGCCCCACAGGTAGGATGTGAGCTAGAAGAGAAGCAGAATTTCTGGAGTGAGCTAGATGATTTGATGCAGCGTATCCCCAGAGTTGAGAAAGTGGTAATTGGTGCAGACTTTAACGAACATGTTGGTGAAGGGAACAGAGGTGATGAGGAAGTGATGGGCAGGTTTGGTATCCAGGATAGGAACGAGGAGGGACAGATGGTGGTAGACTTTGCGAAAATGATGGAAATGGCTGTTGTAAATACTTTCTTCCAGAAGAGGCAGGAAGATAGGGTGACGTATAAGAGTGGAGGGAGGAGCACACAGGTGGACTACATCTTATGTAGACGTTATAATTTGAAGGAGATTAGTGACTGCAAGGTAGTGGTAGGTGAGAGTGTAGCGAGACAGCATAGGATGGTGGTCTGTAGGATGAAAGTGATGGTGAGGAAGATGAAGAAAACAAAGGTGGAGCAGAGGACCAGGTGGTGGAAGCTGAAAAAAGAAGAGTGTTGCGAGGTTTTCAGGGAGGAGTTGAGACAGGCTCTTGGTGGCCAGGAGGTGCTCCCAGATGATTGGACAGATACAGCTAATGTGATTAGGGAGACGGGTAGGAAGGTACTTGGTGTGTCATCTCGAAGGAGTAAAGTAGATAAGGAGGCTTGGTGGTAGAACGAAAAAGTCCAGGACCATATACAGAGAAAGAAGTTAGCGAAGAAGAAGTGGGACACTAAGAGGACTGCGAAGAGTAGACAGGAGTACAGGGAGATGCAGCGTATGGTGAAGGTAGAGGTGGCAAAGGCCAAACAAAGGGTGTATGATGACCTGTATGCTAGGTTGGACAGTAAAGAGGGAGAAAATGATTTGTACAGGTTGGCGAGGCCTGATTGCACCAGGTGGGACTGCACCAAGGATCGGCTCTAAGCCCCTTCTTGTTTGCTTTGGTGATGGACAGGCTGACAGATGATGTTAGACAGGAGTCTCCATGGACTATGATGTTTGCAGATGACACTGTGATCTGCAGTGAGAGCAGGGCGCAGGTAGAGGAAAGGCTAGAGAGGTGGAGATATGTGCTGGAGAAGAGAGGAATGAAGATTAGTCGCAGCAAGACAGAATACATGTGTGTAAATGAGAGGGGCACAAGTGGAACAGTGAGGTTACAGGGAGTAGAAGTAAAGAAGGTAGAGGACTTCAAGTACTTAGGGTCTAAGCAACGGAGAGAGTGGAAAAGAGGTGAAGAAGCGTGTGCAAGCAGGTTGGAATGGGTGGAGAAAAGTGTCAGGTGTGATGTGCGATAAAAGGGTTTCAGCAAGAATGAAAGGAAAGGTGTACAAGAGTGAGACCAGCGATGTTGTATGGTTTGGAGGCAGTGCCAATGAGGAAAAGACAGGAGGCAGAACTGGAGGTTGCAGAGCTCAAGATGTTGAGGTTCTCTTTGGGAATGACAAGGATGGATAGGATCAGGAATGAGTTCATCAGAGGGACAGCTCATGTTAGATGTTTTGGAGATAAAGTCAGAGTCAGAGGCCAGACTGAGATGGTTTGGACACGTCCAGAGGAGAGACAATGAGTACATAGGTAGAAGGATGTTGAGGTTGGAGCCACCAGGCCGGAGGCTGAGAGGAAGACCAAAAAGGAGATTTATGGATGTGGTGAAAGAGGACATGAAGTTAGTTGGTGTGAGGGTAGAGGATGCAGAGGATAGGACTAGATGGAGACAGATGATTTGCTGTGGCGACCCCTGAAGGGAAAAGCCGAGAGAGGAAGAAGAAGAAGAAGCAATTAGTTACCTGTTAAACCTGTATGTGTGGGGGAGTATGTAAAGCAGAGAGCAGAGCAGGTGAGAGAAAATTGTGCCACGTCAGTTCAACGCTGTTTTCTCCCTTAGGCTTTGTTCCTTCACTGTAGTTCCTCTAACAGCAGAGAGAATTTCTTGTTCCATCTCAAAAGCTTCAACATTTGTCATTGTCAGCCACGTGGTCGTTTGTACAGTTCCCCACCTCACACGTTGAAGAGTCATTTCTGAAGTCACAGTCATAGCCTTTGCACCATCTCAGCTGCTGCCTCATGTCATCTACTGTAAAAGGAAGCTGTGTAGCTTCATCAGTAGAAAGGGCATTGAGCAGCTCCTCACAGACATTAGAGTAGCCCTGGTTGTTGGGTGTGTGTGTGTGTGTGTGTGTGTGTGTGTGTGTGTGTGTGTGTGTGTGTGTGTGTGTGTGTGTGTAAGGAGTTTGAGTCAGAATTGGGATGAAGGTCATGGCAGGGTATTTGACCAATGAGTAACTTTACTTAATGAAAGACGTTACTACTACTAATACTAAAGATGTTTAGTATTCATTCTACTGCACTCCTGCTATAATCCTTATATTTGCGGTTGGCCTTGATCATGTCCATTCTTATTCCATTATCTGTAGAATAACTCGATGTTAGACCAGTCCTTGTGTTAAAATAACTTCAGCCATTTAAAAAGCATCACATAAAAGTCTAAAAAACACACGAGAAGCCTAATATGAACTTCAATGTTGAACACATTGTGTGTGTGTCTGTGTGTGTGTATACAGTTGTGTTCAGAATAATAGCAGTATGTTTAAAAAAACTGAATAAAGCTCAAAATCCTTAACATAGCTTTTATTTTCATACACACAAATGCACTGTGAATACTGCACACTCCACCCAATTCAAAACATAAGGCAAAAATAATCAATTTAGTTATTCTTTTACAGGAAGTTAATAAAAGGGAATAATAGGCTGTTCAAAAAAAAAAAAAAGCAGTGTCTGCATTCTTCTTTACAAACTCAAACATTCATTGTATGAACTGAAAATGTTTCAAGATTTTGCTTTTCTTTGAATACCTTAACTAATATTTAGTTGTATAACCACTGTTTCTGAGAACTGTTGCACATCTGTGTTGCATGGACTCAACTTCTGGCGCCTGTGAACAGGTATTCCAGCCCAGGATGATTGGACAACATTCCACAATTCTTCTGCATTTCTTGAATTTGCCTCAGAAACTGCATTTTTGACGTCACCCCACAAGCTCTCTATTGGATTAAGGTCCAGGGATTGGGCTGGCCACTCCATAACATCAATCTTGTTGGTCTGGAGCCAAGATGTTGCTCATTTACTGGTGTGTTTGGGGTCGTTGTCTTGTTGAAACACCCATTTCAAAGGCATTTCCTCTTCAGCATAAGGCAACATGACCTCTTCAAGAATTTTTATGTATTTAAACAGATCCATGATCCCTGGTATGCGATAAATAGGCCCGATACCATAGTATGAGAAACATCCCCATATCATGATGCTTGTGCCACCATTCACTTTCTTCACAGTGTGCTGTGGCTCGAACTCAAAGTGTTTGGGGGTCGTCTGCGGCCCCAAGACCCAAAAAGAACAATCTTGGTTGTGCCATTTCTCTTGAGGCCAGTCAATGTGTTCTTTTGCAAATTTTAACCTCTTCAGCATGTCTTTTTTTCAACAATGGGACTCTGCGGGGGCTTCTTGCTGATAGCTTGGCTTCACATGGACGTCTTCTAATGGTAACAGTACTCACAGGTAACTTAAGATCTTCTTTGGTTTTCCTGGAGATGATCATTGGCCGAGTCTTCACCATTCTGACTATTCTTCGATCCATTCGAATGGTAGTTTTCCTTTTTCTTCCATGTCTTTCAAGTTTTGGTTGCCATTTTAAAGCATTTGAGATCATTTTAGCTGAGCAGCCCATCATTTTCTGCACTTCTTTATATGTTTTCTCCTCTCCAATCAACTTTTTAATCCAAGTGCGCTGTTCTTCTGAACAATGTCGACCCCAAACGACCCATTTTACTCTGATTTTTTTTTAGAGAGAAAAGCACTATATCCAGCATGGACAATACTTGCTGCCTTCTTTCCTTAAATAAGGGCAGTAATTGACACCTGTTTTTTCACAGAATGAATGACCTCACTAATTAAACTCCACCCTGCTATTAATTTGAACACGAACCCTGGAGCCCCCTTTCAATGAATGATTCAATTACACAGAATCAGCAGCATTCATGTCATAGTCGTTGGGTCTGTTGGTTTTCTAATACTCTACTACACCTACTAATAAACTATTTGCGATGTAGAAATATAATTTCTATCAAAAATAGTGATTGATCAGGTTAGTGATGTCAGACTGCTATTATTTTGAACACAACTGTATTTCTCACTCTTGTCCTCGATTAGAACGCATCTCCACCGTTGAGAAGTTTCATTACTGAATGACTTGTATTTCTTCTGTAACGGCACTATTAAAGATGTTTTGGTATGTTTTATAGAGGGTCTAGCTCGCCTTAAGTCGATCCAGCAAAAATACATTACATCTGCCTGCGTAAAATTCACACAGATTAATGACGTATCACGTTCATGAAGGGGTGTCCCATTTCATAGATTTGAACCCATGCCAAGGGCCAAGGAGTAGTGCTAAAGCGTAGGACCAAGGGGTGAAATGGGATTCCCCCTAATTATTTTTGTGGAGCATAATGTGGTCAGAGTCTTGGTGGAACACAGGCTGCTCTCAGAGTGGTCAAAGTGAGGCTAAAACTCATATATATATAATCAGCAATCCGAGTACAGTAATGAGTACAGTTTATCAAATACAGCATTTGTCATATTTTACATTTTATTTAGTAATCATTAATACATTGTATTGAAAAAAAAATCAAAGTTATGTCCCAGGAATCAGTGCTTAAAACAAATATTTACAGCACAATGTGTCCTTATCCTCCCCTTTTCTAATGTTTGAGAAAATCAACAAGGTGACCTCAGAGCAGCCGATTAGCAGTGATCACTAAATAATATCATTAATTTCAACTGAGTTTTAGGAAGTGGAGTATAATCTTTCATTCGTAAATCACAATGAGAATTAGATTTAAAAGCAACGTTTATAAGTGACTCCTCTAAAGTTAGATGAAGTAGATGAAACTAAAAAACCTGAAATTAGAGATTGTTCTACTCGGGGTCAGCTCAAGCCTTTATGGAGCCCTAAGCAGAATTTCATTTGAGGCCGTCACCATCACCTCAATGTTATTTTTTAAAAACACGTTGTCTTGACATTTCAAGCGCACTGGTAGCATGGGGTCCTCAAGCAGCTGCTTAATTTGCGTTTGCCTTGGGCCAGTACTGGTTTTACTTTTTACTTTCACTTTCATTTGTTGGATTCTGGAGGATATTTTTTTAACAGTGTACTTTTGTCGTCCGTTTGGTGTAGTTGAGAATCGGTGTTAATGGTTAATCATGTTTGGTGTGAGAGATAATGCTGTTAAAGTTTTCCTTCAGCAGGATGGCGTAGAAGCAGTCATAAATCACCATTAGAATCAGATTTAAAAGCAAAGTTTATAAGTCACAGATGAAGTAGATGGATTTAGAAAACACTGAAATTAGTCTGTTGAAGTTGAGAATCAGTGTTTGTTGTGAGAGAAAAAGTCGTTAAAGGAGACCTTGGTGGAAAGGTTTGGTGAGATGTTGTCGTGTTGGTTCTAGTTCTCCTTCAGCAGGATTCCGTAGGGCCGGATGGATTTCTCCACGATGTTCCTCATCTGCTCCCTCCTCTTGTCCTCGTCTAGGCCGTACAGCTCCACGGGGATTTTCACCAGCCAGATCTTGTCGTTCTTCACCACTCTCTCCTGAGGGTTGATGCGGTTCTGCATCATGACGCTGTAACTCTTGCCCGTCTTCTTCGACGTGAACTCCTTGTGCATGTATGGGTTCTGCTCGGCCATCTTGATGTCCGGCGTGGAGTAAATGCCGTAATCGCCCTGTGCGTGGCGCGCGTCTCCCGGGTCCGCTCCGTCTCTCCCGGTACCGTGATACGACACCGGCCACTCTCCCTCCACCGAGCCGCTCCTCCATCCCCCCGACCCCAGCCACGCGTTCCCGTCCGGGTACTGACCCAAAACCCGCAGCGCGAACCGGTACCAGCCGCACGGCCGCGTGTACGGCTCCCCGCCGCGGGAACACGCCTCGGAGTCGCGCATGTTCCTGAAGTCGTAGTTGTAACCCGTGTGGAGAAACTTCTTCAAGTTAACGTGCAGCTCCGGTTCGGGTTCTGGTTCGGGTTCGGTTTCGGGTTCGTCTTTACACAGCACCAGCGGCAGCAGTGCCGACGAGACGAAGTTGTGAACCGTGAGCTTCGCGGCGTCCAAACCGCTCGAATCCGAGTCCGAGTTCTTCACCTCGGAGCCGGTCAGCGCGGAGAGAGCCTCCAAGAGAACGTCCGAGTCCATATTTAATCGCCAAAAATAACACAGAGAGCTTAAAAAGTCGCTGCTGTCACGCAAACAACCGCCTTATAAACACGAAAACTTTTACTTTCATTTTAACGGATCGTAACACTAGTGATGTGTCGGTTCCCAACGAAACGGCTCTTAGAGCCGCCTCCTGGCCGGGAAATGTATGTTTTGAACATTAGTCATTCATTTTTACTCATAATTCCACATTATTTTTGGTAATAAATTAATTTAAGCAACAAAAATCGGAGGAGCCACTTGGGAGCCGACTCATTTTAGTGAGCCGAGCCATAAGAACCGGTTCTCTTAAAAGAGCTGGAATTCCTATCATTATATAACACACCCTGACAGACAGGAACTAAAGCAGATTCCTGGTGTCATTTGAGATTTTTGTCATATTTCTAAAGATTAATATTTATTTTTGATCTTATATTCATTGCAAGAGCCACTATAAATCTGTAAAAATGATTGTCAAAATGATTATCTTCACGCTTAACCTTTAATCACCCATTTACAGCATTTTCCACACCACACTACGCAGTAATGTACATGTCAGAGTTGGCTTCATGATTAAAATGTCCCCAGTTCAAGTCGCCACTGTTAAAGGTACCACTGAGGTACTCATGAGCAAGGTACCGTCCCCAAACACTGCTCCCAAGGCGCTGCCGAGGTAAATCTGTCCATTGCTCCTTCACTGATGGGTTGAATTTGCTGGTGCTGCACTGTGTTCTGCGCTGTGTTCGCAAAATGACAAAATAACAGTGCATCACAACCATTGACCCATCCGTAAAGGAGCTGTGGGTAGCTTTTTAGCAGTGCTTAGAGACAGAGTACCTCAGTGGTACCTTTACCGGTCCAGTACAGAACAGAAAAAAAATACTATTAAAAAAAACTGTCCAAAAGAAAACTACAGAAAAGGTGTTCAAAACACGCCACTGTAAAACATACACCGCCTCATAAAAACACAAAAGTTTCACTTATTCAGATCACAACACGCCCTGACAGACAGGAACCAAAGGAGCTTCCATGCTGCTGTTACAGATTTTTGTCATATTTTAAATGATTAATATTTATTTTTAATCTTATATTCATGTCTAGAGCTGCTACAAATCAGTAAAAATGATTATCAATAATATCTCCAAATTTAATCCTTAATCACTCATTTTACAGTATTTTTCACACTAGGGCACTTAGTAGTGTAAAGGTTAAGGACAAGGACGTGCACAGGAAAAAATCCTCTTCTGCTGCGACTGTGAGTCCCTGTAGTACCTGTGCGCCTCTAGGTCCCCACCTTACACCTGCAAGTTCCTGGGATAGGCTCCGGTCTCCCTGTGACGCCAGTTGATGCTACAACGGATTTCCGCCCATTGGACTCTAGCTGTGACGGATTTCCGTCAATCGAGCATAAAGGCATATTTGAGATAAAAGCAGATCCATGAAAATTCAACCCATGCAACTGGGAGGTGGTGCACATCGTGAACTTATTAGATGGTAAACATGCGTGCAGTGTGTTTGAGAAGTCGTGGCTCTCACTGCAATGCTCCAGTTCAGTCAAATCTCCCCTTTATTACAGACTAAAACTCATATTTTAGCTGAAAAATAACAACCACCAGTGTTCTACTCACAATACAGACGTTTATAGAACAATAAATGTCCGTATTGTGTGTAGAACGCTGCACACGTTTACAAATTACACATTTAACCATCTAGTAAGTTCACAATGTGCACCACCTCCCACTTGCATGGATTTTGAAGTGTAGTGTTTATTCATAAAAGTGCCTCTGTTGGATTATTGTGATGTTGCGCGTGGGGGATTGTGGGAAATGTAGTTCTCTCCCAGAAAGGCCAAAAGCAGCTCATTTTATAGGCCAAAATGAGTCCAAATTGGTTCACCATGACCCAGAATTTTAGTATTTCTTAATTTTCAATTGATCAATTTTTTTCAAATTTATAATGTTAGCGAGTAATCAATAGGAAAGAACTACAAAAATGTATTGATCAAAAAATATTCTCATGGATTTGAAAACAATCTGATCAATTGAAAATGAGTTATGGGTCATTTTGAACCAATTTGGCCTAAAATGTTTGCCCCTGACTGGTCTTCAGTATGTGTAATTAAGAACAAAGTCCAGTAAGAAAACACTGCTGAATGGTAGAATCCTCTTAAGAAGTGCGTAAGATGGGTTTAAGAATGGTTGCTGAATTAGGCCCAATGTCTGTGCACTAACTTCTGACCCTTCTCTAACAGGATTTAAGATGTGGAACTCAGATGGCATTAGAGGCACAAAAAAAACATCCAGGTAATTGTTTTATATGCTAACCCACAACATACAAAGAAGCCGGTTTTCAAAAAGATTTTATTATAACTTCATCACTGTTTCAGCATTTTAAACAAAATCTCTTTCCAAGAAACCAAAATGAAAGCAAATTATCAAAACATGATTTTCTCACTTAAGTTGTTAAACTGAACTTAAAAATATAAAATCAAAACATCCATGCAACGTTTACATGGAAAACCAAAGTGAATTCCCCACAACTATAACCGTTTCATTTGTGCCGTATAAACCTGAACTCAACACAGAGAGAGACCGGGGTGGAGCGTGTGTGTGTTCCGCAGCAGTGAGAAAGTGCTTCAGGAATGTTGTCCGTACAGCTCCACCTGCTCTAAAACAGTTCTGAAACTGAAAGACGCCCGACGCTCCAGATCCAACCCCGTGAGAAAGGAAAAAACAAAACCCGCGTCCCGATACTTGTGATTGTCTTAACAGCGCGACTGTAAAAATACACCATCCCTTCTACATGTGAATCTCAACTGATTTTGAGTTCTACAAGAAATTTTCTAGAAATAACTACGAAATCCTGAAACCGTTTCATTTAACATACTGTATATATTTTACACTTTCAGAAGCACCTTCGCCTCCTGCTGACCTCGAACCTCAACCTCGCTCCACAAACATCACCTGACACCCACGCGGCCCGCTGCAGCTCAGGACTGATGAGACGGGAGAGAATTCTGCTGATGTTTAGAGGATCGAAGGCTCTGGTTGGTGTCGGTTCTCAAAGTCGGGAGTAAAACGAGTTCCCAGGTGCCTCTGCTGCCGGGCGTTTCCTCGGCAACGCTCCTCAGCCCGCCGGACCTTCCAGAACCTCTGAGCGGTCTCGCTTGCTGTGGTGACGCTACCTGAACTCACCCACGCTGATGGATAAGGCCACTTCCGGTTTCCTGTGTTTACCCGCTTTGGACTTTGCCTCGGGAACAGCGTCCTGCCCGCTCGGCCCTCCTGCAGGCGGCCCTCTAGTGGACAAGCAGAAAAGTAACTTTGAAGATGCTCAGCATCACAACTGATGATTAACACATCATCACATGCTCTTATTCACTTTCAGACGACTGAGAACCTACAAGGATATAAAATTTAACATATTAATTATAATTATCATTCATGACTAATCAGGGTGGTAGTGTAACGGTTAGGGAGTTGGCCCCGTGATCAGAAGGTCGCCGGTTCAAGTCCCGAACCGGTAAAGGTACCACTGAGGTACTCGTGAGCAAGGTACCGTCTCCAAGCACAGCTCCCAAAGCTGCCAAAATAAAATTGTCCACTGGGTCAAATGCAGAGCTCACATTTGAGCTGTGTTCACAACAAATAATCACAATTTTAAAGTACTTATTTTACCTAAATACAACACAAACGAGTGGCAATGGAGTAAAGAAATGCATGATTATCAATTTCTATAACAAGCTGCAGCGTTAATAAAACAAGAACCTAAAGAATAGTTCCAAAGTGCTTCAGGTAAAAAGTTCATCAGAGAATTTAAGCAAAGCAGCAGAGGGCAACAGTGCTTGAGGACAATACCTTACTTATGAGTACCTCAGTGGTACCTTTACTGGTTCAGAACTTGAACCGGCAACCTTCCAATCACGAGGCCAACTCCCTAACGGTCACACTACCAACTGTCCCAAAAACAGAAGAGATGAACCGGAGTGGACTGGACCTTCTGGAAACCTGCTCTTGGCAGCGTTGGGATTGGAACCCATGCCCACCCACCACGAAAGGGACTGAAGCCTAAAGCCAGTGTCTTAAATCTGCCACTCGGAGAGGCTACTGCTACAACCCAACCTGCACCTTTCAGTGCCCCGACGCTTCACAGGTGTCAGTGGAAGTTTGGGCCATATTTGGTCAGATGATGAATTTGTGTTTAACAAATAAAGGTGTTTTAACGTGTTAGTGTGTGTGTCTCACCCTTTCCTGCGGTTCTCGGCCTCTTCTCTGAGTCTCTGTTGTCCTTGTTCATCCTGCAGTGTATGGAACTCTCTATTGCTGTCCACCAGGAGATTCTATACAGAGAGAGAGCGAGAGACGACCACTACTTAAGTAAAAATAAATGCACATGATGAAAGTTCTACTGTAAACACTAACTATAATAACTGTAAATAAACCTCCAGACGTGAAGACGTAAGAGAACTAGACGGCCTGAAGTGAGCGTGACAGCTGCCAAAAAACGTAGAAAGGGATAAACGGGTGAAAAAGGTCCCCTAGTAGTCAGCGTCTGGAGTCTATGTTACCAGCAAATCCAAAGCAGAAAAACATTAACACTATAAAAGCCAAGTTTTTACTTACTTATCGCATGTGATATCGCCATCGCAACTCTCAACAACATTATCGCATATCGCATGTTTTCCTAATATCGTGCAGCCCTATTTGGAACAGTACCTTGCTCATGAGTACCTCACTGGTATCTTTACTGATCTGGGATTTGAACCGGTGACCTTTTGATCACGGGGCGAACACCCTGACCGTTACACTACCAACTGCCCCCAAAACAGCTGACTGGTGAAAGTGAGCGATTGTCATTGTGAACACACCACAGCGAAATGTGACCTCTGCATTTGACCCATCCGTGAAAGAGCAGTGGGCAGCTAACAAGGGCAGCGCCCGGGGAGGGTACCTTGCTCATGAGTACCTCAGTGGTAACCTGGATACAAACCTGCGACCTTCTGATCGCGGGGCGAACAGCCTACCGTTACGCCACCAACCGCCCCTGGTGGGTTGCAGCTGAGAGATCGTCAATGAGCTAAAGGTTTTAAGCCATGAACGACGTCTCTACCACAAAAACTGGGGAAGGAGTTAAAGTAGGAAAATCACGAAGAGAACAAGGTGATAGTTGGTACTAGGGACGCACCGATGCAATATGTGTATCGGATATCAGCCCGATGCTGACTCGGACAGATGTGGCAACGCTGGGCCGATCTGCGAGAGCGGTTTATTCAATTAAACTAAGTTTTCCTGGGTTTGTGCAGTTGGTATTGTGTGGTTGGTTTAGAGCTGCTTCACTCATGGTCTTCATGTTCCACATTGGTTTAATGTTGGTCCTAAACCAAGCTGCAAATTCCAACATTTAATCAATATAATATCTTATCGTGATGAAACCTGTAATTTACACCCCTATTTAATTTAATTATTAATTAAACCTTGACATCAGATCGCTGCTTGGGACCGGCCCCGTCATGAAGAACGGATATCGGTATCGGAGGTGAACACGTTGTATCGGTGCATCCCTAGTTGTACAGTCAGCATTAATTGAGTGTTCTACCTTGACCCCGATGAGGTCTCCGTCCCTGAGGCAGTAGGGGGCGCTCTGCACACTCTCCACCTTCTTCTTCTTCTTCCGTTTGGACACCTGCTGCGTCTGACACACACACACACACACACACACACATCAGCACTCCCCAGCGTGTACAGCTGTAACTGTGCTGTAACCGCAGCGCTCCTCACCCAGTTGTGGATGGGCATCCAGCTGTGCTTGAGTGGCAGGTGTTTGGCCAGCAGCAGGTGCTCGGGGGCGGAGCCGTAGAGGCGGGACAGCGCCTGGTACAGCCCCCTGGGGGAGGAGTCACGCCCCGCCTCCCACACAAACTCCTGAGCTGGGAAATACGCCCTCTCACCCGGAACACCCACCTGCACTCTCAACAGCAGATCTGAACAGCTGAGACACACACACACCCCCCCCCAAACATACACACCAAATACACACACACACACACACACACCCCCAAACATACACACCAAATACACACACACACACACACCCCCAAACATACACACCAAATACACACACACCCCCAAACATACACACCAAATACACACACACACACACACCCCCCAAACATACACACCAAATACACACACATACACACACACCCCAAACATACACACCAAATACACACACACACACACACACCCCAAACATACACACCAAATACACACACACACACACCCCCAAACATACACACCAAATACACACACACACACCCCAAACATACACACCAAATACACACACACACACACACACACCCCAAACATACAGACCAAATACACACACACACACACACCCCAAACATACACACCAAATACACACACACACACCCCAAACATACAGACCAAATACACACACACACACACCATCCAAAGAGAACACACACCAAATACACACACACACACCCCAAACATACACACACACACACACACACACCAAACATACACACACCCAGAGAACACACACACACACCCCAAACAAAGATCACACAAACCCAGAGAACACACACACACACACCAAACATACACACACACACACACACACAGAACAAACACCAAACACACACACACAAAGATCACACAAACCCAGAGAATACACACACACACCCCAAACATACACACACACAGAACAAACACACACAAACCCAGAGAACACACACACACACCCCAAACATACACACACACACACACAGAACAAACACACACAAACCCAGAGAACACACACACACACCCCAAACATACACACACACACCCAGAGAACACACACACAACAAACACAATCTTGTAAGACCTGAGTTGTACACAGTAGGTAAAAGTTGGAAATAATCATGCTGATGTGTGTGTGTGTGTGTTTATACACAACTTACCCAAGATCCTCTTCACACTGCAGCTTCTGAACAAGCACCTCAGAGCCTGAACCCAACTTCAGCTTCCTAAAATGTGCAGAGACAAACTTTTAGCTTGTGACTGTGTGTGTGTGTGTGTGTGTGTTCTTACCTCAGTGTGTGTTGGTTTTCTCTGAGGACTCTGCAGGGTCTCTGTGCTTCCAGCTGCCAAACACGCAGGAACTGAGGAGTCGGGACACACACGTCCTGCAGCTGTGGGAGAGTTAAAACCTACACACACACACACACACACAGTTTCATCACGATACGATATTATATCTATTTATTGGTACCAATATTATATTGATTTATCGATACCTTCATATCAGGACTCACTGTAACTAGGGCTGTGTGATATGACCAAATATCTCATATGCTGATGATGATATATATCATAATATAGCATATTTTCTGTAAATTCAGTTGAACCTTTGAAAGCCAAATTCTGTGTTGACACGCACTCAAAACACTCCGCAAGCTCATATGAAACACCAAAGGTGCCACAAACTGTCTAGATTTATACGCAGTTAACAGTAAAACACAAGGTTAATCTGTTAAAAACACTGTTTTCTTGCGGTGCTGTAATCAGTCCCTCCAGGATTTCACGGGCCTTTTCGAGATTGGCGTGGCCTAAAATGCCCGAATTCGCAGCAGCTTTTCTAAAAATTACTGATAAAAGTGGCTGTTTTTAGCCGTTTTGTCAAAGTCAAAGTTGCAGAAAAAATTGTCTCCCTTTATAATGATTCTTTAACAGTGAATTAAATTGAAGGATCAAAACCACAAGTATTTTTATTAACCATTAATCATTTAGTTATTTTTGAAGGTAAATGTGAGGCGTTTTTATCACACGTTTCATGTGTCTTCTAAACGTAACAAGAAAGTGAGTTTGCTGACGTGGCTCAACGATTTGCAGAAAACTACTGTGATTTATCAAAAAATGTGGAAAAGTTGTGATAATCAGTCAAAATTGCACGGTACTAATGAACACGCAGAGATTGTCTGAATTTGCGTGAAACATGTTTAACTACTAAACTGTGTGTTTGCTTCACTTAGTGAATGTGAGCTCACACGTGGGCTGTGTCCCGAGCCGTGTACTACTGCACTTAATAGTATGGTAGGTAAGGTGCTCTTATCATACTCTTCTATGTGGTAGTATGCAGCTCAGGAAATAGCCGGGGTTGTAGCTTAACGGCTCTCTACACACTAGGTAGTGCACATGGAGAGTCACATGCACCCTATTTGACTTGGTACACTACATAGGGCGGGGAGTGACTTTTTCTTAAAATGTGGTGCACTACGCTGGAAATGCTCCGTCCTCGCTCCACTCTTTCACACTCGCTTGACTTGGTGCTGCGTTAGAAATGTAAGAACTGTGCTGTTACTTTGGTGCCAAAATTCTGAGCGCACAGTGGAACTTGGAAAATATTGGATATCGGTATCAACCAATAGTTTCCATATCAATGTTACCAGGCATCTGAGCTCATCCAGTGAAGCCTCTTCAGATATTTCCACAAAACCTGCAGCGCTCATCTGCCAACCTGAACACACACACACAAAGCAGTGTTAAGCTGGGTAATATCACCTCAAAGTAGTATCAAGATTAATTGCAGATTTTTACTTGATACGATTAACCAACGATTATTTTGGGGAGCAGTGCTTGAACCGTCCTTACTCATGAGTGCCTCAGTGGTCTGGGATTCGAACTAACGACCTTCCGACCATGGGGTCAACTCCTTAACCGTTTCACTACCAACTGAGTGTTTCTGACCTGCAGTGTGTGTACTGAACGTTCCATCAGCGACCAGATCATCACACCACCACACGGCCAGCTTCAAGAAGCCCTGCAACACACACACACACACAGTTTTATTGCAACAATAAGGAACGCTGCATTTAACATAGTTGCAGTGAAGCGGCAACCTTCTAATCACAGGACCAACTCCCTAAACCTTTACACTACCAACTGCCTCTTGAACATGTGATGTGATGATGTACCTTGGGAGGAAGTTTTCCTTCGGTGAGCACCAGCGTGTCTCCATGACTGAGCTTCATGTCCTGAAGAGACGCCGTCTGAAGGAAACACACACACACTCAAGCTCAGATAACACCACCGCAGCAGCAGCAGTGAGAAAACACACAGCAGAGCTCACACTCACCTCATCAACCAACGCCTCACCCACCTCCTCACACCAGTCCATCCTCCTCAAGTGCCAACTCTCACCTGTACACACACACACACACACGATGAAAGCTGTGGAGGAAGTTGCTGAGCTGATAAAGATGTTGAGTGTGAGGATTTGCGAGGTTACCCTGCAGCCCGGCCGCCTCCAGCATCCTCCTCATGCACTGGAACAGAGAGACATCACGAGTTACGACATGAACGCTGCAAAAACTAATAACGAAGCCACGCCGCTAGCAGAAGGGACACACACAGACACACACACACCGTAAAAGCTTTAAACTGCCTCTTTTGGATAACTCAGTGATGGAAAACAGCAAGGGTGTGACGAGACACTCAGCTCACGAGATATGAACACTATTTTAAAGAGAACTTCAATAGTGAAACTGGAATATGGGCTTTCATTTGACTGGAATAAAAGTCAAGTGCAAGTGTATTTACTGCATCAACTGACTAGAAAGAAAGAAGAGAGGAAGAAAAGCATAGAGAGGATAAAAGAAAAAAAGCGATAGAAAAGAAAGAAAGAAAGGAGGGAAAAAATGAGACAGAAAGGGAGAAAAAAGAAAGAAGGGAGAAGAAAAGGAAGGACAGAAAGAGAAAGAAAGAAAAGAAAAGGAGAGAGAAGAAAACAGGAAAGAGAGAAAGAAAAAGGAAGAAAGAAGGAATAAAAAAAGGAAAGAAAAGAAGAAATGAAAGAATGAAGGAAGGAATCAAGTAAGGCAGGAAGAAAGAGAGGAAGGAAGAAGTAGGAAGCAAGGAAGGAGGGAAGGAAAGAAAGAAAAAAGAGAGAAAGAAAAAAGAGAGAAAGAATAAAGAAAGAAAGCAAGAAAGGAAAGAAAGAAGAAAGAAAGGGACAAAAAGAAGGGGGAAGGAAAAAGAAAGGAGGGAAGAATAGTGAAGGAGAGGGAGGAACAAAGGGAAGAGAGGTGAAAAGGAAAGAACAAAACACCAATTGAGGAGGAAAAAAAGAAAGGCAGAAGAAGAGAGAAAAAAGGTTAAGAAGAGAGAGAGGGAGGGAGAGAAAGAGGAAGAGACACAAGAGAAGAGAAAGTTTGGAGGTGAAATATGCTGGTGTTTTAATGCGGTGAGGAGCATCGCTACTGACCTCCTGCACAGTGAGACTCTCCTCCACAACCAGCTCCAGCAGCGGTCCAGTACTGTCCACTCTGAAGTAGAGGAAGAGCTGCAGCAGCGGCAGGAGTTAACGGAGTGAACACACACACACACACACAAGCGCTGGGCTTTCACCCTACACACACTGCTGCAGACTCTCACCTGCGAGGCCTTGGGGGAGCGTCCGGCGCACAAATACAACCTGGACATCAGCTTGATCCCTGCGTCTCGCACACTCAACTCCTCACACACTACACACACACACACACACACACACACACACACACACACGGGGTTAAGTAGCAGCTGGTAACACCTCTGGTGTGTGGAGTGGAGGAAGAGCAAGCAGGTACCTGGAGGGAGGAGTTTCCCTGAACGATCCATCTGCCTCAAACAACACGACACACCTGAGAGAGAGAGAGAGCGGGGGGGGAAGAGAGAGAGAGAGAGAGGGAGCAAGAGTGAGGGAGAGAGTGTGAGGGAGAGAGTGTGAGGGAGAGAGCGAGTGAGAGTGAGGGAGAGTAAAGCTGTGGAGTGGATGTTGGATCTGGACTGGGTGTAATGAGTTCTGAAGCTGCTCACCTCTGAAGTGCTCCTGCAGGTTCACCTCTTCCAGTGCTCTCTCTTTCACCTCCCCCACCAACTACACACACACACACACGGTCAGGCCATACACACACACTACAGCATGCATTTCAATTACATTGTGTGTGTGTGTGTGTGTGTCACCGTGTCTCCTGAAGCTGGAATCTTCCTCCCCCTGCTCTCCTCCCGCTCCTCCTCCTCCGCTGCAGGTAAGTGGAGCTCCACATGAAGCCAGCGGCAGTCGGAGGGCGTCATCACAGTAACGATGTCCCCGTCCAGACTGAACCTGCTGCGGTAGTGGCGGTGGGGACAGGTGAGTTCCATGTTGCGGGGTTTAACCTGAGCCGTGCTGCAGGTGTGCTTCTCACCTGTGTTGGAGCTGATCTGGATTCAGCAGCAGCAGGGGCTCTTCATCGCGCAGCGTCAGCTCCCTCAGGGTCTTCCTCATCAGCTCAGCAGGACACACCCTCCACCTGCTGGCCCCGCCCCCATCCGGCCCCGCCCCCTGGGCCTCCTGGCATACCAGAGCGTCAGGAGTGGTCAGGGCACCTCGCACCGCCCCCAGCGTGACCCCGCCCCCAAAACGCTGCGTGCGCTGGACCAGCCCCGCCCCGTCTTCTTCTGCAGCTCCGCCCTCAGGGTAGTCATCGGCCACGCCTTGTGCGTCCAGCTCCGAACCACACGGCTGCACGATGGTCAACAAGACGGGCTCCCACTCCGATCCCACCTGCACCTGCTCCCCATTTAGCTAACACACACACACACACAGTCAGATGGTTGTGTGTTGATGGTTGTGTGTGTGTAGGACATGTGGTGTGTGTTTACCTCTTTCCCATTCCAAACAAACAGCTCCGAGCCGTTACACAGCCCAGCGCTGTACAGAGACAGCTGATCATCTGCACACGCAAACACACACACAGATTACAATTAGAATTATGTGCACACCAAAAATTACCTGTTAGTTGCTTATCTTTTCCTGATTGTATGTCTGATGAGCTGCATTTTTATTTATGAAAGGTGCAATATAAATCAAGATTAATAATAATTATTACATTAAGGTAGTACTTGTACCTGTGAGTGTGTGGTACAGGTGAAGTCCTGCCTTGGTTTTTTTGGCCGTGGTCAATGCCATATCCCCCTCCCACAGCTCCTGCATCTGCACACACACGAACACGCAGTCACACATGAATCGAGTGCTCCAATAGTGAATCGAGTGCTCTTACAGTGAGTCAAATAGTCCAATAGTGAATCAAATGGTTCAATAGTGAATCAAATGGTCCAATAGTGAATCAAATACTCCTATAGTGAATCAAGTGCTCCTATAGTGAATAAAGGGGTCTTGAAGTGAATTGTGCGCTCTTATAATGAATCATGAATCAACTGCTCTTATACTGAATCGAGTGCTCTTGGAGTGAATTGTGCACTCACATAGTGAATCAAGCTCTCCTGAAGTGAATTGTGGACTCCTATAGTGAATCAAGAGTGCTCAGAGTGAATCGAGTGCTCCAATAGTGAATCGAGTGCTCCTATTGTGAATCAAGAGTGCTTACAGTGAATCAAGAGCTCCTATAGTGAATCGAGGACTCTTATAGTGAATTGAAGGCTCTTATATTGAATCGAGTGTTCTTATGATGAATCAAGCTCTCCTGAAGTGAATTGTGGACTCCTATAGCGAATCAAGAGTGCTTAGAGTGAATCAAAAGCTCCTATAGTGAATCGAGGACTCTTATAGTGAATTGAAGGCTCTTATATTGAATCGAGTGTTCTTATGATGAAACAAGCTCTCCTGAAGTGAATTGTGGACTCCTATAGCGAATCAAGAGTGCTTAGAGTGAATCAAGAGCTCCTATAGTGAATCGAGGACTCTTATAGAGGATTGAAGGCTCTTATGATGAATCGAGCGCTCCTGTAGTGAATCGAGGACTCTTATAGTGAATCAAGTGTTCTTATGATGAATCGAGCGCTCCTGTAGTGAATCGAGGACTCTTATAGTGAATCAAGCGTTCTTATAGTGCAGTATACAGTGTTTATTCTGTTTGTTCTCGTAGTGCCTGTTTTGCTTGATTTTACCACGTGTCTGATATTTTTGATATTTTTCTGATATTTTTGATGGTGATCTCACTCTATAAGAAGCCGCTCGGGCTAGGCGGTCTGATGATGTCACACCTGGTAGAGGGCCAAGCGCAGCTCTCCTACTGTCCTCCTGCGGTCGAAGGCGATGGCGGCGTTGGGATCAGTGTTTGGGTCGGAGCTGAGCGGCTGCAGTGCGCCGTGTCGCACGCAGTAACATTCTGCCAGGTGAAGTCGGATCTCCACGCTGTTGCTGCTGGCATCAAACTCGGCTCTGCGGAAAACAACACAAAGGCACAGGCACACCGGTAACACTACAGCATCAGTGTATCGTCCAGCCCTAGTGCAGAGTGTGTGTGTGTGTGTTTATGCATGT
This sequence comes from Distichodus sexfasciatus, assembly GCA_032718565.1. Taxonomy (NCBI): domain Eukaryota; kingdom Metazoa; phylum Chordata; class Actinopteri; order Characiformes; family Distichodontidae; genus Distichodus; species Distichodus sexfasciatus. Next base: position 285,377 of record JAVGVS010000404.1, on the reverse strand, counting down.
ACCGTCTCTGCTGCAGCTTCACATTCTCCTCTTGGACCATCTCCAGCAGGTGAGCAGGAATTCCGTACGCCGGGTTTCCTCTTGCTGCACAACACAAGATAAAACGTTCACGCTAAACACCACGTACAAAAACGCCACAAACCCAACTTCCACACCAACATAGTCATAGTCAGTCTAAAGACACACCTTTTTGATTTACGCTCTACTTTTGACTATTATTATCTTATTGTTGTTGCAAGGTGTTCTTGAGGGATTTGAAAAGTGCTCTTAAATGAGTTATTCTTACATTAATTTATAGAGATTATAGATATTTGATCTAATTTGACAATTTTGCAGTGCTATAGTTCAGACTAGGGCTGGGCAATATGAGCTCAAATCAATATCACAATTAATTGAACATTTTACTTTGATTATAATTAATGAACAACTTTTTTTATTTTTGTTTTTTTGCTCAACTATTAAAGCTGGAATATTTGTTTTCTAATAAGTGTGCATAAATGTATTATTATTATTGTTATTATTATTAAAAATATTGTTATTATTATTATTATTATTATTATTATCAAGGCACATGAAAAAGAGGGCAGTTCTGACAACCATCACATGAAAAACTATGAAAAACAAAGTTTTGTAATGTAATACACATGATAACTCATCTATTTAGACCATATTTGCAGTGTAATACTTCAGACTAGCGCTGGGCAATATGAGCTATCATAGTTAAAATTTTACCTCAATTACAAGTAAAGACAATTTTTTTGGTCTTTTATCCATCCAAAAATGTATAAGCATTAAAGCTGGAATATTTACTTTGTAATGAAACTGTGCATCACAAAAAGGGCACATGGAAAAGAGGTGATGTCTGATGGTCATTCCAACTTAATCAAATTTGATAATTCATCTAATTTGACAGTTTTGCTGCATTACACTTCATACTAGGGCTGGGCGATATGAGTCGAAATTTTGGGGTCATTTTTTGCATCTATTAAAATATGCATAACTATTAAAGCTTTGTCATTATTATTTTTGTCATTGTAAAATTATTGTAGAAAACAGAGTCATGTGACCAGTACATGAGTGTTTTAAGTATTAACAGAATTTTTTTAATAATTTAAATAATCGATTAATATTAAATTAACTGTCACACCAACACATCCACATACACACCCTCATCCGGTCTGTGCATGCTGGTTTTCCTGTAGAATAGCATGTACGCGCTCTCTCTGCCCTCGAACTGCTTGCTGATGTCCCGCTCCCTGATGGCGGTCACCGTCGAGTCGTTCAGGTCAAACCAGTGACCCCCGTTTCCAGGCTCCACCCCCGACTCCGCCTCCCGCTCCACAACCCTAACGTCGTTTGCCAGGAGAGCATGCGCAGGAACGCCATTTTGGGCCGGAGAGTTGGGATCGGCAGGTTTGAGAGCCACTCGGGTGCCGTTTGCCAGCAGCAGGAACGTCTCGGGACGGCTCTTCAAAAACTGCAGAGAACACACACACACACACACACCTTAACACTCACACGCCCAGCTCTTGCTCCCTACACATACACACACTCCACCCCACGGTGTAAGGCAGAGCTCCAGGGATTTCCCACCTTGCTGATTGGTCCAAACTGCTTCCTGTACTTCCTATTCCACGGGGATCCGACTCTGTTCATCACCTTCTGACCGAGCTGGTCCACCAGAACGCTGCCCGCTGCTTCCTGACACACACACATACACACCGCATCATATCGAGGGGTTACACAGCACTAAGGGTTGAAATTAAAGCCCGATATAAAGTCAACCCCAACATTATGCATCAACAGATTTTACATTTATGAATACGTTGACTAATATCATCGAAGTCTTACGTATCACCAAGCCTCACAGTGGACTGTGTGTATGTGTGTGTGTGTGTGTGTGTGTGTGTGAGATAGACACCTGAGCCAGAATGGCAGACAGAACAGACAGTGGGTCGTCCTCCTGCTCCACAGTGGTCTCACTTTCACTCACTGCAGGCGCTTTCTTCTGAGGACTCGTCTTCACATCCTCCTCCTGCTCACAAACACACACACACAGACACACGTTAATGTGGAAATCAGAGTCAAACTTAATTTAAACCTTCATCACACACACGTTTTGTGGGGACCAGTTTCATGAAAACTTACATTCTTCACACGTACAGCCCTTAATGAGAAACTCATCAGCAGCATCAGTGTCAGAATGCATTTAAACCATCATCAACCTCACACAAACACACTCCTAACAACATTCTTGTATTTCTCACATGGTATCCAGTCAAAATAAATGTAAACCTTCATCACACACCCCCACACACAGGTGTTAACCTGAGCAACACACTCCAGCATGTGGAAACTGACCGGCGCCTCCCAGTGGCCGAGCTGGTCGATGTCCTTGATGTAGGCGTGGTAATGTCCTCCATAACATCCGCCTTTATGGATGATCACAGAAAACAGCTCGTAGCAGAACTCTGAGTCCGGCAGGTCCGACTGCAACACACACACACACACACGGCATTAAGGTGAATTCAAGTGATTGTCATTGTGAACACAGCACAGCACATAGTGCACCACAACCACATGTGACCTCCGTGAAGGAGCAGTGGGCAGCTTTTTTTAGCAGTGCCCAGGGAGCAGGGCTTCGGGACGGTACCTTAACCATGAGTACCTCAGTGGTACCTTTACCAGTCCGGGATTCCAACTGGTGACCGTTTGATCACGGGGTCAACTCTTAAAGCCTTAAACTATGTACTGTCCCAAACTCAAGTTGCTTTACAGTTGATTTCTTGTACCAAAGTAACAGCCACTTAATGGAGGTTGACCGATATTGGTTTTTCAGTGATGTCGATACCGATTATTGCTAGTTAACGGGGCCGATAACCGATATTCACACTTGGGTTAGGGTTAGAAGATGCACTTAAGCTGTTAGTGTAACGGTTAGGCAGATGGTCCCAGACCGGTATCAAAAGTTGCCCACTGCTCCTCCACAGATGGGTGACATTTGATTGTGGTCAATTGTGCGCTGCGCTCACAACGACAATTAATCACTCACTTTAAATTCTACTCCAATGCAGGTTTAAGGACCAGGATTAATGCCTGGGTGTGTGAGGAGCGATGGGTGGTGGGGTTACCTGCTCACAGAAGGACCGCAGGTTGATGGAGAGGGGGAAGCTGTAGCTGCTCGTCTCTTTGAAGCGCTCACATTTGCCAAAGTCAAAGCTGAACCTCAGCAGAGAAACAGTCAGGAAAGGAGGCAACTTCCTCAGCTTAGCCGACTGTGCGCACAAATACACCAGTATCATGAGCCATCACGGTACGATATCGACTAAACAAAATCAAACTAATTGAGGTTACAATATGTATGACGTCTGATCAATGTTTTCATTATGGATTGCCATAGGTTCGCTATTCACTGAAGCAATGTATCGTTACACCGTTAGTATGTGTTCACCTTGGTGGCGTGCACCAGTCTGTCACAGCGAGCACAGTGGTACAGGTTGCTGCCCTCAAACACCTCCTCCTCTACAAACATGCTCCACAGCGCCTCCTCCAGGCCACACACACCGCGCACACACACCGTCAGGTCCAGGAAGTCCTCCTGAGAGTCACAAACACACTCATCAGACCCAGCACACAGAAACACACACACACACACACATACAAACAGACGGGTCAGCCGTACCAACCTGCCTCTCGCTGATGTATCCACACTGGCTGCAGGTAACGTGGTTGACGGTGGTGCCGTGGTAGAGCTGCTGGATCAGACCGCTGCCCGACGTGCCAACCAGAGAGGTCTCCAGGGCGCTAAACAAGATCCTGTTCAACTCCTGCACATCTTGCTGACCAAGCTCCTGCACACACACACACACACACACAAAGAGGAACGTTCACCAGCAAAATATTGTCTTTACACGCGAAACATTTCTAACTAACCAAACTGTGTGTTTGCCTCGCAGTATGCATCTCAGGAAATAGCCGAGGTTGTAGCTTAACGGCTCTCTACAGACTAGGTAGTGCACATGGAGAGTCATATATGCACCCTATTTGACTTGGTACACTACATAGGGCAGGAAGTGACTTTTTCTTAAAATGTTGTGCACTACGCTGGAAATGCTCCGCCCTTGCTCCACTCTGCTTTCACACACGCTTGACTTGGCGCCGTGGTAGCAATGTCACAGTTATGGCGTTATTTCTGTGCCAAAATTCTAAGCATGCAGCGGAACTTTAGGGAGCAAAATATCTTGTCTTTACACGCACGACTCTGCCTTCCTAATTTATCGGCATATATAAGCATGAAACACATCTGATATCTACATCGACTGATAATTCCCACATTGTGCATCGCTAGTGTGTGTGTGTGTGTGTGTGTGTGTGTGTGGTCACCTCGCGATTGGTCCAGCCAAAACTGTCAGTCAGCTCGGTTGTAGAAGCCGCCTGTTCATCAGCCAGTAAGAGACGAACAAACAGCTTCTGCAGTTCCAGTGGGATTACACGCACCTGCATACACACATTTACACAAGTCTCACACGCGTCAATACACACATATGCATAGACACACACCTACGTATTTACATACACACACCTTGGCATCGGGTTTGTCCTTGTCAGTGAGGCAGCCCAGTTCCTCCGGTCCCAAACTGAAAAGCTGCTCTGTGGACAGAACAACAATCACAAAAGTAAAAGTCAAAGTAAACTTTGTCATCTCTGCTATATTCTGTACAGATACATAGAGAGACGAGACAACGTGGCTCCAGGTTATATTCAGTGCAAACAAAGAACAATAGAACAGAGAACAAATAGGCAGTGGCACAACTAGGCACATGGAATAGACAATAAATAAGTAAAAATACAAGAATATACATTAAACAACATACACTTTAAACTAGACAATATACAATATACATTTTAAACTAGACAGGGAGTTTTAACTATAATTAGAAACTAGAAACAGACATAGAGGTAGAATTTAGACAAGTCAGGATGCAGTATTCTTACAGGTTGAAATTGACATTTACACTGAATGTGCAAGAGGTAGAGTTTAAATATGACAAGTACTACAATCACGGTAAGGTGAGCTCAGAGTGTGTGTGTGTGATTTACTGAGTGAGTGTGTCAGATCCATGAACTTCAGCATGTGTGTGTGACTGACCCCTGAACTGGTGTGTGTGCGTGTATGTATGTATATTGTGTATAGTGTGTGTGTGAGACTGACCCCTGCACTCGGATGTGTGTATATTGTGTACAGTGTGTGTGTGACTGACCCCTGAACTTGTGTGTGTATACTGTGTATAGTATGTGTGTGACTGACATCTGAACTCAGTTGTGTGTATATTGTGTATAGTGTGTGTGTGTGTGTGTGTGGGGTGTGCGCATGTGACTGACGCCTGAACTCGGGTGTGGTTTTGTTTTGTGTATTGTGTGTGTGTGCGTGAGAGAGAGAGAGAGACTGACCCCTGAACGTGTATAAGAGACTTGAACTCGGGTGTGTGTGTGACTGACCCCTGAACTCAGGTGTGTTTTTATTTTGTGTATAGTCTGTGTGTGTGTGTGTGTGCTTGACCCCTGAACTCGGGTGTGTTTTTATTTTGTGTATAGTCTCTGTGTGTGTGTGTGTCTGACCCCTGAACTCGGGTGTGTTTTTATTGTGTGTAGTCTGTGTGTGACTGACCCCTGAACTCGGGTGTTTTTGTTTTGTGTATTGTGTGTGCATGTGTGTGACTGACCCCTGAACTCGGGTGTGTTTTTATTTTGTGTATAGTGTGTGTATGTGTGTGACTGACCCCTGAACTCGGGTGTGTTTTTATTTTGTGTATAGTGTGTGTACGTGTGTGACTGACCCCTGAACTCGGGTGTGTTTTTATTTTGTGTATAGTGTGTGTATGTGTGTGACTGACCCCTGAACTCGGGTGTTTTTGTTTTGTGTATTGTGTGTGTGTGTAAGAGAGAGAGAGCCTGACCCCTGAACGTGTAAGAGACTGACTCTTGAACTTGGGTGTGTGTATATTGTGTGTATGTGTGTGCGTGTGACTGACCCCTGAACTCGGGTGTGTTTTTATTTTGTGTATAATGTGTGTGCGTGTGACTGACCCCTGAACTCGGGTGTGTGTATGAGGGTCTGCAGCAGCGCATTGAGGTAACACGTGGCTCCCTGGTTCCGGATGCCGCTGATTCTGGCGCGTCCCCGCGGTTCCGGTGGTACCAGTGTTTTGGTGCCTTTTCTTCTTCCTCCTCCTCCTCCTCCTCTCTCTCCTGCTTCTCCCCCAGCCGCGTCCTCGTCGAACAGATCCCCGAACATGGCGTCGGTTCCACTCGCGCTATCTCACCCGCGTCTCTCCGAGCCACCGAACCGCCGCCGCCGTCAGCAGCAGCAACAACAACATGACCCAACTAACTAACTAACCGGACCCGACCCAAACCGGACCGGGACCGGGAGCCCTGACTCCTCCTCCTCTTCTTCTTCTTCTTCCTCCGCTCCGGTCCGGTTAATGTGTTTAGCCTCGTCCTCACCGGGTCCACGCCGCGCTGCGCTGCACGTGAGGAGATGCGGTGTTGTTGGGCTCCATGTCCGGTGATGACGTCATTAAGGCGCGCGAGCTGTCACGAGAGAATTGTTATAAACGGAACGAACGGACAGTAGTAATCACGGCGCCTCAGCGCGGGGCCATGTTCTTACCGAGAGAAACAACGGCGCGCTGCATCACGGGACTTGTAGTCTTTTTCCTCTCGTTTTTTACACGGAAGTGCTGTCGACGTCACTCGCGCAGTTCCGCGTCTGAGCCACGCCCACTGCTCTCTCTCTCTCTCTCTCTCTCTCTTTCTCTCTCTCTCTTACTGTTTAATCTCTTTCCTTCCTTCTTTTTTCTTCTCTCTCTCTCCTCACACAAGCCAGGTTTCCATCCAAGGAGTTTTATGAAAATATTTAGCGCTTCAAATTCTTACCGATATAGCTGATGAAAAATGCTAATTATCGATAAAATTTTTGTAAATGTCGACATAATATTTTCCGTTTAACTTAGTGCATAACCCCATATCGATACCAGATGTCGCAAAACTACTTGGAAACACTTTTGTCGGAAAGGGCTTTAACGCAACAATGTGTCACATGATACCATTTTCATCACGTGGGTTTCGTCGCACTGGGGCACTTTCTTCGAGCTCTAGGGCTATCAGACAAGCAGCTGCTTCATTCTGCTGTCGTCTTCGGATATTTTCTACAATTCCAATTATTTGTGAAACTGAAATAACAGTAAGCTGGCAAATTAAAAAAAACTGTCTGAATAATCTCTCCATCACTTTGTTTCTTTGTTTAGCGGAGCGGGGTGTCACGTGGAAAACAAAAGGTAGATAATTTGCGACATACACAAAATGATGTATGGAAACGGCTCAAGGGGGGATTTTTTTTGCGATACACCAAAACCTATGCGACAGTTCGTTTTGGGGGATGACGTCATCACGCACACCATTTTATCGATAAAAAGCCAGTTGGATGGAAACAGGCTGGAGACAGCAAATTTCGCACATTTTTTTTACGCATATTCTGTTTGTCGATAATAAAACGTCGCAAGAAACTGGATGGAAACTTGGCTATAGAGAGGAAGAGAAACAGGGATAGAAGAAAGAGAGAGAAGAAAAGTGATAGAGCGGAAATTAAGGGGGACAGGGAGAAGAAAGAGGGATGTAAAATGAGAGAGAGGATGAAAGGAGGGGAGGGAGAGAGAGAGAAGAAAGGGGGACAGGGAGAAGAAAAGGGAGGCAGAGAGAGAGAGAAGAAAAAAGAAGGAAGGAAAGAGATTAAAAAGTAAGAGAGAGAGAGAAAAAGAGAAAGGGGGAGTGTGAGAAGAGGGAGGAAAGAGATTCAGAAAGTGAGACAGAGGACAGAAAGGTGGGGAGAGAGAAGGAGAGAGCTAGAAAACGTGTGTGTGTGTGTGTGCCCATGTGAAAGAGAAAGACGGAGGGGAAAGAGCTAGAAAGTGGGAGAGAGTAAAAAAAGGAGATTATAGAGAGTAAGAGAGAGACAAGAGTGGAAAGAGTGGGAGAAGAAAGATGGAGGGAAAGAGACAACGACATAGAGAGAGGAAGAGAGAGATAGAAGAAAGAGAGGTAGAAAGTGAGAGAGAGAGAGAAAAAGAAGAAAGGGTGAGTGTGAGAAGAAAGAGAGAGAAACAAAGAGAGAAGAGGGAGGGAGGGAAAGAGTGTGAGAAGAGAGAGGCCAAGAGAATAAAGACGGGAAGACCACCACAACTAGACCACCACCACACCTACCTCTGTGATCAACGCAGAGCTCCAGTCACTTTACGATAATGCATGTGTTTATTAAATTATTGTTTTTTTACATTTTTGAACACAATACCATTTAGCATTAATATTGTGACTCCTCTACATCAAACATTATCAAAATGACGCACGTCTCTCTCTTTCCCCTGGATCTGGCATGTCTTTGAGCTCCTTCAGCGAGTTCTCAACTTGAAGACTTTAGTGAGAGGAGTTGTGGCACTGGAGTACATCAAGTAGGAACCTTCAGAGCTGCTGAAAAACTCCCAGTCACTACAGCCGATGGTGGGCAAACGGTGGATGGGCACGAAGCCTTCATATCCCTGCCACCTGAAGTAGAACAACACTTTCCAGTCAACAGTGACTCAATGCTTGTCACGGAAATTCCTGCAGTATTGTGTGTATTTGTGGTCTTAGGAGCTCTAAAGATTACCATGTCCTGGATGGCTGAGAACCAACAGCATTGGGCACCATTCACCAACCGTTCTTATGAAGAAATGTGTTCTTAAAACCCATTTGCACCGTTTTCTTAAAAACATACACTAAGCAATACTTGTTTACATTTCGTCTCTTCACTAAACGTCACTTTCTTGCTGTATTTATTGCGTTCGTTCGGTATTTATTGTGTTGCTTGTTGCACCTTTTGTCCTGTTGAATGTAATGTTCAGGGTTACTATATGTTGCACCGGGGCCATGGGGAAACGCTGTCTCATCACACTTTGTACATGTATAAAGCGACTGATGACAATACCTTGAACCTTGAAAAGTACCTTGAACTTTCTTCAAATCTAGAGTTGATGTGCAGTGCCCAGGGAGCAGAGTTTGGGGACGGTACCTTGCTTATGATTACCTCAGTGGTAGCTTTACCAGTCCAGGACTTGAACCGGTGACCCTCCGATCACAAGTCCAACTCTGTAACCGTTGCACTACCAACTGCCCCCAAAGGTACCATAAGAAGATTTGGTGAATGAGGCCTGTTGAAGTTTGACTTCAAAAATAGGCTATTTCCTAACTGAGCAGAAGAAGATTTTGATGTCTGTACCTGTATATAACACTGTTCAAGGCATAGGATGAGCCGTCATAAGAGTTTGCCACCACCAGAAAGTGCTCTTCACCAAGGCTGAAGAACTCCCAGTCCACTGCACTGCACACGCACACACATACACATACACACACAATTCAGAATGAACACCTCTTCAGCACAGCGGACCGACTTGATGTTGCTCTCTCACCTGTATGTGACGATGTCCTGGAACTTGAGGAAGCTCTTGGTGCTGGTGTTGAGCTCGTATATGGTGGAGTTTATGGCATAGACACTCTGGCCATAACCCTGCATCATGTGACTGTTTGCCACGGCCAAAAACACTCTGCTACCGATCTGAAACATTTCCCAGTCTGTTGCACCGAATGTCTGGAGAAGCAGAAATAACATGAATTCATTTATACGATTTAACATCTATTTGCATTTAGAAGTGTAAAATGTAAAGGGCCTTCATGACCGGAGGGTTAAAAGAAGTACAGTAGCCTTCAATTCAAGCTTTTGGGTTCTGTCCTGGATCACTTACAACCTACACAGACATAAATTTCTTCTTAAGAATAGTTGGTGAACGAGATCCACCTACTTTGATGTTCTGCATGAGCCGGAAGGTTCCTCGGCTCCACACGTAGATGGAGGAATGGATGTGGGTGGAGGAGCCATCAAAGGCATTGGCCACGGCCAGTAGGTGGTGCTGCCCCACGCTGAAGGACTCCCAGTCGTAGGCTCCCCAGGTGGATATGGTCTGGAACACCTCAAAGCTGCCAGAGCTCGGGTTCCACTTGTAGATCACACTCTCCACATTGTGGTTCCCATCCGCTGGGTGATACAATGGCACACATTTAACCTCCTCCTCCTACCTGCGATCACACCTAACTACTACATTCATCAGCTAATCACATTTAACTTTACATTGTGTTAAATTTTGATGACAAAAGATATGATGTTAGCAGGATGTGGTCAGTCACAGTTTCAGTGTTCCCATCTCAAGGACGTTGAAACCTATCTTTGTACTTGCAAATGACACTCTCAAAGACAAAACGACTGAGCTATCTGTGATGCTGGTGATGGTCTAGTGGTAACACATGCCTCTGAGGTAGGATTTGAACTCATGACATCTTGGTCCAGAGGTCCAATTTACACTTACAACATTTAACAGAGTGGCTTCCATTACAGGAACAGCTTCCCTGGAGCAACTAGAGGTAGCATTGGCATTAGGAATGAGCTGGATTTGAACCTACAACTTCTTGGTTCCTAGGCAAGTATACTACCACTAGACCACCAGCACCTGGTGACAGATCAAACATAGAGACATGGCTTTAGGTGTGGGGTGAGTGTGTACCTGTCCTGTGGTTGGCGACCGCAAGGAAGGTGTGATTGTTTATGTGGAAGGCCTCCAGGTCACGAGCGCAGTGTGTGTGTAGAGTCTGATAACGCGCAAACTTCCTCTTCCTCACACTCCACTTGTAGATCACAGACTGCTCCTGCTGCTCCGACTGCAGTGGCTCGGTGTTTGACACAGCCAGGAACACCTGAACACACACACAGGTAAATGCCAGACCTTCTTGTGCTTTTAATGTCCAGATCTAATCATCTGGAAAAGTCTCTGATGGTGTCTGACCATGTTGTGGATTCTGAAGTGTGTCCAGCTGTGGGCTCGGCTGGTGCTGATGTTCTGGTAGAGCCGGAAGGCTCCACGGTTCCAGTGGTACACGGCCGAGCCTACAGCGGCAGAGCGGTGAGCCACAGCGGCAAACAGTCCGACCCCCTCGACCTGAAACACCTCCACGTCCTGCGCCTCTGAGCTGGTGTACAGGTTCTGCTGCTCATCCACATAGTCCAGACGCTGCTTCTCTGAGACACGCACCCACAAATATTGGACAACAAAGCACTGTTGTATGTTAACTGCTGTAAATGTAAGTGTAAATGTTGGCTGAACAGGCCAATGTGTGTGCAGTAGTGTGTAGACACTGCAGGACACTGACCCTGTAGAACAGAGAGCCAGCGAGAACCATCACACAGGAACAGGCCTCTCCTACTAGTATCCAGCCTCAGGTTACCCTGCTGCAGGTTGGAACACACCCGGGTGGAGCCCAGCGTCACTCGAAGCTCTGCCTCTGTCAACCAAAAGCAGAAACCCATCACACACAGCATAGAAAAGTCAAAGGTCATCATTGTACCAAATGTAGAGAGGAAAATAACCTTTTTGATAACCACATGAGAAGATGATGGGGTCAGAGATCATTAGAGGTGAGACGGGGTAATGAGGAAGAGGAGGAGAAAGAAGTTCTGCATTTCTGTTGGAATTATAATGTGTTTTCTGGATCATTTTGATCATTAGCTCATTTAGCACAACATTAATGAAGATAAAATAAACAGCTCATGAAGAGCGTCCACTGATGGAAGTGCCAGAATAAGCACATGTGGGTGTGCGTTACTCCATCTATCACTATTCTCATCCACCAAATGAGCCTACTGCACTGTGGGTAATTCTCCATAGTAAGCAGAATCAGCTGTTTGGTTTGGGAAGAACAGGGTTGAGCATCGATCAACATGTCATGACCATACATTACCGCGGGACTGAGCTCAGCGGTGGAGTGTAAGCACAAGCAGGCATGCCGGTGTCAACATGTTCAGAACCAGCAACTCTCACTTAAGAGTCCAGTGGAATGCAAGACACGACAGTGAACACCAGGAGTTCTTGACTCCAGATCTCCAGTTTTGTTGTTGCTGAGGTTGGGAAGATGAGGATTCACCTGTCATATCTGAGAGAGATGAAGAACGAGTGAGGTCACTGAATAAGGGTTTGTGGGCAGGACAAACACGCAGGGTGACATCTGAGCCTGGATAAAGAACAAGCTGCTGCAACATACCCTGTGTGAGGAAAGAGAGAGATAAGAGATCTGAACGATGAGTGGTAAAAAGGTATGAGTTGTTCAGTAGGTTAACGACTGACCGAGAAGATGCCTTTCCCTTTCCCCCGACTCCCCACATAAAGCCAGGAGTTCTCAGTGCTGAGGTTCTCGGGGAATGGGCTTAACAGCTCTCTGCCAACACAACATCAACATCGTTAACACGCAACCGCAATACAAAATCCAACAGACTGGCAGTCTCCCAGGAGCAACTTAGGGTTAAGTGTCTAGTGATGAGGGTAGTTAAGCACAATGAGGGTAGTGATGGCACAATGGTCTAAGTGACCAAAACCCTGTGTTGGTGATCGTGAGATTGGGGGTTCAAATCCCAGGAGCCACTATTGGGCCCCAGAGTAACCCCAAGTTGCTCCAGGAAGACTGTCGCTTCAATTAGGAGATGGAAGTAGTTATGGATAAGAATGTAAAAGTAAGGTAAACAATGGTAACAAGTGGCCCCTACAGCTCTAGTGGAGCTCCGCAGTTCAGCGTCAGGGTGGCATGAGGGCCCGACACCGCCAGCACCAATCTGTGCCAACGCCCGTTCCCCAGTCGTAACCCTCGGACTGTCAGGCGTCCGTGTCCCGAGTGAGCTCTGAACACCAGCTGCAGGCCTTTAGCGGAAAGACGCAGCGCCAGCAGCACAACGCCGTCCTTACGCAGAACTGAGAACACGTACTGGCTCTCCTGCAACACAGCAGCAACACAACACAAGGTTAGTCTGTGGGCTTGGAGTGTGTGGGGATTTGAGGTTGTTAGAGTACTTGTGAAATGTGTGTGTACACAGTGTGTACCTGTGGAATGTGTGTCAGCTTCAGAGTGGTTATGATGGAGAACTCAGGAGGGAAGGTAGAGCAGCTGATGAAGAGCTCAGAGGCGGGGAACCTGAGAGTGGGGGTGGAGCCAGAGAAGTTGATGCCACTCCCATTCTGTCCATCCTGCAGCACATGGACTGCCTTTAGGGCGGAGTTGTGTGACGTCACATGAGATAACAAGTCCAGAGGGAGAAGATCTGATAGAGAGAGAGAGAGAGACGCCGGAGAAAACTCCCCAAAACTGTTGTTGTGCCACTCTCATGATCAGAAGGTCACTGGTTCAAGTCCCAGACTGGTAAAGGAACCACTGAAATACTCATGAGCAAGGTACTGTCCCCAAGCTACTGTTCTGTGGGCGCTGCCAAAGAGCTCCAACACTGCTTCCTCAAAGGTAGATCAAATCGCATTTGGTTGTGGTGCAAGGTACCTCAGTGGAACCTTTACAGGTCTGGGATTTGAACCGGCAACCCTCAGATGACAGAGACAACTCATTGTTCCTTATAATCTGGTGATATCTAAGATATCAACACTTTTAGAATACAGACAATACATGCAGCTAGTCCTCTCTCATCTAGGACACTAGTCATTTTGGAACACACCACAAGAGGGAGAGAGATGTGTTTAGGAGTGTGCTTACCTGTGCATGGTCGCCATGGTGACGCTCCTCTCATCAGCAACAGCAGAATCAGCCACGGTGATGACATCACAGTTAGGTCTGTCCAAACCTTTCTTGCTGGAGAGAGAGAGAAAGAGAGCAGGTGAAAGAGCATCTCAGCATTTAAAGAGAGAGAGAGAGAGGGCAAAGGAGGAGCTTTAAAGGAGGTTCAGAAAAGGAGGAGCGAGAGAGATGACTGCATTTCTTCCTTGTTCCTGCTCTGTCCTTTCCCTTCATGTCTTTGCCATCACTTGGTAGTGTAACGATTAGGGAATGAGCACAGCACACAAAACCAAAGGTGACCTCTGCATTTGACCCATCCATGAAGGAGCAGTGGGCAGCTTTTTTTGGCAGCTCTTGGGGACAGTACCTTGAGTACCTCACAGAGGTGTCAAAAGTCCATGCATTCTTCACTCCAGTAGACGTATAGATGCATGTGGTTAAAAAGACTCTAGTAAAAGTTGAAGTATTGCCTCAACTTCTTTACTCAAGTGAAAGAGAACAGTACAGACTCTAAAACATACAGTATAAAAGTATAAAGTTCTCTCATGAAGGATAAAACCAGCATTTTAGGGCAAAGCTGACTGGACTCCATGCGTTATATGGAGCAGAGAAAATTAAAGACACATGAATACATAAAGCTGCGCTGTTTGTTACCCTCATTATACATGATGATCGCCTCTATCCTAAACACATCATACAACAAATATTATAGTGCTGTAAAGAGCGCTGTAGAAATAAACTCAACTCAACTCGAGTTGCCGCCTGCTTTTAGTTTCTTTTTCTCCCTCTCTCTTTATCGTATCTATCGTGTTGTGCGTCACGTGCAAAGACCAATACATCAATGGGATTGTCTTTTCTATGTGTTTACTACGTTTTTAAGCCTCAACCAATCAGAAGGGTTGTCTGGATGGTGCACATTACTGATACGGAACAGTTAATATGCGGCAAAAATGTCCTAATAAACCTAATTTACATGAAACCAAACAAGAGTAACAAGCCTGGTTTGAAAATGTGAGGAGTAGAAAGTACAGATATTCATGCTAAAAATCTACGTAGTAAAAGTTGGCACAAAAATAAAGTCAAGTACAGATACCCGAAAATTCTACTTAATTACAGTAACCAAGTATTTGGTTCCCATCAGTGGTACCTTTACCGGTCCGAGACTTGAACCGACAACCTCCCGATCTTAGGGCCAACTGCCTAACCATTACACGACCAACTGCTCCATTTTACCACCATACAAGTTACATCTTTCACTAAATACACATTCTGTATCACCTCAACCACACAGATTATTTCCAAATTATGTTAGAGTACCAAAACCTGTAAACATTCATACTGACACAGCTCAAATACAGGGATATCTAAACTCTAAAACATCTATATTCCATCTGTTGATGAAAATTGAGTTGATACTGTTACAGCGCAGTGAGGAATTTATACTTAGTGGCCACTAGGAGTGTAATGATATATTGAAACATTGATACATCAGTTCAATTATCTTCAAGCCAATAGCAACAATCCACAATTAAAATATCAATCAGACATCATATATATTGTAATGTCACCTTATATTAAATGTACATTTAAATTCTTTTATTTTTATTAAAAGAGAATATTGTTGTTCATTTAAACATCTGGTTGAGCCCAGGAATAATAAAATTACAAACAATATTTTAGTTGCTTTTTGTGAGTTGAAGCGTTTGTGTTAAACTGGATATGATGTCGATCGCTGGCTCCTGAACTGAATCACATGGAAATCGTATTGTTGTAGACTTTGTGATATCGGCAAACGTCGTATTGTTGATATATGCTCCTGTATATATTTAAGAGGTCGAGCAATACCAATTATTGCTAGTTAACGTGGCCGATAACCGATATTTGGAACCGATATGCAAAAAAAGAAAACGAACACCAAGCTCAGCTGAAACTCTCCTCTCTCCTTCTCGGAGCTGTGCTTGTGTGTGAGTGTAGTGGGAGTGACAGGGCTTCAGCGTTAATTTACTTCTCATGTGACATAAAGCCTGTCACAGAGACTGTTGTGGGCGTGACATTAAATGAAGCAGTGAGTCGAGAGCAAACGAGAGAAGAGACAGCAGTGGAACCACAGTAGCGCACCTTGCAGTTACTTAATATCGCTGATGGTCAAAATTAAACACCAACACAGATTATCGGCAAAACGTCTAATATCGGCCCCCGATAATCGGTCAACCCATAATATTTAATATTATAGTATTGTGATTTATGCAGCGACTTTCCTAATTACAGTATAGAGACAGTCTCTCTGCAGCAACATTGGGTTAAGGGTCTTGCTCAGGGGCCCAGTGGTGGTAGTGCTGGACTTGAGCCTACAACCTCTTGGTCTTTAACTACACACACACACACACACTCACACACAAATAAAGCTTTGCACTAATAAGTCTGTATTTTTAAACCACTTTATTCACATTAAATCACATCACGTCTTCTTCTCAACTTGAATACAGATGTGATCAGCATGCAAACTCTCCAGCTCCGCTCTGCCTGAGTCCTGATCTCGGTGATCTGGCACAGCTTTCTCTTTCCTCATCCCTCCACGCGGTGAGAGAGAGAGAGAGAGAGAGAGAGCAAGAGAGAGCGAGAGAAGGAGATGTGTCTGGGTCAGATAAAGTGCTGAGTGGGAAGGAGCTGCAGTGGGAGGGTTCTGGGAGGCTGACGTGATGCCACAGCAGAGGGAAATATGGAAAAGTCTATCAAGTAAGATCGAGTTTGCTGCTGCAGCTACTTGGTTAAGTGTGTGTGTGGTGATCAGAGGCCGAGTGATTTGCGGACGATCTGTTTAGCCAGTCGGTTGAACTGCTCTCGGTCTTCTCTCCACATCTTTGAGGCGTCAACGTTGGCTCCACTTTCATCGTTCGGCTCTGAGGAGAGACACACAGACGTTACACGCAAAGCTGTTACCCACAACGTATGTGTGTGTGTGTGTGTGTGTGTTTGTGCGTTTCAGACCTGCCAACATGCTGACCACCGACAGTAGAATCTTCTCCACGCTCTGTACAGGGCTCCATCTCTCAGCACTGCTCTCGTAGCCCATGGGGTCGTCGCCCGGAGCGTGCAGGATGGAGATACAAACTCGCCCGTCTGGATAAACTGCACGCACACACACACAAATACAAACACACACAGGCAGTGGGTGTTACGATACATCAGTCTGCATCGATACATCAATGTGATCATGAATAAGCCCATAAGCAGTCGGTAGTGTAATGGTTAGGGAGTTGGCCGCCAGTTCAAGTCCGAGACTAGTAAAAGAGAAAGTAACAGAGCAGACTTTGTGATATCAGCAGAATTGTCGTTCACTGAATCAATATATCATATGTTGATGAAACTTGGTGTTGGTGTGTGGACTAAGGTTGCACGATATGGGAATTATGAGGATAAATGAGGAAGGCAGAGTTGAGCGTGTAAACACAAGATATTTTGCTCACCAAAGTTCCACTACACCCTCCGAAGTTTGGCACAAAAATAACACCCTAGTTCTGACATTTCTAACACAGCTCCAAGTCAAGCGAGTGTGAAAGCAGAGTGGAGTGAGCACGGAGCATTTCCAGTGTAGTGCACAACATTTTATGAAAAAGTCACTTCCCGCCCTATGTACTGTACCAAGTCAAACAGGGCACGATGACACTCCATGTGCACTACCTAGTGTGTAGAGAGCCGTTAAGCTACTACCCCGGCTATTTCCTGAGATGCATACTACCACATAGAAAAATAAAAATAAGAGCACCTTACCTACCATACTATTAAGTGCAGTAGTACACGGCTCGGGACACAGCCCATGTGTGAGCTCACATTCAAGTGAAGCAAACGTGCAATTTGGTTAAAAATGTTTAAGGTGTGCAGGCTGGAAATATCAGGCAAATCTAAGCATTGGTCTGATGATGATGACTTAAAATAAAGCAATTATCAGCCGATTCTAATATGATTCTATTATTATCGTGCAAACCTTATGTGGACTAATTACACCGCATCACAAATAAATCATTTCTGCTACTTGGTCTAATTCATGTGTCCTACAGTAAATCCTGTGTGCTGAATTCAAATCTGGAGGCACATGTTGTCTATCACATCAAGATCTTAAGTTATATATGCAAAAATACTTCACACGTGTGACTTTTGGAAAATGTATTTGTTGCAACTAAATTACAAACAGAAGTTCACCTGAGACTTAAATCAAAACATAATGTACTGGTCAAAAGTGCTTTAGCCACTTGCTTTTGTATAATTATAATTTGGCTGACGTAAGAGATGAACATGGGGAGAGATTCTATTAAGATACGTCTGTGATGGACACGAGATATCAGGGCCGCTGTAACCAAAACATGATGAACAATTACTGTTCCTTTCTGCAGCGGCAAACAACAGACACTCACAAGCACAAAAGCAAGTGCCTAAAGCACTTTTGAACAGTACATTTTGTTTTGATTTAAGTGTCAGGATGAACTTCTGTTTGTAATTTAGTTGCAACAAATACATTTTCCAAACATCACACAGCTGGTGTTGGTGGCGTAACGGTAGGGTGTTCGCCCCGTGATCAGAAGGTCGCAGGTTCGATCCGGTGTAGTTATCACTGAGGTACTCATGAGCAAGGTACCGTCCCCAAGCACTGCTTCCCGGGCGCTTGTTAGCTGCCCACTTCTCCTTCACAGATGGGTCAAATGCAGAGGTCACATTTGGTTGTGGTGCACTGTGTGCTGTGGACACAATAACTTTCAGCTGTAAGGCAAACTTTCCTTATATGAAGTATTTTTCCATGTATAACTTAAGATCTTGATGTGATAGACAAAATGTGCCTCCAGATTTGAATTCAGCACACAGGATTTACTGAAGGACACATGAATTATAGGCTACGTGTTCGCATCAAAGCTGATACCATACGAGCAATAAACTCACAGGAGTGAGGAAAGGTGACATTACTCACTGTTGGGGTGAAACATGTCACAGGTGAACTTCATCTTGGGGGGGCTGAGCGGGTAATCAGAGGGGAAACTCAAGATGGCAGGGAACACTCCTCCCTCAAAACACGTGTCCTCCGGACCCCTGAGACAGAGAGAGAGAGAGAGCGAGAGAGAGATGAGAGGCGGGAGAGACGAGGGGGAAAGAGTTCAGGACGACTGTCGGTATCTCAAAGCCTCATTTAAAAGGCAAATGTTTATATTCACAGCACCTCTTTCACTCCAGATGGCTGATAGTGATCTGTAATGAGGATAAGAAACTCTTTCCTCACACACACACAAGTCTAAATGAGCCGTCTAACCCGGGACACGCTGCTATTTTTATATACTGTATATCCAAATCAGCTCTTATGAAACCAGCTCACACAAAGCCAGAGGTAACCGCTGTATTGTGGTGGTGCAGTTGAGATGTGTGCCAGACTCGGGGGGTTAAAGGTGGTGTGTTTGTAGAAGTGTGTGTTGTGTGAAACGATGAAGCACCTTTTTTTGGACAGAAACTAGAGATGGGTCGTTCTTGAATGCGCATTTGCATTCAAGTCTTCTGGTTTTTCGAGTTGTTCGTTCATCATGTGACAGCCCCATAAGCTTAACCTATGCAGTCTGAGCCGGAAACAGAATTGATTAGTTCATCTTCTAGTCTTCGGGTTTGAGTCGCTCGCTCATCAGCAGCGTGACAGCCCCATAAGCCTAAGTGGTACTGATCCGGTAGGTGGTCACGTGACAAAAAAACGAACGATGAAAGATGAACTAATCAATTCTGTTTCCGGCTCAGACTGCATAGGTTAAGCTTATGGGCTGTTGCGTGATGAACTAACGATCTAAAACCCGAAGACTCGGAGAAATGAACTAATCAATTCGTTTCCCGCCCAGACTGGCAAGTATTAGCTAATTGGGCTGTAACATGATGAACGAACCACTCAAAACCCGAAAAACTTGTCAGAAAAGAGGAGGTGGGAGCTTAATCATAGACTAAAGACCCAGTGCAAACAATGAATTAATATTTTCTGTTTTTATAGCATTATAGTTTTGTCTGGTTCGTAGTGCATCGATGCCAGTAAGCAAGCAGTAGATGCTTAGAGAGGTAACAGGTACTTTAATTATATTTTGCTAAAATGAACGAAAATGAACGAACATCATAAAAAAGATTCATTCCTTTTTATGAACGAGACTCGTGCTGTCTGAGTCGGTAAATGATCCAACTTCCTATCACTAGCAGAAACTCACATGGATTAAAGCCTCCCACTCGAAAAAGATCTCCTCGTTCACGGGACCTGAAAGACACCAAGAGACATATTACAGCACCGCAGAAGGGAGGGATGGAGAGAGAGGGAGAGGGGGAAAAAGAAATAGAGGGAGGGAGGGGGGGAGAGAGAGAGAAATAGAAGGAGGGAGGAAACAGGAAAAAGAGGGAGAGAGGAATGAAGGGAAGAATGCAAAGCGAGGAATAGAGGGAGGAGGATGATTGGTTGGTTGATTGATTAATCGATGAATGTATTGATCATCTGTATTTCAGCTCGTACCCGCAACGATGCCCTCTGGAGGATTCAGGGTCAACTCTGTACAAACAAACACACACAAAGAGGAAAAATGAGCTGCAAACCCACACACATCACCATCACATGCATCATCATCATCATCAACAACAACAACTTGAGCTCCAGCAGCGCGCTACTGCGGGTTTGTTCATATTCGTGTTGCGGGACTGCAATCCCGCTTTACACACAGACTGCGCTCAGTTAGACTAGTCTAATGTAACGGTGGACAGTGAGTCGAGTTTAACCGACCCCGTCCTGTACGTACGTTTATATTCCGCCATTAATCTCTTCAGCGCCGTTCCAGCCATGACGGCTCTCTGTCCTGCTGCTGCTGCTGCTGCTGCGTCTGCGCTCACGCCCCGCGCCCTACCGAGGGCACTACACCAAACCGCCGCCTGCGAGTGCGCCCTACCCAGGGCTTTAACAGCTCACACGGCCATCTTAACACGTAAATCACAAGAAAAACCTGAAAAGCTGCTTTAATAGCTGGCAGTTTACAACACATGTCTTGACGCAGACCGGAAAGTACATTTATATTTACAGCATATTTTAGCAGACGCTCTTATTTAGAGGGAAAGAAAGAAAGTAAGTAAGTGGGAGGGAGGTAGAATGAGAGAAAGTGATCAAAAAATAAGGGGAGTGATAGGGAGAGGACGGAAAGAGAGAAACAGAGAGAGCTAGGGAGGGAAATAGAAAAATATAGGGAGAGAAATGAGAGGAGAGATGGAGAAATGGAGGGAAAGAGGGAGAATAAAGGGAACATGGGAGGGATGGAGGAATGGAGTGAGAGGGAAGGGGAAAAGAGAGAGGGGGAGATAGAGAGGTGAAAGAGAGAGTGGGGGGTATGGAGAAACGTAGGGAGGGAAAGAGGGAGAGTTAGGGACAGTTTCTCTGAAACTTGTTTGTAGTACTACCAATGGTGGTAGGATCGGAGGTAGGATTCGAACCCATGACCTTTTAGTTCAGAGGCGAATATCCTAACCGCTAGAGCACCATATATAATTGATTAATTAAGTAAGTAAGTAATAGGCCGCTTACCAACTAGTTTTCAAGCATTTATCCCTATTGACTGTACATTAAGTTCTGACATTTTTCTTTGACAGGGCTGGGTTTGTTAAGGTGTGTAACTCAGCTGCCAATTACGGAACTGAAAAGCAGCTGTTGATTAAATTCTGGCTTTACAATTTTAAAAGAACTGACGTGAACTACAAAGCACCTGTATGAGCAGTGCTGTGCAAGTTCATTCCCAATTAGATGGCTATAGATGACTAGATAGTGTTATTTCAAAGTACTTTGTTCCATACCAATGTTACTGTCTCAGAATGTTAATCCGTGACATTACTTTTGAGTTAATTTCACCAAAATAAGTGTGGAAGTAGGACATTTTAAAATGCTCAAATGTAGTTTACTGCAGTTCATCCAGTGGAGAGTGATGTAATGTGGTATAATGACTTGCCATACATTCTGTAGGAAATAACTATTCTACTCACACTATTTTAATCTTGTGCCAAAGGTCTCGCAGTGTTGGGGATTTTATTACAACAAAACAGCACTAAATTTTGGGTTAAAGGTGTTTTGTAATTGCTGTTACTAAAATGTGTAACGAGTATAAAATTACTGGAAATTTCTTAGTAATGCCTTACATTACCAAAAAGTCATACACTACTGTAATTGAGTTACTTTTGTAACGCGTTACTTCCAAACACTGGTAAATGTAAATACGCATGTAGTACACTAGGTAGGGAGCAGAGGACCAATGCAGACGCACAAAAAGATTTGCTTCCGCGAGTCCTGAGTTCTATATCCGGGTCGACGAGTGCGACAGCGCCGCCTGAGGATGGAGTTCTCGAGAGTGCCGTCACAAGCTGCATACTTGCATACTAGATAGGGTTGGTGTTAATGGGGCACTGCGCAGACTCGCAATTGCGTAGTGCGCTTGTAGTGCGGTTTGGGACGCGACCTCGCTGTCTCTATGGCGACCGTGACGGAGCTGCAGCGCGGTGAGTTTCTGCCGCACGGCATCTGTAAAATATTGTAAATGTTATTAATATTTATTAACGAGATGTTGAGTAATAAGTGAGGGAATGTAAATGTGTTTATTTTGTGGAGTTTGGGATAAATGTGTAATCTTCCACACTTAGAAACTTCGTTAGCACAGCGGCTAGCAGTGCAGCGCATTAATTACATTTAGAGTAATAATTAATATTTCATTACAACATGTAGATAAAACAGCAAATTCATCACTACAATAAATTACTAGTGCTGCCTCAGCCTGTTGCGGTGGTGGTGATTGTGTGATGGAACTAGTGTGTGATGTTTGTTGTTTTGTCATTTTTGTGTTTGCTGATCACAACACAATATCACAGTAGTCATCACAACACAAGCACATCAGCATCATAACATAACAACTCATCACATGACATCACGTCAAACATCACTGCAACCCACATTCATCACATTAAGAATCACAGAATAATAACCATCACAACACCTCACAACAAGCATCACTACACAACATCTCAACACAATATCACAACAGTCATCACAACACAAGCACATCAGCATCATAACATAACAACTCATTACATGACATCACGTCAAACATCACTACAACCCACATTCATCACAATAAGAATCACAGAATAATAACCATCACAACACCTCACAACAAGCATCACTATACAACATCTCAACACAATATCACAACGGTCATCACGACACAAGCACATCAGCATCATAACATAATAACTCATCACATGACATCATGACAAACATCACCACAACTCACATTAATCACAATAAGAATCACAGAATAATAACATCACAACACCTCACAACAAGCATCCCTATACAATATCTCAACACAATATCACAGTAGTCATCACAACATAAATAACAAGTAACATCACAGCACATCGACATCACAACATAACATTACAACTAACATTGTCATGACAAACATCAGCTCACAACTTCTCAACATAATATAACAATCATCACAACACAAATCCCATTTATCACAATAAGCATCAAAGAGCAATGACTATCACAACCCAACATTACAGCAAACATTATGTTACAGCACAACAAACCTCACAACACAACCCCATAACATGATAAGATCACAATCATCACGGCCAACAAGCATCAAAAAACGTTGTGATGTTTGTTATGATTGTCTTGTGATTGTCGTTTTGTGATGCTTGTTGAGTTGTGATGTTTGTTCAGTTGTGAGTGTTATGTTGTGATGTTTATTATGATTCCCTACTGTGTTGAGATGTTTGTTGTGTGTCGTGTGCAGCCCTGCGGGAGGCGCTGGAGACGCGTGGCGTGTTGGGGCAGCTGCGTGCCCGGATGAGGGCCGAGGTCTTCATGGCGCTGGACGATGCGAGTGAGCAGCGTCCGCGTCCGTCTCACCTCAACCTGCTGATCAACGAGCTGATAAGGGACTACCTACTGTACAACAAGTACCGTTATGCCGCTTCCGTACTGAGTGCCGGTACTCGTTTCACCTCTCTCCTGCACTAATGTCCAGCTCTCCCTGTTTGTACTGCCTCTGCTGACCGCTGCTTTATCTCCCCAAACCTCAGAGTCGGGGCAAGCGGCCGCTCCCCTGGACCGAGAGTTCCTGGCCAGTCAGCTCAACGTGGTGGAGGACGCCAGCAGCAGATCAGTGTGAGTTCAGTTCCATTCAGTTGCTGATTTGCCATGATTAGTTTAAAACCCAATGTCAAACCAATGTGGAACATTATGCCAACTTTACAGCAGTACCGCTGCCCACGCAGAACCAAGCGCCTCGTTTAAAATGCTGCGTTTAGTCGCCAAAAAGGAGACACACATGGGCTGTGCTCCGAGCTGCGTACTACTGCACTTAATAGTACGATAGGTAACGTGCTCTTATCATACATTTCTATGTGGGGTTGTAGCTTAACGGCTCTCCACGCACTAGGTAGTGCACATAGAGTGTCACACGCACCTTATGTGACTTGGTAACCTACTTAGGGGGAAGTGACTTTTTATTAAAATGTTGTGCACTACGCTGGAAATGCTCTGCCCTCGCTCCACTCTGCTCTCACCCTCACTTGACTTGGCGCTGTGTTAGAAATGTCAGAACTCTGGCGTTATTTTTGTGTATTTTAGCGAGCAAAATCTCTTGTATGTGCTTAACTCTGCCTGCACTCACGCTCGACTCTGCTTTCCTCATATGTCGGCATCGGTATTGGTTTCGGCAGATGTAAGCATGAAAAAATATCAGATATCGGCTTCGGTCAATAATTCCCCAATAAATCCCTAACAGTCAGCATTTGGGGCAGTTGGTAGTGTAACGGTTAGCGAGTTGGCCTCATGATTGGAGGGTTGTTGGTTCAAATCCCAGACTTGTAAATGGGTCACATTAGGTTGTGGTGCGCCGTGCTGCATTCACAATGACCAATAATCACTCACTTATGACAGAACCACTGCTTCACAGACACACACATTGAACTTACATCATCTGTGCTGCTGTGTTTTGTGTTTGGCAGACCTCTGCTCTACGGCCTGATCTCTCACTTCCTAACCGCCGATGGAGAAGGAGGGAAGCTGCTCCTCACAAAAGTGCCAGAAGCCCCCAGACCCCCACCCAAGTGATGTAGGGAAAGGGTTTTGGGATTTCAAGACGTCCCTCTGCTCAGGCTGGAAGAGAGAGAGAGACAGATGGTCCGGTTCTTTTGCAGTACTCAGATGACCATCACCACTCCACGTGAAAACTCTTTATAACAAAAGTGTAAAATGTGCCAGAGGAGCTGCACTCAGTGGGTTCGCTGTTCTAATGATGCCTTTATAGTTTGTTCTGTTGTGGTTGTGGTGCAGGGTTTTATTTTGATGTTAATGTCCAGTCTGAACTTCATCTGCGGTCAGTGGGATGTGATTTTCAGACATAACTCGGAAGTGTCCTGTTGACGCTGAATGAATGTATGAATTAGTGTAAAATTTTTATTTTTTACATTTTATTCTAAATATCATACTAAATATTAAAGTAATTGTACAAAAATGTACAAACCTTTTAATTTAATTTATTCAGAGTTTTGCAGGATTTGCAACATTTACATTTCTGATGTTTATCCAAATTCCTTCCATTTTCCTCAATTTAGTGAGAGAGCAACTGGGGTTAAGGGTCATGGGTTCAGATTATACCTCCAGCACTACTGCTATTGGACTTAAACCCACAACCTATTCATTTACATTTATGGCATTTAGCCGATGCTCTTATCCAGCACAATGTCCATTTTCCTAATTTCAGGGATAGTCTCCCTACAGCAAGTTGGGGTTAAGGCTCTTGCTCAGGGACCCAGTGATGGTGAGGCTGGAGGTAGGATTTGAACCCCTAACCTCTTGGTCAGATGTGAGTATCCTAACC
Organism: Distichodus sexfasciatus; assembly: GCA_032718565.1. Classification (NCBI taxonomy): domain Eukaryota; kingdom Metazoa; phylum Chordata; class Actinopteri; order Characiformes; family Distichodontidae; genus Distichodus; species Distichodus sexfasciatus. Next base: position 259,764 of record JAVGVS010000404.1, on the reverse strand, counting down.
ACTAGACCACCACCACCACCACAGAAAAATGATGTGCCAGAAAGTGATGGTGGTCTAGAAGTTCAGAGTGCTCTGGACCGAGAGGTTGTGGGATAATGTCAAAAATGTAAATTAATATAATATAATCCTTTGATATAATCCTTCATTTGGTCAGCACGCGGCCTACAGTTCATTACCCCTAATTTAGAGTTCCATTCCAGTGCATCCAACTTGCGTCTGGAGAGTGTCTGCTTCAGCTCCCCGAACCGACAGGGGATCGTCCCATCGCAGCACAGAGGCGGACCGGCGCCAACCCGATGCCAGTGTGGCACTGATCCTGCACGTGGCACACGAGGGACGCTCGTCTGGAGCTGCACAGCTGCTGAACCTGCTGCTGGTGATGGATTTCCATCCCTTCGACCTGAGAGTGTGTTTAACTTTCACACACACACACACACACACACACACACTGTGTTGACAAAATCTTTTAATTTCCACACACTCCATGAAAAAGAATGTGACGGGTTCTCGCTCAGAGCTGCTAAAGGCAAAACTGGCACTTCACACAGATGCAGCTGAGTCAGGAAATATGAAACCCCACAAACAACAAAAATCCTGGATCAGCTGAACTTTTGTTGTTTTCATTGTTTTCCTAAAATTAACCTCAGCTGTTAGGTCATCACATGTTCATAATCTGAAATCCAGGGCACTGGCACATATACATGGACCCTGGGAGAGAGGTTGCGGGTTCAAATCCAACCTCCAGCACTACCATCGTTGGGTCCCTAAGTAAAGACCCTTAGCCCCGAGTTGCTGCAAGGGGACTGTCCCTGAGCGTCTGCGAAATGCTGTACATGTTAAAGTTAGGGTGTTGGCCCCTGATCGGAATGTTGCTGGTTCTAGTCCCAAACCGGTAAAGATACTCATGAACAAGGTACTGTCCCCACACACTGTCCCCCAGGTGCTTCACGTCACGGATGGGTCAAATGCAGAGGTCACGTTTCGTTGCGGTCTAGTCGTTAATATACGATACTTGTCTCTGAACCTAGAGGTTGTGGGTTCCAGTCCTACCTCCAGCACTGACATCATTAACAATAAGTTGCTCAGTCCCTGTGGAAGATGTTCTGGCCGGGACACTGCAAATGTAATCTCTACAGAAATAGTCCGTGGATGTGTGTGTGTGTGTGTGGGTCCCCCTCCCCCACCCAGCTCGGGAGCGTCTCCATCACGTCAGGTGCAGTAACACACATCCCTTAATTGGTGTGTGAGTCGGCGGCAGCAGCAGCAGCAGTAGCGTGTGTGTGTGTGTGTGTGTGTGTGTGTGTGTGAGGCATACTGCAGGTTAGTAAACACTGGAGATGTGTGTGTGTGTTGTAACAATGCGGTTACTGCTGCACCATATTTAGTCAGTCCAGCTTTACTTTCAAACAGAATGCTGCTGAGATTCCAGCCGGACCCCACTGACCTTATATGGCACAACACACACACACACACACACACTCTACCTCTCCCTCTCTCTGTCTTTCTCTTTCTTTCCCCTTTTCTCTCCCTCTTTCTCTGTCTCTCTCGTCCCCCTTTCTCCTTCTCTTTATCACCCTTTTTCTCTCTTTTTCTTTCCCTATCTCCTCCTTCTCCGTCTCTCTTTGTCCCCTCTTTTCTTCTCACTTTCTATCTGTCTCTCTTTCTCCCCCCATCTCTGTCTCTCTCACAAACACTCTCTTTTTCTCTCGCTCTATCTTTCTCTATCTCTCCCATCTTTTTCTACATCTCTCTCTCTCTCTCTTCCCTCTCTCTCCTCTTTCTCTCCCTTTTTCTTTCTTTTCCTTTCCCTAACTATTCCTCCTCCTCCCTCCCCTTTCTTTCTCGCTCTTCCTCTCTACCCCACACACTTTTTTATTGTGTCTCTTTCACCCCTCTTCCTCTCTCTCTCTCTCTCTCTCTCTCTCTCTCTCTCTCCCCCTTTCTATCATGCACTCTCTCTCTCTCTCTCTCCCCCCCCTTTCTATCATGCTCTCTCTCTCTCTCTTTCTCTCTATCTCTCTTTCTTCTATCTCTCCCTCTCTCTCACTCTTCTCTCTCACTCTTCTCTCTCTCTCCTCCTCCTCCTCCTCCTCCTCTCGTTTCTCCATCGTCTCCACCTCCCCCTCCTTCTCTCCTCTGCCCATCTAGAAGACGTTCCTCGGTTCTAGTTTTCTCCACCGCGCTTGACGTTGAGCAGACGCGGAGCTGCGTTGTTGTGTCGCGTCTCGCTGCTGAGGCGGGGAGGCCGCCATGGAAACGCCAGGCATCACAAGCCTGATTTATGTTGCACAATAGCAGGTTGTCCTTTTATAGGAAGTTCCATTGGGGCCGGGGGCAGCGGTGGGAACGGGGCTGGGCGGAATGTGATGCGTGTCCAGATCGGCCCCAAAAAGGCTGTCGGACGTGGGGAGTGTAATGTGGGGAATCTCCTGGTGTCCCCCCTCCCTCTCCAGCAGGGATTCCTCCTCTGATAACATGCCATCTGGCCATTTTGGGAGATACGCGGCAGTCCGGCGGCCTTCGCGTTGGAACTGTTCAAACTTAACTTCTCTAACCAGTAACTAGTCATGATATGAACTAACAGACTCGCTGATGTGCTTCATGATGTTCTCAAGTGGAGTTGGTGGAGATCTAGTGGTTAGGAGGTCATGGGTTCAAATCCCACCTCCAGCACTACCACCACTGGGCCGCTGAACTGCACACTGCTCCTTGACAGATGGGTCAAATGCAGAGGTGTTGCTCAGACACCCACTGATGCTAGTGCTGGAGGTAGGATTGGAACCCATGACCTTTTGTCAGTCATGACAGTGCCAGCAGAATCCCAACTCCATGAATCATGGTTCATGAGCAAGACATTCAAAATGGTTAGTCGTGTTATCATGACATATCTGAGCCTTTTCTGATGTAAACTATGAAACATCTGAATGACACGGGCAGAAAACATTGAAAAAGTCAATATACAGGTTACAGTTACAGCATTACCGTATATGCTTGTTACCGTTTTACCAGCACACACTGGTACCGAAGTTCCTTCACTCCATCATTGTTCCTTTCAAATGGTACAGAGAAGAACTACACACAGAAAAGTTGATAGAAAACTGTGTTCATTAAATCAAAAAAGATTTATATTATATTATATAAGTATGTGTAAATGTGAATAGTATAACTATATATGTAGTAAAACTATATATGTAAAGTGATATGATAGACAGATAGATAAACAGATAGATAAACACACAGACAGACAGACAGACAGACAGACAGACAGATAGACAGATAGATAGATAGATAGATAGATAGATAGATTGCTTGATTGATTGATTGATTGATTGATTGATTGATTGATAATGACTGATTGATAATGATAGATAGATAGATAGGTAGATAGATAGATAGATAGATAGATAGATAGATACTATATTCATCCCTAATTCAGAGATCCAGCAAGTCAATCTTTCCTCCAATCACAACTAAAAACTGTAAATAAACACAATCAAATAACAATATTAAATGTGGATAAAATAATATGATGAAATAGTGATAATTAGGCGCATTCTAGTCCATGTGGGGCATCAGAGAGCAGTAATAATCTTTATTCCCCTGGAGACTGTTACACATTTACTACATGAGTAAAGTTTTCTTTGTGAAATAAACATACCTGGCAGGTGAGAGACAGACACGAAGAGTTCACACCGGTCCGACTGTCATGTGAAGAAAGTCAAATCATGTGTCATGTTCCGGGGCTTATTATTATTATTATTATTGTTGTTGTTGTTTGTATTATTATTATTATTATTATTATTGTTGTTGTTGTTGTTGTTGTTGTTGTTGTTGTTGTTATTATTATTATTATTATTATTATTATTATTATTATTATTTAAAAGCTCTCGTGAGTGCTGCGTCTGTGACGCCACTGAAACAGCAACCTCGCGCCTGGCCCCGCCTCCTCTCCGCCCTGGCCCCGCCCCCTGCGCGTTTATAGCCCCGGTAGCGCGTGCCGACTATGGCAGACGGTTCCGTTGTGGGAGTAACTCACCGCGCCAGAGTCTCCAAGCCCACCCCAAAATCACCCCAAGCTTACCAGACAGGTGGTCTCTACATCTCTCCTCCACTGCTACTCCATCCATCCCTCTCCTCTCCTCATCTTCTCATCCATCTCTCCTCCACCTCCATCTCTCCTTCACTTCTTTCTGTCCTCCACCTCCAGCTCTCATCGCTCCTCCAACATCTCTCTTTCACTTCATTCTCTCCTCCTTTTCTCTCACTTCTCATCATCTCTCACCTCCGTCTCTTTTCTAGCTCTTTCTGTCCTCCTTCTCTCCTCCCTCTCCTCCTCCTTCTTTGCTCTTTCTTCCTCTTACAGCCTTGCAGGAGTTTGGAGTTAATGTTTGCAGTAAATGTTTATGAGGTTATGTTTCACGCTGGCGGTGGAATCAGACGATCAGATGATTTGTAGTGTCTGACATGTCTGCATGTGTTTGTGGTAAAACTCATATTATTTATAAGCATCACACATCCTGCACAGCATAGCAGGCTTTAGTGGGGAATCGAGTGGCTTTCGTTGTTGTAAGTTGTAGATCTTTCTGCAGCGTTTAAAGCGGAGCTATGGGATCCTGGAGAGCGAGGAGCAAATTTAACAACATCACTGCCCTTTAAAGTCAGGAATGAAGTTTCAGCTTTGGCAGTGAACGACAGAGGAAATGGAGGAGAAACTCTTTTCATTATAAGGATAGACAAAATAAGGTGTAACTAACCAAAGTTTCCTGTTTCCCATATAAGGTCATCAAACGCTGCTGTTCTGTTGCAGTAAACAGTAGACAGACAGAACGACAGAACGACAGACAGGTCGTTCGTCTCTCACCAACGACCTGCAGAAAGACGTGAAAACAGCAAAAGCATAAAAACTCACTTCTGAAATTTTTGTGCTTCTGCAGTGTGAAGAATCAGACGAATCTGGGGCTTGTGGGGTCAAGAGTCATCATTCCTTTTAGATTTGCTTGTAATTAAGTGATTTTCTGGGTCGAGGCGGTGTGAAACTTGAACGTTTTGGCCTCTTGACTGATGGAGCAGAACTGAAAAGGCTCAGCGGCGAAGAGTGAGCCGAGTTCTCCTTTAACCCTTTCATGCACAACCTCCATGCGAGCTCTGACACACCATTAATTACTCACACATGAAAGGGTTAAAGGGGCGATAAAATATGGCAGTGAGGCTAAAATAAATGTTCCACAAACCTGATTAGTTGCAGCGTTTACAGTCTGTTTTTGGTTTTTTAGTCGGCCTTTATGATTGAACGAGATTGAGGACGCTCGCAGTGCGCTGTTTTTCCTCTAACGCGAGACTGCCGTCTTCATTCTTGTCTGGATTTAAAAACTGGTGAAATTGCTCTAGTCGTTATGATACCTCTAGACCAAATGGTCGTGGGTTTTGAATCCTTCCTCAGGTCTACAAATCATTAGATCCTAAGCAAAGACACTTAACCCCAACATGCTTTAAGAAGACTGTCCTTGTAATGAAAATGGGTGTTGCTCTTGACAAAAAGCATCAGCTAAATATGGCGTAAATGTAAATGAGGTCCAGAGGTTGTGGGTTCAGTCCTACCTCAACTTACTTGGTCCCTGAGCAAGACCCCCAAGTGCTGTCCTGAATTTAGGAGGAAAATGGACATTGCTCTGGATGGATAAAGAGTGTCTGCTAAATGGCATAAATACAGAAATGAAGCAAGAGGTTGTGGGTTTGAATCCTACCTGCAGCACTACTGTCATTGGGTAAACGAAAGCAAATTAGGAAAAAATGGATAAGAATATCTACTAAATGATGTAAATGTAAATGTTTTGGGAACGGTCGTCGGACGCGATTGATCAAACCTTCTTGTCTTCTCTAAACTCGTGTGATGAGTTCTGCTCGACCGAAAGCTACTCGTACGTCTACTAAAATGTGATTATCTGCGGTGGAGAGTCCAGATTGCAGATGTTAATATGATATTTAATCAGGTTCACCTTGGGTCAGAGCTGGAAATCTAACAGAAATTAAAAAGTTCATCTGGACATCCGGAGTGGACATTAGGGGTCAGTCAAAGGCAGTAATTAGCAGGTGGTTTTTAAACAATGTCATTAGATCGAACTTCAGTAATTTAATTGAGTAAAACGGAGGTGTGGATGATGTAGAAATCTTTCCTCAGGACTGGGGATTGGGGAGGTGGTGGGTGGGGGTGACGCAGGCCCCTCCCTGAAACCAAAAGGTCACATGACGCTCTGGGCATTTGCTTGTAGACTTAGTTTGAGCCAGAGACTCTTATTCATGTGAGTTTATTTCAGCCGTGAAAGTGTCTCGTCGCCTTCAAACGTTTTCCCTCAAACACACACCTCAACCTGGGCGATTCACCAGGAATTATTCCCCAGCGAACTGCTGTGTTCCTAAAATAAGCATCTTCTGCCGTAGCTAAAAAGTGACATTTTCCCAGAGGGCCGGGAAGTCCCCATGAACTGGTCTGTTTTGTCCATCGCTGATTCCAACGTGTTTCAGCCTCAATGGTCCTTCGGTCATCTTACTTGCCCTAGTTGGTCAGATATGTGGGCCAGGTTTCAACATTCTGGGCCTTTAGTCTAGCTCATTAAAAAAAAAAATCAGTCATTTTTGTGGATAAACAGACAAGCCCCTCATGTGAAGTTGAGTTTACCCTAAGCCTATTCGCCTGAATTTAAACTCTTACAAAATTCACACCAACATTTCACTGCTGTACGTCTATATTTACTAGAAAACACTCTTTTTGTCACAATCAAAGTTAATCTACATTTACATTCACTGGTTGCTAATCTACACTATGTTAGTTGCTAATGTACACATATGTTAGTTGCTAGCGTACACACTGTTAGTTGCTAATGCACACACTGTTAGTTGCTAACGTACACACTGCTATGTTGGTTGGTAATGCACACTATGTTGGTTGCTAAACGTACACTATGTTAGTTAGTAATGCACTATGTTGGTTGCTAATGTACACTATGTTAGTTGATAATGTCTCGCTATGTTAGTTGCTAATGTACACTATGTTGGTTAGTAAATATGCAGCTATATTGGTTGCTAATCTACATATTAGTTTGCTAGCGTACACTATGTTTCATTGCTAGCGTGCACTATGTTAGTTGCTAATGTACACTATGTTAGTTGTTAGTTGCTAATGTACACTATGTTAGTTGCTAATATACACTATGTTAGTTGCTAATGTACACTATGTTAGTTGCTAATGTACACTATGTTAGTTGCTAACGTACACTGTGTTAGTTGCTAATGTACACTATGTTAGTTGTTAACGTACACTATGTTAGTTGCTAATGTACACTATGTTAGTTGCAAATGTACACTGTGTTTGCTGCTACCGTACACTATGTTAGTTGCTAACGTACACTATGTTGCTAACGTACACTATGTTAGTTGCTAATGTACACTATGTTTGTTGTTAACGTACACTATGTTAGTTGCTAATGTACACTACGTTTGTTGCTAACGTACACTATGTTAGTTGCTAACGTACACTATGTTTGTTGTTAACGTACACTATATTAGTTGCTAATGTACACTATGTTTGTTGCTAACGTACACTATGTTGTTAACGTACACTATGTTAGTTGCTAACGTACACTATGTTGCTAACGTACACTATGTTTGTTGTTAACGTACACTATAGTAGTTGCTAATGTACACTATGTTTGTTGCTAACGTACACTATGTTGTTAACGTACACTATGTTAGTTGCTAACGTACACTATGTTGCTAATGTACACTATGTTTGTTGTTAACGTACACTATATTAGTTGCTAATGTACACTATGTTTGTTGCTAACGTACACTATGTTGTTAACGTACACTATGTTAGTTGCTAACGTACACTATGTTGCTAATGTACACTATGTTTGTTGTTAACGTACACTATATTAGTTGCTAATGTACACTATGTTTGTTGCTAATGTTTGCACTATGTTTGAGTACACTATGTTGCTAATGTACACTATGTTAGTTGCTAATGTACACTATGTTGTTAATGTACACTATCTTAGTTGTTAACATACACTATGTTAGTTACTAGCATAGGTAGCAACTCTGCTTTTGGGGAACGCACCCCAGAGCGACTTTCCTAATTACAGGGACAGTCTTTGTGGAGCAACTTGGGGTTAAGGGTCTTGCTCAGGAACCCAATGATGGTAGTGTCAGTTGGGGGATTCGAACCCATAACCTCTTGATCCAGAGGGAAGTGCCCTAACAACTAGACCTCCAACACTCATATCTATAATCTGTACTCTGTGCTGGTTGCGTAACGGTTACAGAGTTAATCGGAAGGTGAAATGGTACTGATTGCGCTGCTCTTTCACGGATGGGCCACATTTTGCGTGCTGTGTTCACAGTGACAAATCATTCGTTACTAAAGCTTTATGAGATGAAGGTCTGGGTTTAGGATTAGGATTAAGACTAGGATTGGGGTTAACGAGTAAAACTCCTTTAGCAACTGGAGACCTTGCTCAGATGGAAGTTTGTGAGGACACCTGCACCTGTTGTGCGTTGCGTTGAGGATGCTGCAGCAGCGACGAGACGAGGCGAGTGTGCTCGGTGTGTTGAGTGTGTAGCGGACCCTGGCGAGTCTCTGCTGTTGCCGGTGGTGCTGGTTGTGTGTGTGTGTGTTATCATGCTGGAGTAAACTGCGAGGGCTGCTGCAGACATACTCTTCCCTATAAGGTCTTTGTTTGGGGCTTCTCTCCCTCGGCTGTTTAGGTCTCCGCTCGGCTGCAGAGAACCTGCCATATAAGGAGAAGGCAGCACGAGACCCGGATAAGCTGCAAAAGCCGCTGGGAAAATGGGAAAACAATAAACTTTTTACTGCTGCAGCTATAACGTGTGTGTGTGTATATGTGTGTGTATATGTGTGTGTGTTTTATCAGCTGCACCATATTTGTGAGGACAAACGTTGAGTCAGCCTACTGAGACCTTGCGTCCCGTGCATCCGTGCGTCCCGCTGGATGTTTAAAGCCCCGAATGTGCGCAGGTTAAAGTCTGAAAGGTGTGTGTGTGATCTATAGCCGTGCTTCTTACAGGAGACCCTCAGTTGGAGATGGCGTGTGTGAACCGCTTCGGCTGCGCAGCTGACAGTGGAAACTGGATGTTATTTTAAGCTTTAAACATTTACCCAGGAGAAGCTTTAATGCCGAGCCGGTTCCTGCCGGGGGCCTCGCCTCCGCCGCCGCCACCTTTCTCGGGGTCACGCCGCACTGTGGGATTTAATTCTGATCATAAATCAGCTTCATCAGCTGTGTCCTGTTCCCTTTCTCATCATCATCATCATCAGATTTAAGAGTATGGCTACTGACACCTCTAGAGGCGCTTAAGAGGGTGAAGATAAATTTGGGCTTCTGCTTAACTGGATGTTGGGTTCATTATAAAGTACCATTATAGCATTATATTCAAGATTCCAGCCTCAATCTTTAGTCTTGAGTCAAACAGCACTAACAGTGCGTGGTCTTCTTGTAAAGTTAATTCTTCTTCTTGTTGTAAATGCTGGTCTGAGACTGAGTAGATCAGATAAAATTAAATAACTATAACATAAAGATCAAAATACTAGAAACTAAGGGTCGTCCAGGCCAATTTATATGGTGCCAATATTAGTCAGACATGCCATGATTTCGCAATGTTGCAATCACAACTATTTACACAAATTCTGCCAATCCCAGAGAATTCATTACTACCTTGCAATTTTGATCAATTAGTGTAACTTTTCCTCAATTTTTGACCAATCATTGTCGTTTGCTTTATTTACCACGACCTGCTGCTGCTTCATTTGCTTAATTAATACTAAAACATTTAAGTTTCACAGTTTTATAATATCACTAAAATGTTTATTTAATATTATTTAAAGTTAAATTAAAATAATGTAAAAAGTTTAAGGATTTTTAACCATAACATTAATTAAAGAAGGTTTTGTGTTGCTGTTTGTAAAAGTCTGGCAGATATTGTATTTATTTATTTATTTATTTATTTTTGCATATATGTTCCAAATGTTGGTTGGCCCCGTTGACTAGCAATAATTGGTATCGATATCGGCCCAGGAAAATCAATATCGGTCGACCGCTACTAGAAACTTAATCTTAAAAATAAAAAAATATACAGAACAAATGAAGAGTTTGGTTCCAAAACGTTATAAATCTACAATTGTTAAATTGAGAAATAGGTGTTTTCTTTCCCAAAAAAGGTGGTTGCATGAAAACCACTATTTTCTGTTTCAAACTGCAATATTTTATCATGAGTTTGTAATAAACATAACAAATCAGATTCAGATTTTGAATTTTACATTTTTTTTAAACAAACGGATATTATTTTTCCCAAAATGCTATATATCATTGCACGTTTTTCCCAATAACAGGTTAGCAAAAAAATGAGGATTAAAAGCAAATTTACTGTTTGAAAATGAACAAAAATATAACCATGAAAAACAAAGAAAGTAATCTACACCTATAACCAAGCCCCAAACAACATCACTTATATTGGAGCACAGATTTCTCAACAATACATTCATCTTGCCGTCTTCCCCTTAAATTGCGCTCATCTCATTCCCACGGAGGAAACCAGCACTGGCTCATCGATACCGTCAAAGTTATTCTTTCATACATTATCTGAAGCGCTTTATCAGCACTAAAAACACTCACTTGAAAGACGAGAGTGTTCCCTAATAGAGCGCTGCCATTAAAGTTTGCATCGTTTGGAATGGTGCGCTGTGATTGGTCGAATGGAAATGTCGAGTTCAGGACTGGCGTTTGTCGCGGTTTGGGGAGAAACAGTGCAGAGAAACACGGCAGAAGTTGCGTTTTGTATAAAATCGATTGGATAGTGACCAAACGCGGAGCTCATTTTAGAGACGTTTGTCAGTTTTAGAACCAAACTCTTCAAATATAGAGATAACCATGGTAAAGAGTGATGGAAGTGAGTATTTATTTATCATTGTGAACACAGCACAGCACACAGTGCACCACAACCAAATGTGACCTCTGCATTTGACCCATCCGTGAAGGAGCAGTGGACAGCTAACAAGGGCAGCGCCCGGGGAGCAGTGCTTGGGGACGGTACCTTGCTCATGAGTACCTCTTTACCGGTCCTGGATTTGAACCTGTGACCTTCCGATCATGGGGCGACCTCTCTAACCGTTACACCACCAAATGGCCTGATGTGGTCTGCTTATTTGTTGTGTGAAATTAGTTTAATTGAGTGTTTATTTGTCATTGTGAACGCAGCACAGCCACAACCAAATGTGAGCTCTGCATTCGACCCATCCGCCCACGAGTACCTCAGCGGCTCAGTCCGATCACAGGGTCGCCTCCCTAACCGTTAAGTTGTCCCAATCGTACAGCAAAATGTATCGTTTATGCGTGAATTACAAGCGTCATCTCCTCCGCTAGGTCCCAAAGAAACATCAAGATGTCGAAGAAGACGCTGAGCGAGGATGAGAAGTTCCTCTACACGGAGAAGGACTTCTTCAACAGCCCGGTGGCGCAGGCCGACTGGGCGGCCAAGAAGCTGGTGTGGATTCCATCGGAGAAACACGGCTTCGAGGCGGCCAGCATGAAGGAGGAGAAGGGGGACGAGGTGCTGGTGGAGCTGGTGGACAACGGCAAGAAGATGACCGTCAACAAGGACGACATCCAGAAGATGAACCCGCCCAAGTTCAGCAAGGTGGAGGACATGGCCGAACTCACCTGCCTCAACGAGGCCTCCGTCCTGCACAACCTGAGGGAGAGATACTTCTCCGGACTCATCTACGTGAGTAGCTTTACTACTAGTGTGTGTGCGTCAAAGTCAAAACTTAAATGTCATCTCAACTACATACAAATTGTACATTTTCATTTTCAGCTTCTAGCTTAGAGTTTATATTTTATAGTGTATTTATATATGTATATTCTATGAAGGGATGCACAATATGGGGGTATTTTCATGCTTGTATCTACCAATACCAATGCCGATAAATCAGAGTAGAGAGCGTGAAGACAAGATATTTCACTTGCCAAAGTTTAGAATTTTGGCACAAAAATAACACCATAGTTCTGACATTTCTAACACAGAGTCAAGCGAGCGTGAAAGCAGAGTGGAGCGAGGACGGAGCATTTCCAGCGTAGTGCATAACATTTTAAGAAAAAGTCACTTCCCTCCCTATGTAGTGTACCAAGTCAAATAGGGCGTGTGTGACTCTCCATGTGCACTACCTAGTGTGTAGAGAGCCGTTAAGCTACAACCGGCTATTTCCTGAGATGCATACTACCACATAGAAGAGTATGATAAGAGCACCTTACCTACCATACTATTAAGTGCAGTAGTACACGGCTCGGGACACGGCCCATGTGTGAGCTCACATTCACTAAGTGAAGCAAACACACAGTTTAGTAGTTAAACATGTTTCACGTGTGCAGCAGAGTTGAGCGTAAAGACCAGAGATGTTGCTGGTGAACGTTCCACTGCGTGATCAGAATTTTGCCACAAAATAACACCAGACATTTTAAGACAGAAGGCGCGGGCCGTATAAAATCCCACCTCGGACTCTGGACATGGCTGACACAAGCGCTACCTTTCACACGTACAGTAAATGCAGCAGCAAATATCAGCTGGAAATATCGGATAAATCTAAGCATTGGTCTGATGATGACATAAACAAAAAGCAATTATCGTCCGATTCCGATACAATTTTGATAACATCATGCAACCCTAGTTCTTTATGTCTTCTTTGTGCGGAAATATACATAAACATAAATATAAATAAACTATAAATATAGAAGTTTTGTCTCAAGAGGTATGTAGAATACACTAACAATACTAGGGTGTAAAATTGTGCATTAAAAGAGCAGCATTAGTTTAATATGAATATATAGACAATATAATAAAAACAGACTGGACTAGAACTAAATCTAATCAATAAAAACCCAGAAATATATGTTTCCTAAATAGAGATTTATACCATAAAAAGTAACTGTATATGTAAGGGCTGGGTGATATGATCTCAAATCCATAGCACGATTAATTAATATTTATTAATTTTATATTTATTTCATGATTAATGAATTATTGATTATTATTCTGTTTTTGGGATGTTCTAAAATTTACATTATTGCCTTCATGGTTTACTGACGAAGTTTGTACTTAAACTATTAAACCTTCGTACTCAGCTATTAAATTTAAGATTTTATTTAAAATGAAAGAGTGCATTTATTTGTAATTTTAAGAGTTTAAGGGCACAAAACAGGAGAAAGAATTTGCAGAATTAGTTTTTTTAGAAAGAGATTTAGAAGAGAAATGATCGTCATGCACAATATCATGTCGAATAGACGTTTGATTAATTTTCGATTAATTGCCGAGCCCTAGTACATACTGTGATAAACCTATAAATATAAAGTTCAGTGTTGTTGTGGTTCAGATTCGGACTCTCAGGAACTCCGCAGGTGGAGGTGCTTGGGCTCCAGCGTGTTTCTGGGTTTTATTAGATGTTAGGATTAGGGTTGGGGTTAAAACACCATTAAGACTTTTCCATGACACACAGTGGACCTGTCTCCTGCAGTCTGTCTTCACTCACTCACTGTTTCCAGTGTTAAGACTGCTAAGTCACTTCAGACAGTCGGTCAGTGAGCGCTGCTTGGGGACAGGCTCATGAGTACCTCAGTGGTACCTTTACTGGTCCGGGACTTGAACCGGCAACCTTCCAGTCCTGTAATGTTCTGATGCTGCACTAATAGGGTAATAAACATGGAGCTTATAAATAATGCTCTTCTAAATTTTAATGTGCAGGAGAAAGGCTCTGCGGTGCAGACAGAAAATGGGGTGGAAGTGGCACCGTGCAGTAACACTGCCGCTGAAACGGCACAGCGTTAACGTCATATTAACATGCGTGTGTTTATGTGTGTGTTCCTCAGACCTACTCGGGGCTGTTCTGTGTGGTGGTGAACCCCTACAAGATGCTCCCCATCTACTCCGAGAAGATCATCGACATGTACAAGGGCAAAAAACGTCACGAAGTTCCACCTCACATCTACTCCATCACCGACAACGCCTACAGGAACATGATGCAGGGTGAGAGAGACACCAACACCTACAACCACACCTGCACCTACAACTTCACCTACACCTGCAACCACACATACTCCGTCAGCATGTTCACCTACATCTACAACCACACCTGCTCGTACACCTGCACCTGTAACCAAGTCTACTCCTGCAAACACACCTTCTCCTACACCATCACCTACAATCACACCTGCTTGTACAGCTACAGCTACAACGATACACAAAACTACACCCAGTTATACTCAATGTTCCACCTCACATCTACTCCATCGCCAACAACGCCTACAGGAACATGATGCAGGGTTAGAGAGACACTCCCTGCACCTGTAACCAAGTCTACTCCTGCAAACACACCTTCTCCTACACCATCACCTACAACCACACCTAATTTCTACCCCAACAGCCACACCTACTGTATATCTACACCAACACCCATTTTACACCATCACCTATATCTACACCAACACCCGTTTCTCACCAGCAACTATAGCTCAAAGGTCAAAGTAAACTTTATTGTCATCTCTGCTATATACTATATACAGAGAGACGAGACGACGTAGCTCCAGTTTCTACAGTGCAGTAGGAAATAGAGAACAAAGATCAAATAAGGCACATGGAATAAACAATATATAAATAAAATACAAAATATACATTTTAAACTAGAAATGGAATATTAAATATAACTTTAAACTAGAACTAGAAATGGAGGTAGATACACCTACATCCACATCGACACCTTCACCCTAACTTCACGTATACACAGACCTACACCAACATCTACTCATACAACCAAACCGACAACTACAACTGCAACCCAGAGTCACCAGTGTTCGCCAAGATTCTCACAGTCACCCACTTATCGCATGAGGTGTTGGTGGCCTAGTGGTAGGACACTCGCCTTGGGTCCCAGACGTTGTAGTTCGAATCCGACCTCTGGTGTTACCTACAGTACATTGAGTCCCTGAGCAAGACCCTTAACCGTAAGTTGCTCTAAGGGGAACTGTCCCTGAAATTAGGAAATGTAAGTTTCTCTGGATAAGAGCGTCTTCTAAATGCTGTAAATGTAAATGCATGAATGTTAGGGTATAACATGATGCAGAAGATCAGCTTATTGGGTTTTTCCAAGAACATATTGGTGAATGAGACCCAATGTGTTTCATTACAGCCTTTTTACCTCTGAAGGAAACTGTCTGACTTGAAGATATGTGTGTAAGATGTAGGTGTCAGCTGAGTGTGTGTGAGATGTGGTCTGGGCTTCCTGCTGTTGTTTCAGCACATCGCACATCGGTCTGTCTTGCAGCAGCATCTTTTCACACAGCCTCATGTAGGGTATGTGCTGCAGTCGGACTCTCTCTGTGTTAGTGTGTGATGATGCAGCATCTCGTAAAATTCTCACAAATGAGATGTGTTGAAGTGCTCATTCTTTATCAGCTCCTCAACACACTCCGGTCTCAGCTGAGTGGGACGGCTCTACGAGTGTGTGTGTTGGGGTCAGTAGTGTTGAGTGAGGTGCTGATGTGTGATGCTGAGTTACGTCACTCTGCAGCTCTACAGCTGGAACAGACCGAGTAGAAAGGTACAGACTAATCTTCTGCTCAGGCTTAAGCTGGGGGTGAGGTTTAGGATCGCTACACACACTGTAAAAAACAAAATCTGTACAAGTGTAATTGACTTGAATTCAGCATTTTAATCTTGTTACACCATTTTTTGGATTTACTTTCTTGGTAAGACTGAATATTGTTTAGATTATTTGACTTGTTTCAAGAAAATTTATCTTGTTTTAAGAAGTCTTAGCAAGTGCAATTAAGTATTTTTTTTCCCAAAATAGTACATTTTTTCTTATTTTTAAAAAGGCATTTTTTGCAGTGCATCCTACAATGTGTTTTTATTATTATCACAAAATACTTTTTAGAATTATACAGCAAGGTCTGATTCTTCCTAATACTGTACAGCCAGTAAGTTTAGTTTGTGGTGTGAGTGAGTGTGATTTTCTTCTTCATCCTGCTTCCTGTTGAGAGGTGACGGCGGTTTTGCTGTGAAGTGCAGCGGCGTCTCGTTGCTGGGCCAAACGTACGCTTCACTCGTCACGAGGCTGCAGCTGCCGATCCTGACGGTGGACTCGGTGGATTTCGAAAATTCCAACATCTCGTAAAGATTTTGGGGGAGAGAGAGAGAGAGAGAGAGGATCTGAGCTGAGACGTGACTCATTTCGAGTAGCTCATCTCATGCAGGTGTGCAAAAGTGAGGTTATGAGCAGGTTCTGTGTGTGTGTGTAAAGTTTATTTAGGAGTTAATTTTGTGATTGTGTTGAGCAGTCACATATGGTCATCTGATTTTTATTCCACCCACTTTTTTCTGACCGCTACTCCTCCTACAGGTTTTCTGATTTGTATTTTTCCCCTTAGGAACCCATTCGTTTTCTCCCATTAAGAACACATGGTATTTGGGACTGGAAAGCTTCCCTCGGCCTGTTTTTAACGGTCAATGCGGTTCTTATGCCACCTCTGACCACCTCACTGAACACACATCTTTATCTGTTTCCACCTGCACTCGTCTTGCCCCACACTTTTATCATCCCTTGTTCTTTTCCCATTCACTTAGCAACCACCAAGCAATATAATACTCTTACAACCACCTAGCAACAACCTTAGCAACCACCAAGCAACACGTTAACAACTGCTTAGAAACACCTTAGCAACCACCTGGCAACACCTTAGCAACCATCTAGCAACCACCTAGCAACATCTTAGCAACACTTATAGTAACCTAGCAACACCTTAACAACCACTTAGAAAACACCTTAGCAACCACCTAGCAACACCTTAGCAACCACATAGCAACATCTCAACAACACCATAACAACAACTGAGCAACACCTTAGCAACTGCCTAGCAACCACTTATCAAGGTTTTAGCACCACCATTGCAACACATATAATAACCCAGAAACACCTTAGCAACCACCTAGCAACAGTATTAAATAAAACAAGAAACCAGATAAAAGGATTAACAGCCAGATCAGGGGTGTGTGTGTATGCGTGTGTGTGTGGCCTAGGGCTGCGCAATTAATCAAAACTGACATTCATAACCTCTGATCAACGTAATCTTGGCCGTGAAGGTTATTTCAGGTATAAAATTCTGTTAATACTAACGTGTTCACGTGCTGTCCCCTTAAATACTAACTTTAATAGTTGAGCATATGTACAGTAAAAACATTGTGAACTATGAGGACAAAAACAGACAAAGACTCAAAAACTAAAAAATATGTTTAATTAATTGTGATATTGATTGTATCGCCCAGCCATAGAATCGACCCTTTTATTTCACAACCTTTTCCATGCAAAAATAATAATTACTCACATAAACTACCAAATATTTCTCATCCTATGTTATATCAAGTGCCAAAATTAAATAGAAAAATGTTAAATAGTTAAGTACTTAAATCTGTCAGTAATTATTTAAAATTGGAAATACAAACATCACTAATTAATTCAATGTGCCATGAAAAATATACAACTGTACATAAAAATAAAACTAATTAGATGTTTCATGGATTATTTAAAGTTGGAAAATAATTTATTTATATTTCTATATAACTATTTATTTATTTTGGGCAATTTCAGCACTTCGTTAATTAATTTTATTAAGTCACAGTTTTTTTTTACATTTATCCCACATATTTTTATTAATAAACTATGGATGAGTGTGTGTGAGTTTTTGTCTATACGTATTTGTGTGTGTGTGTGTGTTCAGAGAAACCTCAGTACTGTGTGTTCCAAATTTCTGGAGGCCCTGATCTGTGCCTTAATTAGGAAGAAGGAGGTGAACAGGCTGTGTGTAATGTGTGTGGAACACTGCCCAGATAAACGGAGCTCCAGTGTGTGATAGATGGTGAGTTTTAGAGAGCTCTGCACACAAGGCTGTGATAAAGTGAGAGTCAGGGCTGTCCAAACATTTTGGTGTTATTTTAAATATATTAAATAACGTTGTATCGATTAGGGATGAACGATATAGGAATTATTGGCCGATGCCAAATCCGATATGTTTATGCTTATAACTGCCGATACCGATGCCAGTGCAGATAAATGACGAACACAGAGTCAAGCGCACAAGATATTTCGCTCACCAGAATTTTGGCACCAAAGTAACTCCATAACTCTGACATTTCTAACACAGCACCAAGTCAAGCGAGTGTAAAAGCAGAGTGGAGCGAGGACGGAGCATTTCCAGCGTAGTGCACAACATTTAAAAAAAAAGTCACTTCCCTCCCTATGTAGTGTACCAAGTCAAATAGGGCGTGTGTGACTCTCCATGTGCACTACCTAGTGTGTAGAGAGCCGTTAAGCTACAACGCCGGCTACCTCCTGAGCTGCATACTACGAGTATGATAAGAGCACCTTACCTACCATACTATCAAGTGCAGTAGTACACGGCTCGGGACACGGCCCATGTGTGAGCTCACATTCACTAAGTGAAGCAAACACACAGTTTAGTAGTTAAACATGTTTCACGTGTGCAGCAGAGTTGAGCGTAAAGACCAGAGATGTTGCTGGTGAACGTTCCACTGCGTGATCAGAATTTTACCACTAAATAACACCAGACATTTTAAGACAGAAGGTGCGGGCCGTATAAAATCACACCTCGGACTCTGGACATGCCTGACACAAGCGCTACCTTTCACACGGACAATAAATGCAGCAGCAAATATCAGCTGAAATATCTGACAAATCTAGGCATCTGTCCCATTCTGATTCCTTTATTATCTCTAGTACTTAGATGGAAGACGCTGGCCGTGTAAAATCCCACCTCGGGCTGTGGAGTAAGTGGAGTAATATTAATCAAGTTGAAATGTGGTGATTTATATAATAACTTTACTCGATTCCCACATGCTGCATTTTCCCACACATGTTCAGCCTCCGACTCTTTTCATGTGTTAACCGTGAAGCATCTCACAGATGCTAATCAGTCCGTAAAAGCGATCAAGGTCGCCTCATGCTCTAAGTAACTGACCCAGGAATGGACAAAGTGTTTTTCTGCTTCACCCCTCACATCTCAGGCAGCAGAGCTGAAAGGAGAGATGAGGATGATATCCAGCCATGCCGTTCTCGTGGGGGTTTGCCATTAATTTTAGGGGACGGGAAACCCTCGGGGGTCGTGTTTACTTTGAGAGAAATCTAAAAGTCGCTCGTGAGGCTTTCGGGGGTTGCCGTCAGCGTGTCGTGGGTGAGACTGACTCAGAACAATGGCATTCACGGCCTCGTACATTACTGGAGGGGGGGTTTGATCTCCAAAACTGAACTTGTCTTCCCCGAAAAGCTTGTTTTTTGGCCGGCGTCCCGGCGACGCTGTGAGTTCATTGTGGTCGTCTTCACCGCTGCTTGCTTCAGGGTTTTTGCTCATTAAAATATCTGATGTGATTGTAGTGAACATTCTGATCTGATCTAATAACCAGCTTTTCTTCTTTTCCCCTCAGATCGCGAGGACCAGTCTATTCTCTGCACGTAAGTAGACTTTAATCACACTCTTCTACTCACACATGTTCACACTTTCTCACACACTAGCTGCACAACACTGAAGGGGTTTAGAACCTCCGTCCCACAAACGGGGTCTTCATGTTACATTTTCACATTTACAGCATTTATCAGATGCTCGTATGCAAAGCTAATTTTGGGGAGAGTCTCCCTGCAGCAACTTGGGGTTAAGGGTCTTGTTCAGGGACCCAGTGGTGGTCGTGCTGGAAAGAAGATTCGAACCCACAACCTCTTGATCCAGAAGCGAATGTCCTAAAACTACCATGAGACGCATCACATACATCGTGTAGATGTTATTGTGTAACTGCGTTGTATAAACCTCCAGGTTACAGTGAACCCTTATGAAAAATTTGTGTATTTTATTTGATGCATTAAATTTGATATTTTCTGCAAAGTGTATTATTTTGGGACGTCTTATTACAACTTAAACATTCAAATCACAATTAAGAACTAATTTAATACATTAGAACTACATTAAGTGCTAGTTCTGAGTGCTTTATTTTAGTAGATTTATTACATATCAAGTTGAAAAGCAACATTTTAAACTGTAATGTTCAGACCTTTTCGTGACACTAACATTAACTACATTAAAAAGCAGGTTTAAATCATGTTAAAATTGCATGACATATATCAATACTATCCTAAAATTCACAAACACCTGTAAAGTGTACATCAGTATTCCAACTGAAAGTGTAATTTTATTATAGGTCAGACCCTCCAGGATTTTGCAATGTTCTGATCGCAACTATTGACGCAAATTCAGCCAGTCCCCGCCAATTCATTACTACCGTGCAATTTTGACCAATTACCATAATTTTTGACCAATTTTTGTTGTTTCCCGCTAAACGTTGAGCCGTACGTCACTTCCTTGTTACACTAAAAAGACGCGTGATAAAAACGCCTCGCATTCACCTTCAAAAATAACTAAATGATTAATGGTTAATAAAAATATATTTAATTAATTGTTAAAGAATCATTAACAAAAAACGCTAATTTTTGATTAGCTCCCGCAACTTCATTGCAACAAAACACCTAAAAACACAGAAACTTTCATCAGAATTTTTTAGAAAAGCTGCCTGAAAATCTGCCATTTCAGGCCACAACAATCTCAAAAAATGCCTGCCAAATCCTGGAGGGACTGGTAGGTGCAGTAAAGTAAAAAGTACATTTAAAAGTAGAATCTACTTTATGGAAGTGCTTCACTGTACATTTAAAATACATATTTTGGTGTAAAAGTGATATTGATGACAAGTCTACTTTTATCCAAGTGTTAGTTAGTGCGCTAAATTGTTTAAAAATGCAAAATATACGTTATTGCGAGTTTACAAAAGTATAATATAAGTGTATTGTTGAAAAAATGTTTGCCCTCCTGCTAATCAAAGCACACTATCAAGACACTTTAGTACAGTACATTGCCACATGGAAATGAGAACATTCCAAATGCTTAAATCTCTGAGGAGAAAAGTGAACACTGAAATGTAAGTGTGTGTTCAGTTTCGTGTGTGTGTGCAGGTCCAGAGGGAGTTTACAGTGGGGTATTTTGTACAGGAAGAGGCAGGGGGTGGGGGGTTATAAATGGTCAGTGGGAACCGGGCAGCTGGGTCAGTCCTGACAGGAAATGCCCTGATGCTAAATCCAGATTAACTGGTGTGTGGCTTTGCTGCGTTTGTTAGTTTGTTTTCTGCATTTACTCCTGTCCACTCATGTAGAACATCTTGAGAATTTCCACCATTCAGCAGTCTGACAGCGTTCCTCGTAGCTTTATGACTAGACGTCGCTCGGCTGTGGAGCGCTGGAGCTTCACACGTCTCCATTTTGCACCAGTTAACTTCAGGTTTTACCAACTTCCATCCATTTTGGCATCACCCGTGGAGCATTTCCTGTTGACCGCAGTAGTACCTCAGTTATGGTAACTTTACCGTTCCGGGACTTGAATCAGTGACCTTCCGATCACAGGGCCAACTCCCTAACTTGTTACACTACCAACTCCAACTAGAGTTGTAGTCAAGACCACCTAAACGAGACCGAGACCAGAGTGTGTCGAGAGCGAGACGAGACCAAGTCTCTGAAAGGCCGAGACCGACGTGAGACCAAGACCAGGGAGGGACGAGACCGAGTCTAGACCGAGATACTGTACGACAGATGGTCGCCGAGTTATGATGGTTCGATTTGTGATTTTTCAAAAGCGATACAACAAAATTGTAAAAATATTTTAAGTTTCGCACAGCGGCCAAGCGTAGCATCATATGCTGTATGACGTGTTGGGATGCTGTCAGGATGTACACATCTCCCACCAGCGAAAGTTCAGTTGTTTTTGCTGTTAGAGCGCATATTGTTTTACTCTGTTTTTGGCGTTTCAAAGCCAATTTTAGTTAAAAACGTGCTGCTGGTAGTGGTAAATAAAAGTGTAGCTAGTCTACGTAAAAGTAGCTTTTAACCCGTAGCTTAGTAATGATGTTGATGACAAAACAGAAACTACTACTACTCTTCTCTCTTTACAAAGAAGTATTTTCAACTAGCAGGTAATTGTGATTGGTGTAGAATTGACAGTGCAGTCTTGGCAACTGCCAGATGGAGTCGGAGAATGGATTCCACCATGGATGAGAGGGAACGCATGATGCTGAAAGACGGAAATGGACAGAACTTACACATTTAAGTGTAGCTGAACATTATAACACTCTCTACCTCTGTAGAGGCCAACCTATAGGCATCTGTGTGGAACATGTAGCTTCCCAAATAAAAGAATGTCCAAACAAGAACTCCTGTTGGGTGGCGTTCCCATTTATTTTTCACTCAAATCACAGAAAGTGCCCCCGTGCTGTTTTTGATTGCCGTAAGATAAATAAAACACTGCTGGCGGCGTATTGTGGAGGCTACAGCAACGGCTACTGTGAGAACCGTGTGTCCTCCACCTTCCACACTTCCCAATCAGTGAGCACACCTGTACATATACACCCCCAAGTGGCTTAATAAAGAGAGACAAGATAAATAAATAGGACTAATAAACCTAAACCAAAAAGTGACTATAAATGGCTCCTACAACCTCCAAAACACAATTCAACCCGGACTGGTATTTGACGTTAGGTTGTCAAGAATATATCTTTTCATATTACTTTTAGCTCCATGTTTAGCATAATTACTGGATGAAACAGCTTGGATGTAGTTAGCTACATTTTCTCTGTAGCTTGTAATGTAGTGACTACTATATTAAAATGCAACAGTGTAGTGGAGCTTAGATACTTTTAATCACAAGTGGCGAAGAGAAGTCCCTATCTCAGCATGTCTTCTCTGACTCGAAACACAGTGACCGCCCCCAGGTCTGATCCCATCTGCCGGATTCTGGAATGTTTCGTGTGATCTTCCGAGCTGGCTGATTTGGAGGAACTCCCATAAACTTCCTGTTAGTCTGTCTGACATGAAAAACATTGGTATAGTCTGAGAGTCCACCCTGCTGGAACACACACATACAAACTTACACACACACACACACACACACACGCCTGAGAGGCTTCTCATAGGTCAGTGTTAGCTGGAGTCTATGGGTGCGTTTCCCAAATGCGTAGCGTACATTAGCAACTAACATAGTGTTGCTAACGTAGTTTGCAATGCGTTAGCAACTATGCTTTTGGGAAACGCACCCCACGTTAGGATGACACTTTGAACTTGGAATGACGGCATTTAAGAAATTCCCCTTCTGTAAAAAGGATCCGGGTCGCTCAAGGACCCAGTGGCGGTAGTGCTGGAGGTGGGATTCAAACCCATGACCTCTTGGTCCAGATGCGAGGATCCTAACCACTAGATGGCAACCACCACCGCCACCCATAAACAGACATGGCAGTTGGTAGTGTAATGGTTAGGGAGTTAGCCCTGCGATCAGAAGGTTGCTGGTTTGAGTCCCGGACTGGTAAAGGTACCACTGAGGTATTTTTTTCAAGAACCTTCTTAAGACCACATTAGAAAATGTTAGAAAATATTGGTGAATGAAGGTCAAGGTTTCTTCATGTTTACCCCAGGGTCAGTTTTTCCTAGAGTCGAGAGCTGCTCGTTAGGGGCTCGGAGCCGGTGATGTGTGAACCTCCTTTGGGACAGTGTTTGAGGTTTAAGTCCCGGGCCACTGATGGGCAGCACCCACAGAGCAGTGCTTGGGTATGGAAACTTGCTTATGAATACCTCAGCGGTACCTTTACCAGTTCGGGATTTGAACCTACCAAATGCCCCATCGAAGCTCAGAGTCTCCTCCCTGATGTGCACTCAGTGGTCACTCTGGTGTTAGCAAGAGTCCAGCATCTCTTGTGCAGGTTTTTGGTTTTTAGGTCACCATAAACATGAGCAAACTGAGACGCAGAACCATGATGGAGTTTCAGTTCTGCAGCATGCGGGTTAAAAAGGGAAAGTTGAGCTGCTTTCCACCCTCCGGCCCAGCAGCTATCCTCATCCCACACTCTGTTTGCCTTATATGGAGAAGTGTGTGTGCATATGTGTGTTCCTGTGTGTGTGTGTGTGTACAGTGGGGGTGAGAGAGATGGAGGACTGGAATTTCTCATATCACAGATCAAAGGCTGACGTAAGCGAGGCTGTGCTGTTCTCTTCGTCCACAGCACTCCTCCTCCTCCTCCTGTCGCTCACAGCTGAACATTTCATTTCAATTTGTTGAGTTTTACTCATTACACCATAAACAGTGACCCAAGGCAGGTTCACACATCATCGGCTCCAAGCCCCTAATGAGCAGCTCTGGGTTCTAGGAAAAAACTCACCATGTGATAAACATGAAGAAACTTTGGCCTTCGTTCACCAACATGTTCTTACACTTTTAATGTGGTCGTAAGAATGTTCCTAAAAACTGCGTAAGTACCTCAGTGGTACCAGGATTGGAACCGCTGACCTTCCAATCGCGTGCCGAATACCCTAACTGCTATGCTACCAAATGCCCCAATCGAAGCTCAAAGTCTCCTCCTTGAAGTGGACTCGTTGGTCACTCTGGTGTTAGCAGGAGTCCAGCAGGTTTTTGGTTTTTAGGTCACCATAAACATGAGCAAACTGAGACGCAGAACCACGCTGGAGTGGGTTTTAAGAACAAAGTTAAGAACTGTTGAGGCCCTTGAAGAGGAACCAGCACCCAGAAGGAGCCCCGTCTTCCTCTGGGCCGTGCTGGGCTTTAGTGTTAAGTATTCTGGCAATTGGTAGCATAACGTTTAGGGAGTTGGTCCCGTGCTCTTAAGGTTGACAGCTCAAGTCCTGGACCGCTAAAGCTACCACTGAGGTACTCAGTCCAGTCTGTACTTGTGACGGTTAAGTCCAGGTTTAATGTGTTTTATGGTTCTAGTGGTTAGGATATTTTCCTCTGGGCCAAGAGGTTGTGGGTTCAAATCCTACCTCCAGCACTACGTCCACTGGGTCCCTGAGCAAGACCGTTAACCCCAAGTTGCTGCAAGAAGACCATCCCTGAAATTAGGAACATGGAAGTAGCTCTGGATATGAATATCTCCTAAATGTGTGTGTTGGTTTTTGCAGTGGCGAGTCTGGAGCTGGGAAGACGGAGAACACTAAGAAGGTCATTCAGTATCTGGCCGTAGTGGCTTCGTCCCACAAAGGAAAAAAAGACACAAGTGCTGTAGGTATCACCACGAGCAGCGCCTTGTGTGTGCTCATGTTTTATCACTTCATCTTCAACACTAAACACAGGCAGCGCTTCAACACATTTGCAGTGTTTATACCAAGTGAAAAAATATTTTTCGCAACACTTCCCTGCAGTGTTAGATCTGTTAACACAAAGACAGTCTCGAGTTACAGGTAAGAGGTTTAACAGTAAAGTGACTCGTGTAAGATGAGGAGTCTCACCTCTGCTTGGTTAAAGAGATGAATCCCAGACGTAATGATGAATTAAGCCTTGTTGATAATTGGTATAGCAGTCTTGAGAGCTTGAATCAAAGGCAGCTGGACTTCTTTTAGTTTCTTCAATATGTTTAATGTCCAAAAGGTTCTTTTAAGATTCTTGAAGAACCTTGAATCAAAGGCAACTGGACATCGTATATGTTCCTCCAGATGGTTCATGTTCAAAAGGTTCTTTTAGGTTCCCGAAGAACCTTTTGGACATGAAACATCTTCAAGAACATATAAGATGTCCAGTTGCATAGCAGTCTTGAGAGCTTGAATCAAAAGCAGCTGAACTTCGTTATGTTCTTGAAGACGTCCAAAGGGTTCTTTTAGGTTCTTGAAGATGTTTCATGTCCAAAAGGCCCTTCATGAACCTAAAAGAAGTTCAATTGTCCAAGCACAACTGAGAACCACCACAGACACAGTTGACATGATTTGATGCTCAGTTTGGTTTTGTTAGAAGAGAAACATTTTCTACAGATAATCTAACTCCACTTCCCCCAACTAGCCTTTGATTCAAGCTCTCAAGACTGCTATACCAACTGGGATTCTTTTAGGTTCTTGAAGATGTTTCGTGTCCAAAAGGTTCTTTTAAGGTTCTTGAAAAACCTAAAAGAACCTTGAGTCAAAGCAACTGAATGTCTTTTAGGTTCTTGGAGAACCTGTTGGACATGAAACATCTTCAAGAACATAAAAGAAGCTCAGTTGTCATAGCAGTCTTGAGAGCTTGTCTCAAAAGTTATTCAAGAACCTAAAAGAAGTTCAGTTGCTTTCAATCCAAGCACAATTGAGAACCTCAGTAGACACAGTTGACATGATTTGATGGTCAGTTTGGTTTTGTTAGAAGAGAAACGTTTTCCACAGATAATCTAACTCCACTTTCCCCCAAACTAGCCTCATGCAGGACCACAGTTGTCTTATGTGAGTAGAAGTGAATGCGTTGAGTTCTTTTGAGTGCGTGTGAATGTGTGTGAGTGTGTGTGTGTGTGTGTGTGTGGGCGTGTGTAACGTCCGGTGCGAGAGCTGCATGCCTGACTCACGGAGAGTGTCAACAGTGTGTGAGAGTCTTACATGGAGGGAGCAGAAAAGGCCGGAGGTGCCAACGTGGTCTCCACAAAGCCACTGGTCAGGCTCGAGCCGAGGTCATAACCCACCCCCCATCTGAGATTTGGGAAACTCTTTCTCTGTCGGCAGACAAACGTCGGCACTGAAACAGTCCGTCACCCCCATCCGTGCACCGCGTGTGTGTGTGTTTGTGAGCATGGTGTTGTGTTCCCTCCTCGTCTTTCCATGCGCACCTTTAATTGAGCACGGGGAGTCGACACGCCTCTGTTAAGCTCATACGCAGTGTCGAGAGCCGGTTGATGCTGTTATTAATGACCAGTGCCCATGTTATCGATGTGATCATCCAGCGATCTGAGTATGAGCTTCACAGAAGGTGTGTATGTTTGTGTGGAGTGCTGTAGGTTGATAACTGTAGTCTTCCACCCTAATGCACTTGTTTAGACTGTAATGAGCACCACTTCTGATAACCTTTTCCACTGCAGTAAACACATGTGATGTCCGGAGCTCGCTGCGAATATGTGAGACTTTTTACCATATAAGGTCAGGAGTGGGACGGAGGAGAGTCGCCTCCACCCTCCTCTACCCAACCTCCATCCAACCACCCGGGGTGTCCTCCTCCTGCCGACCGCTTTCTAAACCAAACCCCATGTGTTTTATTATGATTTTCATTCCGTCTCTCTCTTCTCTTTCCCTCTTTGTGCTTCCGTGTCTCAGCATCTGAAGTTTCCTGGACTGTCGCTTGCTTCCCAGCATTCTGCTGTTTCTGGTACATGTCTTTCTTTCCCTACTCTCTCGTTGTCTGTCTGCTCAGAACGTCAGCGTCTGTACGAGCTGCAGATTTATTCCAGATTCAGCGTTACTTAATCATACATAATTAACCTTTCAACCTCAAAGAATTCAATTTGCGTTTAACTCACACGAACTGAACGGACAATATCCACCTTATTGCGCAAGGCCCCTTTTTTGCGCTTTTTTCTTCCGCTTTGTGATGGAACTTCCGGTTAGCTAGTCAGCTACGAGGTCTACGCCACTTCTAGATGGACACTACATGGGAGGAGACCACCGAGGCAGTTCATAGCTCTGACGGTAAAATATTCCCACACCCGAGGCGACTAATAGAGGGGGTAGATGACATGAGAAGGTGGCCTCCAGTCACTTACGGCGACATTTTTAATTACATGGGGTTGTTGTAGTATTTTTATATCTATATTTTTAAAACTCTTTAAACGAGATATTGTTTAAAACCGTGTGTTTACAAACAGTCAGTCACAGCTCAGCATTACCACTAACGGGAGCTTAGTTACCTCAATCTAGCGAGCGAGCTCACGTTATGCGAGTTAGCGAGTTAAACTTAAGTTAAACTTATCTGACGGCCTCACAAGCACCCAACGTGGACGCTTCACCTGAGCTTTATAGTCAAGCCACTTCTCTGCAAACGAGTGTTGTGTGGTTGGTTTCTCCTCCACAAAATGTGAAGAGCAAATATACCGCTTTTACAGAGGGTGTTTTAAATTCAGCGCCCCTCAGCCAAAGACGTCTTCTTCGTTGGAAGGAGGTGGGTAGAGGTTAAAAGTTGGTCCACAACATTTCAAAGCTCTTCTTTTTGTGAGTAAAGCCCTCGTGCTGAAGAGAAAATTGCCTCTTTTTCCAATTGTCGTAACAACCCCAGACCCTGTGATATTAATGAATGCCAATGAATCTGCTGGATAGCCAGAAGTTTGAACACAAAGCAATTCTGAATAATTCTGTGCATTTTTCGTGATGTAAACACACCGTCACAGAGAAGTCCAACATTTAGTTAAGCGTTCCAGTTCCGTCAAATCTCCTCCTTTATTTCAGACGAAACTTATATTTTAGCTGATAAATAACAACACATTATTGTTTTTTTTTTTTTTTTTTTATACGTTATTGTGATGCGGCTCCGAGTGGAGTGCAGGGGATTGTGGAAAATGTAGTACTCTTCAAAATCAATATCGGCTCAAAATTTGCCAAAACCTCAGGATTTCTTCATTTTCAATTGATCAGAAAATATTTATTTTCCGTTTTATAATGTTAGAGAGTATCCAGATGGATTCCAAATGGATAAAAGTGTTTCTGTCTGGCACTAACCTCATTTTTCTATACAGCACTAAGCCATAAAATGTCTCTGCATAATAAAAACTCTGTAAGTCAATAAAACACACACTGTTCTTACTATTTCTAGTAGTTAAATCTACAGTTTCAGCACCTTTATACTACATGAAGCTAAAACAAGTAAAAAATTCTACAGGTGTAGGTCAGTTTTTATCAGAAATGTGCTGATTTCAAGACAGTGTCAACATTTACACATCAAACTATGACAAATCTGAGTAGCGCGGGACGTCCTGAACACAACAACATAAAGCATGTGGAGAACTTCTACACACACACTAGAATAAGCCTAAAAACGAAGGTATGGAAAAACGCCACAAATCTTCTTAGGGCTGTAAGGGTTAAAGACACTCTGGAGGTCATTAGTTACTGTCTTTGGTAGACGGCTGCAGATCTTAAAGCTTTAAAAGCCTTGTTTACTGATAGTGTCATTATCATATCACTCACCATCACTCCGTTCACACCAACATCAGGAAGTCCCTGTTTCCTATTGTCACCATGTGAGAAAACAGGGTGTGACAATGCTGAATGATATCAGATGGTGTTACCTTGATATCAGACTCGGTGTAAAAATGCTCGTACATTTCTCCCGCATGTCTCCCTCTCGTCTCTGCTCCTCTGTTAGTCGCTAACGTGGTTGTGATGTGAACTAGAAGCTGCCGTCGTCATTGCGTAACGAGTTTTGTCCGGCCTGTAGGGGGAGCTGGAGAAACAACTGCTGCAGGCCAACCCCATCCTGGAGGCTTTTGGTAATGCCAAGACCATTAAGAATGACAATTCATCACGATTCGTGAGTTCGATTCTGTCTTTGTTTCCACTGATGGTTACGTAAATCCCGATTAACGTCGTGCTGATGGTTAAAATTCTGTCCTCCACAGGGGAAGTTTATTCGCATCAACTTTGACGTGACCGGCTACATCGTCGGAGCCAACATCGAAACCTGTATCCGTTCCTACTACTTGTAATCTTCTGCCTCCAGTACTATAACTAGTTCCCAGTGCAGTGCCGAGGGAGCAGTGCTTGGGGATGGTACCTTGCTCATGAGTAACTCAACGGTACATTTTAGTGGTACCAGATTCAAACCGGCGACCTTCTGATCACAAGGAGAGCGCCCTAACCGTTATGCTACCAGCTGCTTCTGGTTAGGGAGTTGGCCCATGATCAGAAGGTTGACAATTCAGGTACCACTGAGGGAATCGTGAGCAACGTCCCATAAAGCATTGCTCCACGGGTGTTGCTCTTTCACGGATGTGCCAAGATTTGGTTGTGGTGCACTGTGCTGTATTCACAATGACAATCACTCACCTAAATTAGTAGTGTTCACTCTGTTTGCCGCCTTAACGCTGGACCTTTCTCAGACCTGCTGGAGAAATCTCGTTGTATCAGACAGGCCAAAACCGAGAGGACCTTCCACATCTTCTACTACATGGTGGCTGGAGCAAAGGACAAGCTGCGGGGTGAGGAGGGAGCCTGGGAGGATGAGAGTGTTATGTGCACAATATGTGTTGTATTACATGGAGAGCAGATGTTCATGTTCTGTCTTTGGTTGATCAGAGGAGCTCCTGCTGGAGAGCTTCAACAACTACCGCTTCCTAATGGCTGGCCATGTGCAGATCACTGGCACTCAGGATGATGAGATGTATGATGAGACCATAGAGGCCATGAACATCATGGGCTTCACCGAAGAGGAGAGGACAGGTAAAGAGGAACTGGGTTCTACACTCAAATTATAACTTTTTAAATATTTGAACCAGATTCTAAAGAACAAAATGCGATGACCTGAATGTGCTTGATAATGGGGGGAAGGATTAAGAGTCTGGATTAGGAGCTATCCTCAAATAAACTTCAGACGTAACTCCTAAAAATGCTTCTAGTCTAGACTTGAAAGCTTATTCTGGATGGTTGTGTCTAAATTGTAGAAACTCATATCTCATGAGGGTTTAAATGCTTTGTTTTCCTCTCCAGGCATCCTGAAGGTGGTGTCGGCCGTCCTGCAGCTGGGCAATATTGAGTTTAAAAAGGAGAGGAACCAGGAGCAGGCCACCATGCCGGACAACACCGGTCAGAACCCAACAACACTTGCTGTGTGTGCTGATGAAATGTTTTTATGATGTTAATGTCACTTTTCCTTTCTTCAGCTGCCCAAAAGGTGTGTCATCTTACGGGCATCAACGTGACAGACTTTACCAGAGCCATACTGACCCCTCGGATCAAAGTTGGACGTGAGGTCGTCCAGAAGGCTCAGACCAAAGAGCAGGTGATGCAGCTCTGGTTATTACATGTTGTGAGATTAAACCCTATGGAAGACATGGCCATCGCATGATGTTACATGATGGTGTGTTTGTGTGTCTACAGGCTGATTTTGCAGTGGAGGCTCTGGCCAAGGCCATGTATGAACGGCTGTTCCGCTGGATCTTGGGTCGGGTCAATAAAGCTCTGGACAAAACCAAGCGTCAGGGCGCCTCCTTCCTGGGCATCTTGGACATTGCCGGATTTGAAATCTTTGAGGTTAGTAAAGTAAAAAATAGAAACTAGAACTGCGAGCAGTTATCAATGGGGTCCAAGCATCTGCCTTCCGAGCACCATTGTTCCATATGGTTCCGTAAATGAACAGATTGTAGCGCCCCCTGTCACATGTCATTTTTTGATGGTCAGAGGAATTTGAATTTGAGTTTTTACAAATTGGCGGGAAAATTTGGCAGATGGAAATGGGCAGAACCATATCCATTAGATTTAGAAGCTTCCAGAGATTCAGAGGAAAATTTTCAAATATATCCCACACAGCTCAGGAGATACAAGCTAAAACATATATTGTTTTTAATAGCGCCACCTATAGGCGGACATGTGGCGTTTTTGGTCTGACACACAATCCTGTTCAGTCCAAGGATTTCGTTATAACGCGTACGGTTTAGGCTGTGGTCGGACTTTTGCGTAGGGAAGAAGAAAAAAAAAGGGATCCAAACAAAAACAATAAGGTTCCAGCACTCCAGTGCCCGGACCCCTCATGAGACTGAGTAATGTTCCAGATCAGTAAGTGTGATGTGTGAATCTCCTGCAGGACAATTCGTTTGAGCAGCTGTGCATCAACTACACCAATGAGAAGCTGCAGCAGCTCTTCAACCACACCATGTTCATCCTGGAGCAGGAAGAGTACCAGCGTGAGGGCATTGAGTGGAACTTCATCGACTTCGGTCTCGACCTGCAGCCCTGCATTGAGCTGATCGAGCGGCCGGTATGTGTGTGTGTTTTGTGTGTTTTGAGTGTATTATGATTTTTGCATATCCATCCAGTTTAAGGTGAAGTGATTTGTTTTGTGTATTTGCAGAACAACCCTCCAGGCATCTTGGCCCTGCTGGATGAGGAATGTTGGTTCCCCAAAGCTACAGACATCTCCTTTGTGGAGAAGCTTGTCAACACTCATGCTAATCACATCAAATTTGCCAAAACAAAGCAGCTTAAGGACAAGACTGAATTTTCTGTGCTTCATTATGCTGGACGGGTGAGTGTTGAACCATAAGGGCCTGTCTCTACCAAACACGTTTCTCCCTTGAGAGCGCTCAAAACCTCACTTCCAGAGCGCTTTCTCTGTGCTCTCTCTCAGCACTCGTTGTTGCTAAGTTTTTGAAAAGTACCGTCGGGCACTTCTACATTCGTTCCTATTTCAACGCGTTTCTTTGAGATCGCTAGTTGGATGAAGGATGGAGGGAAATCGCATCTTAGCATTAGTGGCAGCGTTAGAAATAGATGCTCACATGTCTTCAAGATGAGACTGGGTGCATGAAGTCTTCTCTAGCTGCTCCAGATACGCCAGCAGTTTGTAGTGAGTTCTTGACTGTGTATGTCCCGCCCCTTCCTTGATTTTGATTGGCTAGCAAGAGACAAGTCACATTGACAAGTGCAGCGCTGTTCTAAAAGTTGACGGATTTCAACTTGAAGTGCTCTGAGCGCTGCAACCAAAACCCCTCTCCACCGCTTAGCTGTCTGAACGCTGAAGTTCATAGGATTTGTATTAAAAATACAAAGCCCAAAGCCAAAATATTCAGCTGTCCCCCTGTGTGTGTGTCTTGTGAAGGTGGACTACAACGCTACAGCCTGGCTCACCAAAAACATGGACCCCCTGAACGACAACGTCACAGCCCTGTTGAACAACTCCTCCATGCCCTTCATACAGGACCTGTGGAAGGACGGTCAGTGACCAGAAACTCACTAAAGAAATATAGTTCATAGCACTGGCATTAGAGTGTCCACTTCATTTAGATCAGGGCAAGTGGCATTAGGGTGAGGGTTTTTAAGAGGAGTGTCCAGTTCCGATCTGGTCAGGGTTTCCATCACACCTGGTGAATCAATTCTGATGAGCTACTGGACCTCCATGACCAGAACTGGACACCCCTGGATTATAACCATTAAGGTCAGGGTGTGTACCATTAGGGTGGGGGTTTAGTGGCATTCGGTTGAGGCTGGGTACCATGAGGGTGAAGCTTCAGTACCGTTAGGGTCAGGGTTTAGTGGAATTAAATGAGTTCCATTAGGATGAGGATGAGTACCATTAGAGTAAAGGGAAGTACCATTAGGGTGAGGGTGAGTATCATCAAGCTGACGCTGAGTACCATTAGAATTAGCACAAGTACCATTAGGGTGAGGGTGAGTACCATCAGAGTGATGCTGAGTACCATCAGAATGAGTATGAGTACCATTGGATTGAAAGTTTAGTGTCACTAGAGTGAGGGTCAGTACCATTAGGCTGCAGATTACATGGCATTAGATTGAGGGTGGGTGCCATTAGGGTGAGGGTGAGTACCATTAAGGTGAATACCATTAGGATGAGGGTTTAGTACCACTTTTATGTTTGGCAGCTTGATATCTAGCAGTGTAATGGTTATTTTTACATAATAATACTGACATTATGATTGTTTCCAAAACTTCCCTCCAGTGGACCGCGTTGTCGGCCTGGAAACAATCGCCAAGATGTCGGACAGCTCCATGCCCAGCTCCTCTAAGACCAAGAAGGGGATGTTCCGCACCGTCGGCCAGCTCTACAAAGAGTCTCTGGCCAAGCTGATGACCACTTTACACAATACACAGCCCAACTTTGTCCGCTGCATCATCCCCAACCACGAGAAAAAGGTTTGTGTCTGTTCCTTTAAATCAACCAGTGCAGTTTAGCAGCATAGAATCAGAACCCTCCGAGTCCTGAAGCCTAAAACTGAAGGCTGAGATTTTATGGGTTTTATTTGAATGTGTGTGTCTCCTGCAGGCAGGGAAACTTGATGCCCACCTGGTCCTGGAGCAGCTCAGGTGTAACGGTGTGCTAGAGGGAATCCGTATCTGCAGACAGGGCTTCCCCAACCGCATCGTCTTCCAGGAGTTCAGGCAGAGGTTAGAACACAGTGCATTGTGATCACTCTGCGTGTAAAACTTATATCAGACACACAACTTCAACTGCTGCCTGTATTTTTTCAGGTACGAGATCCTGGCACCCAGTTCCATTCCAAAGGGCTTCATGGATGGAAAGCAAGCCTGCATCTTACTGGTAACCGCCCTCTTAATCTTTAATATAACAATGCTGGCCATTTCTTGTACTGTTTCTACTTTTCCACTCACCGCTCTGACGGCGGCCCTTTTAGATTAAGAGCCTGGACCTGGACCCCAACCTGTACCGGATCGGCCAGAGTAAGATCTTCTTCAGGACTGGCGTGCTGGCTCAGCTGGAGGAGGAGCGTGACCTGAAGATTACCGTCATTATCATCGCCTTCCAAGCCCAGGCTAGGGGCTTCCTTGCCAGAAAGTGAGAATATTCTCACACAC
Organism: Distichodus sexfasciatus; assembly: GCA_032718565.1. Taxonomy (NCBI): domain Eukaryota; kingdom Metazoa; phylum Chordata; class Actinopteri; order Characiformes; family Distichodontidae; genus Distichodus; species Distichodus sexfasciatus. The sequence goes on along the minus strand of JAVGVS010000404.1, from coordinate 225,278 downwards.
AATTTTAAATAAGAGGTAAAGATAACTTCTATACCCACCTGAGAGTGTGTGTGTGTGTTGGTGCAGGGCCTTCGCTAAGCGTCAGCAGCAGTTGACCGCCATGAAGGTGATCCAGAGGAACTGTGCTGCTTACCTCAAGTTGAGGAACTGGCAGTGGTGGAGACTCTTCACTAAGGTGAGATCATAGAGCTGAACACCTGAGAACACCTGTTTCTACTTTATTACATGCATGCACAACAGATGTCTATATGTCAACGTTGAGCTGAGTTGCTTGATGTATGTGTTTCCTCGGTGCAGGTGAAGCCTCTGCTGCAGGTGACACGGCAGGAGGAGGAGCTTACCCTGAAGGAGGAGGAGCTTAATAGGGCCAAAGATTCTGCCATTAAATTTGAGACGGAGCTCAAGGACATCATGCTCAAACACACACAGGTAGAGTCAAAATATCTGGTGCAAAGTTTGGGGCAGTTGGTAGTTTAAGGGTTTGGTAGTTGGCCCATGATCAGAGGATAAGGTACCTCTGAGGTACTCGTGGACAAGGTACCGTCTCCAAGCACTGCTCCTCGGGCAGTTGTCGCATTTGGCTGTGGTGTACCATGTTCACAATTTACAAATAATCATGGGGTGATGGTAGTCTAATGGTTAGGATGCTCACCTCTGAGCCAAGAGGTTGTGGGTTTGAATCCTACCTCCAGCACTATAACCACTAGGTCCCTGAGTGAGAACCTTAAACCGAGGTTGCTCTCCTAAATTGTTCCTATAATAAGAAAAATGGATAAGAGCATCTGTTGTAAACTGAGAGCACAATCTGTTGCTCCCGCAGCTGGTGGAAGAGAGGAACGCTCTGCAGGAGCAGCTCCAGGCCGAGACAGAGCTGTATGCCGAGGCGGAGGAGATGAGGGTAAGACTCGCTGCTAAGAAGCAGGAACTCGAGGAGATCTTGCATGAGATGGAGGCCAGGCTGGAGGAAGAGGAGGACCGCAGCGCTGCCATGCAGCTGGAGAAGAAGAAGATGCACCAGCAGATCCAGGTTTGTTGGTGATCGAATACTCACTTGACAGACAAATTCACCAACGAGTGGACCACCATGCATAGACCAGTCATATGCCTTGTTCATTTGATGCTGATGTTGGGGTTTGGTCATTGCCAGGAGTTGGAGGAGCATCTGGAGGAGGAAGAAGACGCTCGGCAGAAGCTGCAGCTGGAAAAAGTGACCTGCGAAGGTAAAATCAAAAAGTTAGAGGATGACCTGCTGGTGATGGAAGATCAGAACAGCAAACTACAGAAGGTGAGGAATTTCTCCAAATCATCACCCTCTTCTTCCTGTCACTGCTTTTACTCTATTTTGCGATGCGATGAGAAAGTGATGATTCTGTTGGCGGCCGGTGCTTGCAGGAGAGGAAGCTTCTAGAGGAGAGAGTGGCTGATTTCAGTGCAAATTTGGCCGAAGAGGAGGAGAAGTCTAAAAACTTGACCAAGCTGAAGAACAAGCACGAGTCCATGATTTCAGAGCTGGAGGGTTCGTATATTTAAGCTGTGAATAAAATTCAATGTCAAACTTCCATTCAGCAGGACAGGAATCTTCAAGGATAATAACTTCCTGGTGTTGACCTTTTTGACCTGCAGTGCGCTTGAAGAAAGAGGAGAAAACACGACAGGAACTGGACAAAGCCAAGAGGAAGCTAGAAGCGGAATCCAATGACCTTCAGGAGCAGATCGCTGACCTGCAGGCCCAGATTGCTGAGTTGAAGGCACAACTGGCCAAGAAGGAGGAGGAACTTCAGGCTGCGCTCGCCAGGTGACATGAGGCAGAACGTGCACTGACAAAAATAATTACATTTTAAGTTTAGGTTTTACAGTGGGGTGATTTTTGGTGGTGGTCTAGTGGTTTGGACACTCACCTCTGAACCTAGAGGTTGTAGGTTTGAATCCTACCTCCGGCACTACCATCACTAGGTCCTTGAGCAAGACGCTTAACCCCAAGTTGCTCCAGGGACTGCTCAAAATGTCACAGTTGGTAACTAATGATTAGGGAGTTGGCCCCATGATTGGAAGGTCACCAGTTCAAGTCCCTGTCAGGTAAAGTTACCACTGAGGTACTCAAGAGCAAGGTACCCTCCCCAAGGACTGCTCCCTGGGCCCCACTGCTCCTTCACGGATGGGCCACATTTGGTTGTGGTGCACTGTGTGCTGTGCTGCTTACTTAAACATAAAAATGTGTGTGTCCAGACTGGAGGATGAGACGGCTCAGAAGAACAACGCTCTGAAGAAGATCCGGGAGCTGGAGGGTCATATCTCAGACCTGCAGGAGGACCTGGAGGCAGAGCGTGCCGCCCGGAACAAGGCAGAGAAAACCAAGAGGGATCTTGGGGAAGAGCTGGAGGCACTGAAGTCTGAGCTGGAGGACACGCTGGACACCACGGCAACGCAACAGGAGCTCAGGTCAGAAATAAGCAGAAAAAGACAAATTTCCAATTTATTTTCATCAGATTTGGGGAAGCGACTAAACGGTAACTTACTCTTTTATCGGCATCTGCACATATAAGCATGAAAAACATCAGATATCAGCATCAGCCAATACTTACTTTATCGAGCACCCCGAGTGTCGCTACTTGTAGTTAGCTATTCCCTACGCTGAATTTAACACACAATGATGATGTTGACTAGTTGTTAGTGTGTGCTGAGTGCTGAGTGTGGTTGCACCTGCAGGGCGAAGAGGGAACAGGAGGTGGCGCTGCTGAAGAGAGCGATAGAGGACGAGAGTCGCACCCACGAGGCTCAGGTGCAGGAGATGAGACAAAAACACACACAAGTGGTGGAGGAGCTCACCGAGCAGCTGGAGCAGTCCAAGAGGGTACCACAAACACATCAAAACTTACACATTGTCTCACAAACAGTTCACTTTAAACTTGTCACCACTTGTTCTGTGGAGCAAAATGGTGTGACATTTAACTGGAGATGGCACCAATCCGATACGAATCAGTGGCATTGTGGCAATCTACGGAGCCAATCTGTAAATACGCACACACACAATTGGTTCTGTATGAAAAGTGTCACTGCAGTAAAGCTGGTATATTGTTCAACATTCACACTGATTCCTATATATTGATATGACAATGAGCAGAACAAGCAATATTTATTAAAAATGATAATTATGCATTGTGCTAATAGTAGAAATGTAAATGGCACAGTGCTGGGTTGGTAACAGACACTAGCTCCTGTAATATACTGTAATAATAATAATAATAACAACTAGATAACTAAATAATGATAATCTAGTTAATTAGACAACTAGGTTTATGCAAGAAAATGCCAATGTGATTGTTCAAATTTTGTAGCTGTGACGTGAGTAGAAAACTTTGACTAAAATGCATTGAAGTAAATGGGAAAAGAACGAGGGATGATAAGAGCATGAAAAAGATGAGTGCGGTCATGGCGGGTACAGATATGTGAAGAGGCCCATGGGTCCTCAAATTTGGTGGCTTGGTGAAGAACAGCGGCCGTGCAGTAAAGCGACAAAATTTGCGCTCCATGTTAGTCTATGGTGGAAAACGGATGAAAAGATGGACAGTTCATGCATCAAAAATGTGTAGACAAGCAACCCCACACCGCTATAGACCACACGTTTTAGAGTTGGAATGAAGTTTCTAGTGCAAAAACTGTAGGAGGAGCAGCGGTCAGAAAAAGTGTGTGGAATAAGATAACAATATCTGCATGCTCACCGCAATCACGTCAGAACACTCATGTCCTGAGCACGTCAAAACAATTTCAACCTCATGAAATAAAGTTTGAAAAAGTTCATACACATCGTGTGGTTTTCGGTCATTTATGATGTGTGCAAAAATGTATCTTGTGTGGTCATCAGGTGAAGACTAACCTGGAGAAGGCCAAGCAGGCGCTGGAGAAGGAGACGTCGGAGCTGACAGTGGAGATACGCTCACTGACGCAGGCCAAGCAGGACGTGGAGCACAAGAGAAAGAAGGTGGAGGGCCAGCTGACTGACCTGCAGGGTCGCTTCAACGACAGCGAGAAACAGAAAGCCGAGCTGAACGACCGGGTGTCCAAAATCACGGTGAGGAACTACATCCTTTTCATACTGCTGTGTGTGTTTAGGGAATGAATGAGAAGAAAGTCGCATATGTAGAGAGACGTCTTAACCATGGTCTCTTGCAGGTGGAACTGGAGAGCGTCACTAACCTTCTTAATGAAGCAGAAGGGAAGAACATCAAGCTGAACAAGGATGTAGCAAGTCTGACCTCTCAGGTGCAGGACACACAGGTATGACCCTCTGCTTCGCGCACATACCTACTTTACAGTAGGCATCCCGTCTTGTTACTTGTTTGGTCTTGTTGACTCATAACACCTGTGACCTACAATGTGGCTTTAGGAGCTTTTGGCTGAGGAAACAAGGCAGAAACTACAGTTCTCAACCAAACTGCGCCAGATGGAGGATGAGCGGAACAGCCTGCAAGAGCAGCTGGAGGAAGAGACCGAGGCCAAAAGGAATGTGGAGAGACATGTGTCCACGCTGAACATCCAGGTGATAGCCCTGTCTGTCTTTGATTTGCTTCTAATCTCACCCCATTTATGGTGAGACATTTTCAGAGGTCTGACGTTTGCTGCTTCACTAGCTGTCAGACTTTAAGAAGAAACTGGAGGAGATGAACGGGAACATGGAGCTTCTGGAGGAGGGCAAGAAGCGTCTGCAGAGAGACCTGGAGGCATCCAACACCCAGTTTGAGGAGAAAGCGGCAGCATATGACAAGTTGGAGAAGACCAAGAACAGACTTCAGCAAGAGCTGGAGGACATTCTGATGGACCTGGACAGCCAGAGACAACTGGTGTCTAATCTGGAGAAGAAGCAGAAGAAGTTTGACCAGGTTCACTTTTACATTATTTCAACCTTTAGGTCAGAGGGGTTGATTGTATCTCTTAATTCATGCATGCATCAAGGTCAAGGTCACTATCTAGGTGGTGGTGGTGCTGCTGCTGCTGGTGTTCAAGAGGTAGGTTACTCATCTACAGACCAAGCAGTCATATGTTCAAATTCAGCTCTATCCTACTGCCAGCACTACCACCACTGGACCCCTGATCGTGACCCTTAAGCCTAAAGTTGCTTCCTGTAATCAAGATATGAAAGTCTGCTAACCCAAACTCTTGAGGTAACATTCTCCTCATTCTGTACAGATGCTTGCAGAGGAGAAGAGCATCTCCAGTAAGTATGCAGATGAGCGTGACCGAGCAGAGGCAGAGGCCAGAGAGAAGGAAACCAAGGCTCTGTCCCTGGCCAGGGCCCTGGAGGAGGCTCAGGACGCCCGCGAGGAGCTGGAGAGAGCCAACAAAACTCTGAGGGCCGAGATGGAGGACCTGGTCAGCTCCAAGGACGATGTGGGCAAGAATGTGAGTTTCCTTTTGCCATACTTGCCAAAAATGTCAAATTTTCAGTGATGTACAATGAACCAGCTTTTCTCTCTAAATACTTTTATTTTAGGTGCATGAGTTAGAGAAGTCGAAGCGTGGTTTGGAGGCACAGGTGGAGGAGATGAAGACCCAGTTGGAAGAGCTGGAGGACGAACTGCAGGCTGCAGAAGACGCTAAACTGCGTCTGGAGGTCAACATGCAGGCTCTCAAGGCCCAGTTCGAGCGTGACCTGCAGGGCCGAGATGAGCAGGGAGAGGAGAAGAGAAAGCAACTCTTCAAACAGGTAAGAACTGATCGCCAAGCTCAGACACATGCTCCCCCAGAGGGTTATGAACGTTTTGGGGCTGATGGTCATCCAGCGGTAGGATGTGCACCTCTTGTCCAAGAGGTTTGTGAGCTCAAATCTTGTTCCAGCATTTCCACGACTGGGTCCCTTATAACCAGGTTGTTCCATGGTGACTGTCCCTGAAAAAAGGGGATAGGAAGGTGCTCTGGATAAGAGGTCCCTGAATGTTAATGTAAATATCCTACCAACAGGTCCGCGAGCTGGAGACTGAGCTGGAAGACGAGCGCAAACAGAGAACCGCCATGGCCGCCTCCAAGAAGAAGATGGAAGGAGACCTAAAGGACCTGGAGGGTCAGATTGACACAGCCAACAAGGGCAGAGATGAAGCCATCAAACAGCTGCGCAAGCTTCAGGTGAGCCACAGCAGACCATTCCCCACATCTGGAATGTACAGACGTTGGTGCTTTGCACATTGACCTTTGGTGTTGCCATTTGATTTTACAGGCTCAGATGAAGGACTTCCAGAGGGAGCTGGACGACGCTCGCACAGCTAGAGAGGAAGTGCTGTCCACCGCTAAGGACAGTGAGAGGAAAGCCAAGAGCCTGGAGGCAGAACTCATGCAGCTGCAGGAGGTAGAGCATTACACCAAATCTTTTTTTTTAATGCTAATGTACAGTGCTGAGCAAAAGTTAAATACCAGGATCTTTTCTGGATTCACAGGATTTGGCAGCTGCAGAAAGAGGCAAGAAGCAAGCAGAATCAGAGCGAGACGAACTGGCTGAGGAGCTCGCCAGCAACACGTCCGGCAAGTGAGTAATCGTGCATCAATCTCCTCAATCATATCCACCTGTCTCTGCAACTGTGATGTCATTGATGTTTTAAGTGTTGCCAAAAGTACATGAAAGTAAAGGGTGTGACAATGAACAATGCAGGTCTGCGCTGAGTGAGGAGAAGCGTCGTTTGGAGGCGAAGATCTCACAGCTGGAGGAGGAGCTGGAAGAGGAGCAAGGCAACATGGAGATGTTGAATGACCGACTGAGAAAGAGTGCTCAGCAGGTACCGTCATCATCATCCCCATAGCAACAATCTGCTCTCTCCACCCTACCTTATTTGTTTAACCAGAACTTCTTCTTCTCTTGCCTCCTGCAGGTCGACCAGTTGACCAATGAGCTCCAGACGGAGCGCACCACCTCCCAGAAGAATGAAAGTGCCCGGCAGCAGCTGGAGAGGCAGAACAAAGATCTGAAAGCCAAGCTGCAGGAGATGGAGAACCAGGTCAAGTCCAAGTTTAAGTCCTCCATCACCGCTCTGGAGGCCAAAGTGGCACAATTGGAGGAGCAGCTGGAGCAGGAGAACAGGTTTGGAGTGAAAACTGCACCCTCATGCCTGTTTGACCTTCATACACTGGAAAGTAGATCAATAAAATGTTTTCATTTGTCAGACAGGTGTTCTAACAGTAGAGCACCTTCACTAGCCAGCTGAAATGAGCTGGCAACAATAACACAGTTATTCACTCGCAGAACTTTCTGTTCCGCCCATCAGGGACAAGCAGGCCACCGCTAAGTCAATGCGTCAGAAGGAGAAGAAGCTGAAGGATCTGCTGATGCAGGTGGAAGATGAGAGGAAACAAGCAGAGCAGTACAAAGATCAGGTGTGAGACACACACCATCCTAATTGAATACACACACACTAAGCACACCACGGGACCTCAGCACACTGTAGATCCGCCACCCAAGGTGGTGCTCAAGTTCCTGCACCTTTTTGCCTTTGAGTTGATAAGTGCCCTAAGTGTATGATCTTACGTTGATAAAGTGCAGGTAACCATAATGTTTGCCCTGAGGAGGAGCCCCAGAGGTGCTCCAGGGAGACTGATCCCTTATGTTAGAACATCAAAGTCGCTCTGGATAAGTGTTGTAAATATAAATGTTAATGTGTGTGTACTGGCTACAGGCTGATAAGTCGAATGCCCGGGTGAAGCAGCTGAAACGACAGTTGGAGGAGAGTGAGGAGGAGTCCCAGCGCATCACCGCCGCCCGCAGGAAGCTGCAGAGGGAGCTGGACGAGGCCACCGAGACCAACGATGCCATGTCCCGCGAGGTTAACGCCCTGAAGAGCAAACTCAGGTAAAACCCCATCCTGCCTTCCATTGCCCTGCCCCACTCAGTGGTGCCCCGCCCCAGCCGTTCCCTCCCGCCACCTGCTGCGAGCACTAGTTGTTCAGTCCTAAAGTGAGCAGCTGGACCCAAAAGCCTCAACCTTATACACATCCCTTATGCAGAGTGTAAATGCAGAACCACCTTGTAGTGTCCAGACTGGGAGTTAAAACAAGTCATAACTTTGGAAAATATAGTTTTTTAAATATTTTTAGTATAATTTGTGGTTTTGAATGCTGCCTTGTAAACGCTCAGCCAGCAAAATTAATACTGTGTGTTTTATATGTGCTAGAGAGCCGGAGAGACTTAGTGGCTCAGAACTTGGGAACGATTTCACACCTAGTCTGTTTAGAGCTGTGATCTGGAACTGTGTAGCCATGTCCTCCTAGTTCGGTTCTGTTGGCCCTGGGGCAGTTCACTTTACATGTTAAAATGCAGACAGAAAGTACCGAACTTTTATGCTGCTCAGTAACGGTGGAGACCGGACAAAGTTTAGGGTCCTGTGTCCAACCAAGGTGCTTTCTGGCACCTGGTTTTGGTTACTGGTCCATACACTAGGTACCCTGACAGAAGGGGGACCAAACAGGTCTAGGTATGCTAGGTAAGCTGTTAAAAGGTAGCACCCTTCCCAGCAATGCAGGAAAGCACCTTAAAGGGAAATGTGGTATGAAACAGAACCGAACCACCCGGGAAATTCTACAAAAGGTTGTATCTTCTAATGATGGGGACCAAGGATACAGACGCAGGTGTGAAACCGTGCCGAGAGTGAGTTTAGCTGAGCTCAGGTCTAATCTGCCCTGTGCATCTACCAGACAAATACTGTGTGTCTGTATTACAGAGGCAACCCCGAGCCCTCACAGTGAGCCCACAGGTACCGCTGGAGCAGCAGCTACAGTTCTCCTCCTCTTCTTCCTCATTCTCCTCTTCTTCATATCTCTTTACCCACATCTCCTGTTCCACACAGCAGCAGCCTCACTGCCTCCTCACCTCCCCTGCCTGAGTGAAATATGGTTCATCTTCGGCCGCTCGCTCAGTGGAAGTCCAGTGTAGGCACTACAGTTGTTGGAGTCGATTCTTGACAGGATAAGGGTCTGAGATTATAAACTGGAGTAGGTAACATTAAGAAGGTCAGAAGCTACTTGAGGCCAAGTCTGGCGGGTGCAGTAGTGGGAGTACACAGAGCAGTAGTCAGCAACCTTTTGGAACATAAAATGCAGAAATGAACAGTAGCTTACTAGACCAGAATGCTGCCATGGTGCTAGGTTGCTCACCTCTGGACCAAAAGGTCTTGAGTTTAAATCCTACCCTAAGCCCTACCAACACTAGGTCCCTGAGCAAGACCCTTAACCCCAAGCTGCTGCAGGGAGACCTTTTTAAGACCGAACGTGTGCACAGCACAGTCTTTATGGAAAATCAAATCAAATTTTGTCCATATTATGACCTATTTTAGCCTTTTTAGTAGGTTTGCCACCTCTTTACACTTAACTTGGACTGCTCAACTGATTTCTGTGGAACGTCGTGGAGGTTGAAACCAATGACTGGTCAAGAGGTGGTCTGACTTGTAGATGAGGGTCCTCCTGCATGCCAATGATTCTCCAATGGTGGCATTGGTACCATAGGTTGCTGACCCCGGATGTAGACTCTAGTAGAACTGTGATGTCCTGCCACTGTGATAAAAATGCCAAACAAGTTCAGGACGTGGGTGGTGGTGGCCTAGTGGTTAGGATGCTCATGTCTACACCAAGAGGTCATGAGTTTAAATCCTATCTCTGACGCTTCCAACCCCTGACCAAGACCCATAATCCCAAATTTGCTCACTGTCCCTGTAAGTTCCAAAGCCACGTTCTAGAACCCGCTTCAGATCCACTTGGGACCATATTTCCCTCTCTGCCTAACACACGGTTCATCAACATGAACCAGCTCATTTAGTCTGAGCAGCAGGACCTAAATGAGACCATGATGCTCTGAAGTTTCCTTCTCCTCATCCTACTCTACCTTGTGACTTGCTGTGGATGTTTTCTGGTGGGGTAACCTACCAATGATAGGAATGGTAGGTTTCATGAATGTGGACTGAGTGAAAATAGTATGTGCCTCATGCTGGCAAACAACCACAGCATTCTCACATCTCACCTGGTCTTCTGCACTTTAGTCAAGCAAAGCCCTGCATTTAAGCCAGTGATAATTTGTCATAGTAAACACAGCACAGCACACCAAATGTGAGCTCTGCATTTGACTCATCCATGCCAGCTACTTGGGGACGGTACCTTACTCATGAGTACCTCAGCAATACCTTTACCGGTCGTGGGGTTCGAACCTGCGACCTTCCGATCACAGGGTGAACAACCTAACCGATATGCTATCAACTGCCCCAATAAATAAGAGTCAAAGAGGATACCTGGAGGTGTAAGGGTGGTGTTGGTCTAGTGATCAGGATACTTGCCTCTGGACCAAGAAGTTGTGGGTTCGAGTCCTACCTCCAGCACAACCATAAGTGCATCCCTTAGCAAGACCCTCAACCCCAAGCTGCTGCAGGGAGACTGTCTCTGAAAAGTCTAATTATTGCCATAAATCTAAATTAAAACCTGCATCAGTTCTACGTTTTGCACGTCAGACTCAAATTTGAACCGCTTACCTGCAGGGTTTTGCTTCACTCAGTAACTTTTTTTTCTTTCAGCTTTTTATAGGTTGTTATTCATATTATATATGTGGGTCTGGAACACAGGACCTTGTACTTCTCCAATCTGGCCTCAGACTCATGACACAAATATTGCCATGAGAAAAGCTTCAAGGTGTCAGACCCAAGATGCAGAGTGTGTGTGTGTGTGTGTTTGTACATGTGTGTAAGGCTCTAACCACCATGTCTGACCTGTTGCAGGCGGGGCAACGAGCCGTCCTTCAGCAGCACCCCCAGGCGCGGGGGGGCGGGGCGAAGGGGGGTGATTGACAGCTCCGATGCCGCTGAGGACGACGCCGACATGCAGGCCGACTACAACGGAACGAAAGCTGGAGAATAAACACAGCAACGCACACACCACACAACTTCCAAACTCCCTGCTTTTACAGCACCAGCCTTGTTACTCCGTTGTCTTGTTCTTAAAAATTTTATTTTCATTTTTGCTTGAATGTTAAACTGCTGAAGGCACGGCCGTGCGCTCCGGCTTCCGTTCTTATTCCACACAATCTGGATTGTTACGTTTACCGACTTTCCGTGTATTGTCTTGTGTTTTGAGTTTTGCGAGGCCAGAATTTTCACTTCAGGGTTTGATTCTACTGTAAAACCTCATGGGCAAATCCACAGCTATGCCTGAAACTCAGAAACTTCCAGATCATGTATGTCCTTGTGTAGATCTGTCTCTCTGCTCTCTGTTAATCTTTGTGTCACTGATTGATTTCGTGTTGAACTCTCACATCAGGTTCACTTTTAGCCTGAGCAGAAACGTGAAAAATCTAATATAATAATGATAATTAATCATTTCCTACTTCCTTTCCCAAAGAGTTCACAAAGCAGGTATCTTTTAAAATTTTATCGCACTTTACAGTCACTTTCTGTTTAAACATCTTAAGTAACAACCTTCAAGAACCAAAAATAAAATATTATAAAGATTTATTTTCAAAAACAATATATTTATATGGTAAAAAGACAAGTATTATACATTAATCCTTGTGTTCATCACAGTTAGATTAGTGTTGATGCTGGTTAAAGGGACACTTTGGGACCAGACACACTAATGTGGATGAAAATGAATGAAAGCTAATGGGGACATTCAGGATTGTGGAGCTGAAAGTCATCATATTAGTTTGTTGGACAGAGTTTCTCTTTAAAACCTGCAACATACAGAGCAGAAGTTGGCCATCAGCAAACACATTTGTTTTATTTTATTTGATTAGATTTTACGTGTACCCGTTTGAGCCCTGATCACCTCTCACCTGAATGTAGGCTTATTATTTGAAATGATATTTCACTTACAACTATTAACTTGCAAAACCACTTGCACATCTAAATAAAGTGTGAAATAACACCAGGCTGCTGTGTTTTTATTGCTGCTGATTATGAATCTTTAGTAATATTGATGCAATGCCTGGGGAAAAGGTCTAACTATCAGGTTATAATGTAAAAACAATCACAAAATATCCTGTTTTTAAAATGCTGCAGGGAATCTTGGAGCTGGCTATTTGAAGTGAACGATCAGAGCCACTTTGATTACTTTCTCTCTACTTTTTCTGTTCAAGCCCCATGTAATTGAACAAATACAATGTAGAAAGAATAAAAATACTTTTTTGGGTGTCATTTTTATTGACATTGCACATTGCAGTGTGTTTTCTTTTGAAAAACACTTTCATCTGTGGCTGATAGGTGCATTTCATTAGTTATACGCCTCACCCCCATACAAGTTTATAAATATTACACATACAAGCAGGGACTGGATCATATTGTCAAAGATGGTATTTGTTTTTGTACTTTAAAATTTATTTGTTGTAGCACTCTGTTCCATATTAGTATAATAGGCCCCATAAATAATAAACATTTGATATAATGTATGTTTTGTTCCCATCATATATGCTTTTATATCACGTTACAGTTTTTCTCAGTTGCTTTGGAGCATTTCTCAGATTGAGAAATATATTGATGAAACGTGCTGATAATATAGCTGTTACTGTAATTGATCAAACATAGCGAAAATCAAAAGACAATTCCCATAGCAGTGAATTGGTTTGAAAATCGTACTGTCTGACACGAAAAAAGCACAACTTGTGGCAGTGGGCATGAATCAAATAGATGAAATAACGTGAATATTGCACATAATGCCGTGATACTGCGTTGGCAAATTTGTGCTGTTGAATTTCATAGATCCCATACAGAAGAAATTCAGCCTTTTGCATTGTCAATTACTGTAAACCAAACCATATTTTATATCAGGAAATCCTGAAAAGATGCAATGTCATTCTGACAACACGACTAAACATTTTGACTTCACCGTATATAAACAATGACAAAAGGACTTGTCATTCTGATGGTGATGACATTTTCATTGACACAAAAACTTACTTTTGAGGGAATACCTAAGGATTTTGAGTAAAGTACATGCTTTTGCAAGAGATCCAATGTGTTGTGCTGTTTGTACTAATTGTTTTGAGAATGCACTAACTGTTATGCAAATATTAAGACTGATTCGAGAAATGCTCCAAAGCAACTGAGAAAAACTGTAATATTTACCCCATGCTGGCGGATCATCGTTACTACACTGGAACTGAAAACGCAAAAACGTCAGGCTCTTTTTAGTGAGAAATCCATGTTCACGTTATTAAACCATAGTTTTTATGGAAGTTCATCATATTCACCGGAGAAAAGCACTTTTAGACACCTTATCTCGTAATTATTATGAGTAATATCTCGTAATTATGGCTGACAGAGTAAAGTGGTTATTTTTTTACTTTGGTGGATGTAATGAGCTTCCGTAAGTGTTGACGTTATTGTGATGATTTTTCACTTTATAATGCGTTATTTTCTCGCGATAGTCATATCTTTTATCATTCTGGCGAGGTAACAGTACACTAGTGTTATTTCTATCCTCCAGAGACAGACAGACAGAAAGATAGATAAAATGATAGACAGAGAGATGGACAGATAGATAGATAGATAGATAGATAGATAGATAGATAGATAGATAGATAGATAGATAGATAGATAGATAGATAGAAAGATAGATAGAAGGTTGGATTGATTTATGGATGGATAGATAGATAAGTACGTAGATGGACGGAGGGATGGAGTAATAGATAGATAGATAGATAGATAGATAGATAGATAGATAGACAGACAGACAGACAGACAGACAGACAGACAGATAGATAGATAGATAGATAGATAGATAGATAGATAGATGGATGGATGGATGGATGGATGGATGGATGGATGGATGAATACAATGATAGATAGATAGATAGATAGATAGATAGATAGATAGATAGATAGATAGATAGATAGATAGATAGATAGATAGATAGGTATCCAGTAGCTCATACACATACAAAAACCGGATAAAAACTGGGCAGAAGAACAGAGTTGTAAAGAAATGATATAACTGATATAAATAGTATACATGATCAAATATGATATGATGATATGAATAATTAAATATATATATAAAAATACTAAAAAATCCTAAAAGATTATACTGCAGACAGTAAATGTGCATGTGCATATTATGGTAATAAATTACGTATATAAAGTGCAATGAGCCTTGATCAAATGAGCAGGTAGGTTAAATATAAGCATAAATAGCGTAGTCCTGTCTCGTCTCATTAATCAAAATTTATATATTTTACCTCAAAGCTTTATTATTAAAAATCTAGTTTTTAGCTCGTCAGCGTCTCATCTTAGTCATGGAAAACAGAGCGTTGATTATCATCCTTTTTATTGTCGAAATTCACACACACTCCTTTATGTGTGATGTTTTAAATCATGTTGTCCAGCAGATGGCGCACTTTCCTCATCACATTCACATTGACGGCCTTGTGAACTCTGCATTTGACCCCTCCATGAAGGAACAGCACCCGGGGAGCAGTGCTTGTGAACGGTACCTTGCTCATGAGTACCTCAGTGGTACTGTTACCGGTCTGGGACTTGAACCGACGTCCTTCCCTAAGCGTTACACTTCCAACTGCCCCGAGATGTCATTATCAAGGGAGTCTTCCATTTTCCTAATTTCAGGGACAGTCTCCCTGGAACAAGTTGGGGTTAAGGAGCTTGTGCAGGGAAAAAGTGGTGGTAGTGCTGGAGGTAGGATTTGAACCCGCAACCTCTTGGTACAGAGGCGAATCCAGAGGTGACCACTGGACCACCACTACCCATTTTGCCCATAATTCACATTTATCAGACCACATTCACACAGATATGACGCATCAGATGTAATAGTCCTCATATCGGTAAAACTGATTAAGCTTAAAGCCTTGTCTCCTGCGAGATCTTGCTGTGTTCAAACACAATCACACAGAAATCAGAACAAGTCCTTTCAGACTAGAGACATGACGTTGAGTGCTGTTGAGTCTGAACATCTTTCACTGCTGTCTGAGTTTCAATCCCAAGTCTGATGACGATGCAGTAGGGGGCTGGTCCCGTGATCAGAAGGTTGCTGGTTCAAGTACCTTGCTCATGAGTACCTCATTGATACCTTTCTCAGTTCAGGACTTGGACCGACGACCTTTTGATCACGGAGCCAAGTCAAAAGCCAAAAAGGGCAGCTGCTGGGGAACTACCTGGACTCATACCTGTGCCCCATGCTGCACCAACCAGAAGATTGTTGTTGGTTCAAGTCTAGGACCGGTAAAGGTACCACTGAGGTACTCATGAACAAGGCACCGTCCTCAAGCACCCAAAAAAGCTACCCATTGCTCCTTCACGGAGGGATCAAATGGAGTATGTGGTGCTGAGCTGTGTTCAGTCACTTAATGTCCTCTTTAATGCACCCAGTGTTTGATTAGAGGAACACCTCAAGCTGAAAGTATTGGTGAGTGTGTGTGTGTGTGTGTGTGTGTGACTACGTTTCCGTAAATGGATGATGTTGTTTAGCACCCGAGATGGTGGCCGGAGCTCCTGTGCACAGGAAGTGGTTTTATTTGCACGTCTGAGAGCTGAGAGAAAGATTCAGACAGGAAGCCGTGCTGCTGCTGCTGCTGCGGCAGGAAATTTCACCCAACTGTCAATAAACGGGTCACACGAATACACAGGACTCTCACCGCCAAGACCTGGTATCGACATTTTGCGGGGCAGGTGGCAAAACAGAAGAGCGTGTTTACTAGTGTTCTAAATCCCAAGTCTTATCACAATAAGATATTACATTAAATCCAGATTTAAGATTCGACGATATCACAAAGTTTGCTAAGATACGACTGATTCAATTTGAGACAATATCATAAAGTGCACAAAGTGCTATGGAACACTCTTGTAATTGTTATGTTTCTTTTTATTATTATTATTATTATTATTATTATTATTATTATTATCCTACAAAACTTGTGCAGCTTGAACCGTAAGTCGCAGAAAGCTGAAATTTTTGGTGTAAGTAGGAAAGGTGTGCATCTTGGCATCGACCGGAAAGCGTAGTGATCTGCCTATAATAGGCGTTATAACAAATGAAAACACATTTTAACCTCTAGGGTCGCTAAAACGCTACATAAATTTATGTGATGTCAGAGCTTTTATAATTTACATGAAATTATTAAAAACCACCCAATTCTTCTAGGAACACTGTTAAAGGTTAGTTTCTTTATAAACACAACTTATTGAAACTGCCATAACAAAAAAGAGGCTTCACTACCACATTTCTATACACATCTTTAATTATTTATCCCTGTCGTTTCACTTTCAGCGTTCTCCTTAATAACTCCTTATGTTTGGATATGATTAATGTAGTTATGTGGTTTTATCTTATGTCATAAACATCAGCAATAGCAGTGCGTGGGGGTGTGTTTATGACTGATGATCAGTGCTGAGTCTTTGGTGCTGCTTTGTGCAACTTTTTCTTGGACCCCGTTTGTTGCTGATTGTGGCTATATTTAGATTTGTTTATATTTATACTTTATATTTGTTTGCACATGTAAATATACTATATTATTCAAGCTGGAAACATCGATGTTAACAAGATAACATCGATTTGAGCTTCTGAAGATCGGTTTTGATGAATTGCCCAACCCTAGTCTGAGCAGATAAGAGCAGTTGCAGTATGAGAAGTGAGAGAGGCGCTTTAGGGGGAAGATCACACTCTTGAGTTACACAGCAGGGCCACATTTGGTAGCTTCACACACTGTCGTGCTGCTAAACTCCTCACTGCTTTTCATGTTCACGCTGTAACACAGCGACCTGGTTGCCTCCCACCACCACCTGCCAGACTTCCTGTGAGAAGCGAACACCCCGAAACTCTGACGACTCAAATGAGCTGCACCAGCGCCTCACTTCAGCTGCAGGTCTGGTTTTGCTGCAGGTGAAGATGTGCAGCTGCAGCTCTATGAATTTCTACCTTTCACAAGTGAGAGACGGGTGAGTAAGTGGAATCCGGCATCATCCAGCACGCTGAAGACCGACGTCTTGCAGGCTTAAAGCAGGCAGGAGAAGCGTTACCCAGACCTGCAGGAGTGTGAAAGCGCAACAGGAAACCAGCGAAAACAAACTCGAGTAAGAGTCTGGAAGTGAGATAAGACTGAATGTGCTAAAGGTGAGACGGAGCTGACAGATTCACACTAAAACCCTTTGGGGCATACAGTAAAGACCTCAAAAAGAAAATGGGCACAAACAAAGAGTCAGAGATGGAAGCGCCATGTCCTCTTGTGGAGGATGAGGAAACGCTGAGGCCTGCGGACGGGACCTGCCCTGTCGAGAAAGACGCTGAGCAAGCGGAGGAGGAGGGCAGTCTGCTCAACACCTACCAGTGGCACACGGGGGGCAAGAGTGACGCCCCGGCTCAGGGCGCTTTGGAGAGGCTGGAGAAAGGAGCGGCCAACAAGTGGAGCAAGATGCAGAACTGGAGGAAAGCTCTGAGCGAAGACGCCGGAGAGAAAAGCTCCACGGCGCCTAAAGGAGGAGCAGAAGCTTCAGCCAAACCCGACAAACCCGCCACGTCCAGGAAGAACCCGTTCCGCAGGGCGCTGTCCGAGCCACCGGGGTCACTGCTGTCTTCTGTCCTGTCCCCGTCACCCTCCACCTCCACTGCTTCTGCCGCAGCCGCCGCCGGCGCCGAAAGCACCGGCCCCGCCGCGCCAGAGACTGCCCAGAAAGGCAAAATTAGAAAGTACCTGCACCAAGTCTCTCAGAAACTCAAGAGGCCACGGCTGCAGAGCAGGAACAGCACCCCCATCATCGAGCACGGTAGGAAACCGACAAAATTTGAAAAATTACATCAGTCCAGCATTGTGGCGTTGTAAAAGACAGTGCAGGACACATTTCGGACCTAAAACATGCATTCAACACTTACAGAGCGACCTCTAGTGGTGAAGAAGGTGCAGCGATTTTTTCATGACACGTTTAGCAGCTGTAAAGATTCAAACTTTAAAGCTAATTATTAAGCAAAAGCACAATAATTCCACCATTTTAAAGCCATTCAGCTCATATTTAGTACATATTGAGGCAAGGAAAATGAAATAATACAATCCACACTTATACGTGTTGGCAGTGACAGCAGGGAGAGTTGTAAGAACGTGTGAATGATGAAAGGTAGAGAGAGGAAGGATGAGAAATGGAGAAGCAGATGGTGAGGACTGGGAAGTAGCGAGAGATGAAAATGGAGATGTTGTGGTGCAGCAGTGACAAGCTGCCTGATGCATCACTGCAGAGCAGAACGTTAATGTTGTTATCACTACCTTTATTACACGTGTTCAACACCGTGTGAGACAGTACACATGGTGTGTCATGGTGTGTCAGTATCTGTTGTGTCATGTTGTGTTGTGTTGTAATTTGTTGATCTGTGCTGTGCTATGCTGTGTAGAGTTGTGTTGAGTTGTCCTATGTTGTGCTGTGTTGTATTGTAATGTGTTGTGTTGTGCTATGCTGTGTAGAGTTGTGTTGTGTTGTGTTGTGCTATGCTGTGTAGAGTTGTGTTGTGTTGTCCTATGTTGTGTTGTGTTGTATTGTAATGTGTTGTGTTGTACTATGCTGTGTAGAGTTGTCCTACGTTGTGCTGTGTTGTATTGTAATGTGTAGAGTTGTCCTATGTTGTGCTGTGTTGTATTGTAATGTGTTGTGTTGTGCTATGCTGTGTAGAGTTGGTGTTGTGTTGTGTTGTGTTGTGTTGTGTTGTGCTATGCTGTGTAGAGTTGTGTTGTGTTGTCCTATGTTGTGTTGTGTTGTATTGTAATGTGTTGTGTTGTACTATGCTGTGTAGAGTTGTCCTACGTTGTGCTGTGTTGTATTGTAATGTGTAGAGTTGTCCTATGTTGTGCTGTGTTGTATTGTAATATGTTGTGTTTAATATATACTGTGTAGAGTTGTGTTATGTTGTCCTATGTTGTGCTGTGTTGTGTTGTATTGTAATGTGTTGTGTTGTACTATACTGTGTGGGGATTGTCCTCGTTGTGCTGTGTTGTATTGTAATGTGTAGAGTTGTCCTATGTTGTGCTGTGTTGTGTGTAATGTGTTGTGTTGTGCTATGCTGTGTAGAGTTGTGTTGTGTTGTGCTATGCTGTGTAGAGTTGTGTTGTGTTGTGCTATGCTGTGTAGAGTTGTGTTGTGTTGTCCTATGTTGTGTTGTGTTGTATTGTAATATGTTGTGTTGTACTATGCTGTGTAGGGAGTTGTCCTCGTTGTGCTGTGTTATGTTGCTAATGTGTAGAGTTGTCCTATGTTGTGCTGTGTTGTATTGTAATGTGTAGAGTTGTCCTATGTTGTGCTGTGTTGTATTGTAATGTGTTGTGTTGTGCTATGCTGTGTAGAGTTGTCCTACGTTGTGCAATGTTGTACTGTAATGTGTAGAGTTGTCCTATGTTGTGCTGTGTTGTAGTGTAATGTGTTGTGTTGTACTATGCTGTGTATGCATAGAGTTGTCCCTACGTGATATGTGTTGTATTGTAATGTGTTGTGTTGACCTTGTGCTGTGCTGTGCTATGCTGTGTAGAGTTGTCCTATGTTGTGTTGTGTTGTATTGTAATGTGTTGTGTTGTGTTGTGTTGTGCTGTGCTATGCTGTGTAGAGTTGTGTTGTGCTATGCTGTGTAGAGTTGTCCTACGTTGTGCTGTGTTGTATTGTAATGTGTAGAGTTGTCCTCTGTTGTGCTGTGTTGTATTGTAATGTGTTGTGTTGTGCTATGCTGTGTAGAGTTGTCCTACATTGTGCTGTGTTGTATTATAATGTGTTGTGTTGTGCTATGCTGTGTAGAGTTGTCCTATGTTGTGTTGTGTTGTATTGTAATGTGTTGTGTTGTGTTGTGCTGTGCTATGCTGTGTAGAGTTGTGTTGTGCTATGCTGTGTAGAGTTGTCCTACGTTGTGCTGTGTTGTATTGTAATGTGTTGTGTTGTGTTGTGCTATGCTGTGTAGAGTTGTCCTACGTTGTGCTGTGTTGTATTGTAATGTGTTATCACAATGTGTTGTGTTGTGCTATGCTGTGTAGAGTTGTCCTATGTTGTGTTGTGTTGTGCTATGCTGTGTAGAGTTGTCCTATGTTGTGCTGTGTTGTATTATAATGTGTTGTGCTGTGTTGTGTTGTATTATATTAATGTTGTGTTGTGCTGTGCTATGCTGTGTAGAGTTGTGATGTGCTATGCTGTGTAGAGTTGTCCTATGTTGTGCTGTGTTGTAATGTGTTGTGTTGTGTTGTGCTGTGCTATGCTGTGTAGAGTTGTCCTATGTTGTGCTGTGTTGTATTGTAATGTGTTGTGTTGTGCTATGCTGTGTAGAGTTCTGTTATGTTAAGTTGTCCTGTGTTGTGTTGAATTATGCTGAGTTGTGACATCTTGGGCTGTGTTGTGCTGTGTTGTGTTAAGTTGTCCTGTGATGTGATGTGTTCTATTGTGTTGAGTGGTCTTGTGCTGTGCTGAGTTGGGCCGTGTTGTGCTGTGTTGTGTTAAGTTGTCATGTGATGTGATGTGTTGTATTGTGTTGAGTTGTGATGTCTTGGGACATGTTGTGTTAAGTTGTACTGTAATGTGATGTGTTCTACTGTGTTGAGTGGCCTTGTGCTGTGCTGAGTTGGGCTGTGTTGTATTGTGTTCCTGTGTTCTGCTGAGTTGTGTTGTGCTGGGCTGTGTTTATGTTATGATGTGTTGTGTTGCGCTATGCTGTGTAGCGTTATGTTGAGTTGTGCTTTATTGTCCTGTGCTGTGTTGTGCTGTGTAGAGTTAAGTTGTATTGTGTTTAGTTGAGTTGTGTTGATTTGAGTTGAGTTGGGTTGAATTGTGTTGAGCTTTGTTGTGCTTCTTTGTCCTGTGCTGTGTTGAGCTGTGTTGAGTTTTGCTGTGCTGGGCTGTTATGTGTTGTCCTGTGCTATGCTGTGTATAGTTGAGTTGTATTTATTAGCCAGGGATTGTGCTATATTTGTGTTGTGTTGTTTTGCTCTTGAGAGTCAGTCTAACTACACCATCATCTCGGGTTTATCAGTTGTCCCTGCTGCTCGGCTGTGGTTCTGACCTCCGACTGTCTCTGTGTTGCAGCCCCTGATCACCCGGATCACGTAGCCAGTGAGCAGCTGCCTGTCAGCCTCAGCCTGCAGAACCTGAACGAGAGTCACACCAACCTGGGTCAGTCCTACCCTCCGGACCATCCTACACCTCAATCACACACTCGTCCCTCGTATCTACCACACCTGCGTGCAAAATCACAGCAGGTCCTGTGATGTCAGGGAAGTTGTCCTGTAATCTATGTTTTAATTTTGTCAGCAGTAATCATATTTGTAGTGGTAGTAAATACACTGCAAAAAATCAGTGTCAGAAAATAAGAAAAATAAAGGATAATAAGAAAAAGGTTCAGAATCAAGCAAAATTATCTGCCAATATAGTGAGAAAATTTATCTTGTTAAGATCTCCTAAAACAAGAAAAAAATCTTTCCATTTTCCATGTTTTTAGCTTTAATATTCTTAAAATAAGCAAAGTTGTCATGAATTTCTTAGCACTAAGTGGTAGAAACATGAGAACCTTTCCATTCTCTTAATTACATTTCTTATTTCATTTTAAGAAGTTCTTATAATCAATACATGTTTCTTAAAATTAGATTATTTATCTCACATACAGTCAAGTCTAGTCAAGTCAGTTATTCTTAAAATAAAAAACAAGATCTATTTTTCTTTTTAAGATTTTCTGACTTGTTAAGATTTCATTTTTTGCAGTGTAGTGTTAAGCAGTAGCAACAATATTTCTTAATAATATCAATAAATACTATTACTGTTTATTACTGCAAACAAATAGTAGAATTTATTACTATCACTAATCAATAGTATGTGCAATTGTACTTGAGTACTATTTTGCACTATTTGGACTTCTTTGTACTTCAAGTAATATTAGCAACAATATTACAATATTAACAACTTTCAACTTGACTACAATTTTAATGAGATTAATGTATTTTTTATTTGTTTACATTTCTACTTACAACAGTCATCACTCGTTGCCTAAATTTGTTAGTAGTAATAGTATAAGTAACCGAAATAGAAATAAAAGTAATTTTCGCTCTACTGGTCAATAATAATAGTAATAAATGCTGCTACACTTGTACTGGAATTACACAGAGTGTCAGAAAATAAGAAAAAGAAAAGGACAATAAGAAAAAAGGTACTAGAATCAAGCAAAACTATCTGCCAATATAGTGAAAAGAATTTATCTTGTAAAATTATCTAAAACAAGAAAAAAAAATCTTTCCATTTTTCTCCATGTTTTAGCTTTAATAATACATTGTATTCTAAAAATAAGCAAAGTTGTCTTAATTTTCTTAACTTCGTGGTGACATGAACCTTCCACGTTCTTAATTAAATTTCTTATTTCATGTTGAGGTTGTATAATCAATAAATGTTTCTTAATAAGATAATTGTAGCCAACGTTTCTTAAAATTAGATTATTCATCTCACACATACAAGTCTAGTCAAGTCAGTTATTCTTAAAATAAAAAAAACAAAATCTAATTTTTTTTCTTTTTAAGATTTTCTGAAAGCGTTAGATTTAATTATTGCAGTGTACTATTTGTTACTACTAATAAGAACTAGCAATAAGCAGTTTATTAATATTAATACAAGTATGAGTAAATGTGCTTTGTCACTGTACTTGAGTACTAGATTGAGTACTTTGTTCTTGGAGTATTACTAATTTCAGAAACGTTTACTCTCAGTTCTTGTAAGTGTAATGAACTCTTTATTTCACTACATTTCTACTGAGAAAAGTCATCACTCATTCCATATTCTCCATAATTATTTTAGTAGTAATAATATTTGTATAAGTAATAAATAATAATAAGTAGTAGTAGTAGCTGTAGGGGCGGCAGTGGCGATTGTAGCCTGTGGGTTAGTGAAGGTCCTGGGTTTAAGCCTGGGTAAACCCCATGTTGGCATGGGTTTCCCTCGGGTCACTCGGTTTCCTCAACAGTCCAAAAGCACACACACTATAGGTTAACTGGCAACTCTAAATTGGCCCTGTAAGGTGTGAATGTGTGTGATTGTGTGAGTGTGTGTGCCCTGCAGTGTGTTGGCACCTGCCCAGGATTATTCTGCCCTTGTGCGTAAGTTCCGGGATAGGCTCCGTCTCCCTGCGACCCCAGGTGAGAATAAGCGGTTCGGATAATGAATAGATAGATAGTAGTAGCTGTAATATTTATTAATAACACATTAGTAATAAATGCTAGCAAGAAAAAAGTAGTACTACTATTTACTTTCAGCTTAATTCTAGATATGAAATAAATGTACTTTTGAGTACATTATTACTTGAGTATTAATGAGATTTTACTTTCTCTCTTGGCTACATTTATAATGTACTCCTTATTTCACTACATTCTACTGAAAATAGTCATCAATCATTCAATTTTCTCCCTAATTATTTGTAGTAGTAGTAATAAAGAGTAATAAGTAGTAGTAGTAGTATTAATACTGTTATGAGTAAATGCACTTTTTTACTGTACTTGAGTACTATTTTGAGTACTTTGTACTTGGTTTATTAACAATATCGCTGTCTACCAGACTAAAATAATTTAATATATAGTAATGCACTATTTATTTCTACTGACAACTTGTTCCCTAATTTTGTTAGTAGCAATAATATTACTATTAATATATAGCACTAAACAGTAGTTGTACTACATCATAATAAATACTACTATTTATCACTACTAATAATAAGTAGGTTCGGTTTCCCCACGGTCCAAAAGCTTGCAATTAACCAGGTTAATAAGCGACTCTAAATTGGCCCATAAGGTTTGAGTGAGAGTGTGATTGTGTGAGTGTGTGTGTGTCCGGGGTTGGTCTGCCACCTCACGCCCGTAGGTCCCGGGATAGGCTACGGTCCCCCCCTTCAGCTAGGATTAAGGGACTCAAATATTGATGAATGAATAAATTAGTACTGTAGTAGTATTATTGTTCTGAAGTAAGTAATACTAGTATGAGTAAATGTGCTTTTGTCACTGTATTTTGAGTACTATATGAGTGTTGTACTTAGTAATACTCCAAAAATGCAAATACTCACTGTGTAAAAGCTCTAATATAGTATTTGTACTTGGAGTATTACCAATATTAGCACCTTTCACTCTCCTTGACTAGTTCTAATAATGGAATGTATTTTTGTTCACCCTTCCTACTGTTTCTGATCGATTTATATATTTTTAGTAAACAGCTTTATTTTGTAAACTAATGCTGAAAGTTAGATACCTCTTTTAGGATTTTCTTGAGTCTAATTCTCATTTATTGCAAATGGCTGAACATTTTTCTATATTCCGTGCAAAATGTGTGGTGGTGGTTGGGTAGCTGATCTGGTCCTCATTACATTTTTAGAGAATTTGAAATTGACATCGAATTGCACCAAAAACAAACACATAGACCACTTGGTAGTGTAGGTTAGGGAGTTGTCCCTGTGATCGGAAAGTTGCAGGTTCAAGTCCTAGACCACTCCTGTGTGTGGTGTGAGTGGTGGCACACAGTGGGGTCAGTAGAGGCGCAGATGTGGCCAGGGCCTGGCGTGGCTGAGTGGGACGGTAAAAATTTCACTGAGGTACTCATGAACAAGATACCATCCCCAAGAACTGCTCTAATGGGCTGCCATACAGTTATGCAACTAGTTATAAAACAGTACCAAAATACTGTTCATAGTAGTATGAATTGGCATAGTACTTACATACTTCTTAGTATTTAGTACTTTTAGTACTTTTTCATGTGACTAAACTTTTGCTGGAGTGATTGTCTTTGTATGGAATCTTTCTCAATTCAGGTTATTTATACACCGATATTATTCTTATTTTAATGATATAATAGTGATAATTTCTTAACTTCTAGCTTTTAGGGTAGTGAGTGAGTAGTGGTGAGTTAGATAGATAAAGAGGAATAATGAAGAGAGTTAGAGTCTGATGTCAGCTCTATGCTGAGAGGAAATACCCGGCGTGATTAGACATGCGTGTGTCTGTCAAATTGTTTCCTCTATATTTTGGAAGATAAGATCACGGTTGACTTCTAAACCCACCGAGTCAAACTCCGGCTGATTTCATACGAGCACGAGAAACTTTGATCACCCTGCATGTATGAGTGCGTCTTTAGAAGAGGGAGACGTTGAGGTGGAACGAATACTCTGGTTTTTTGAAATGGGCTTCAAGCTGGATGCGTTCTTGATTGAGAATCTGGGTAAAAGATTTTGCTGTTTATGAATTAAAAAGGCACGATGGGGATCTTTCTTGGCTTCGATGTAGAGCACTGAATTGTCCTGATAATCAGATATAAACAGGTTGACAATTTTTGGGTGGAATAAAACACTTTTAACTTTTGATCGTTCAACTATATGTATGATGTTGGTCTGCTGAAGTGTAATAATATTTTACAAGACTTGAGTTCTTTTATAGTTTCCTCGTTCAAAGTTTGTTCATTTTAATAGCTTCTTAATCCAAATTTTTTTGCATGCTTGTGCTGTTGAGAGTTGTACTCATGTTGTCAGTGGTGTAACTGAAGCCACATCCTGTGTTGAGAGGTTCTGGTTTTAAGTAAAAGATTGCTTGATATCTACACAAAATGCAGAACAAACTACATATAGCAATCGTACAGACCGTGTAGTGATCCACCACTGCTGTATGTAGTGGGAGTTGTGGGGCACGGCGGGGTCCGGCAGGCTGAGATGTGACGGGGCCCTGAACGCGGCTGACTGGGAGGTGAAAATGGCTAAGAGCTTCCTGTGCTGGCCGTTTTTTGTGCTGACGAGCTGATTATCACTAGACCATCTCAGAACATCACAAACAGGAAAACACACTTCACAGAGAAGCTACCTCCACCACCGTGACATTTCATCCTAAATCATCAAATTATGGATTTGTGCTGCTCAGCTGTACTGCACAGTGCATATCATTTTGTCTGCTTTGTGTGTATATTCTACGTTCTGTATCCACCATCCATCTTTATTTTAACTATCCGCCTAGTGTTGAGAAAAATCTACCTTCATTTTTGAATTTGCTAGTGTAATGATTTGTCCTATCATTGGAGGGTCGCTGGTTCAAATCTTGGACCAGTAAAGGTACCACTGAGGTACTCAGCGGCAGTGGGCAGCTGATGTGAACCACCTGCGGAGCAGTGCTTGAGGGATAATTGCCTTGCTCCTTGGGTACCTCAGGTATATTTACCCGTCTGGAATTGAACATCCCTCCAATCACAGGCTGAATACTCTTGTAACCGTATGCACATTTGACCAGACCACCTGGGTCTGTAAGCAGGAATCTGACTGCTAGACTGAGGGTTAGCAGTGGTGGCAGTTCCAGAGGTAGTACTTGAACCCACAACCTTGTTCCAGAAGCAAGTATTAGACCACCACTATCCAAATAAACAACATGTCATAAACAGGTAGAAAGTTGTCATGAAGGTAGAAAGTGTCATACCCTGATTACAAAGTCTGTGCTGAGGATAGAGGCACCTTCTGAGTCTTTCGGTTTAGTTATTGGGGTGAGACGGGTCAAATCCTATACTTGCCCATTTTATGCATTCAAAGCATCAACTTCAAGACCAAAATGTTCACTTCCAGGTGCCTTGGTAACCAGGTGATTAATGTTATTCACCTCTCTTGTCTGTGATCATAATGTTGTGGCTGATTTGTGTTTATGGTTGAAATATTATAAAATTGACTTAGAGTTTGACTTATTTCTTGCAGGTGCAGCCCTGACCATGTAGCTCCAGCCCCCAAACCCAAAAGCCAAGAAGGCGGAGTAAAGGTCCGAATCCAGCAGCACTGCCCACCTCAGCTTGTAGTGTTAAAAACTTTATTTCACTTAACATACAAGATAGACAGGCTCACCTAAGTCCCTATCGCCCTCTCTGTCCCCATTCCCAGGCTAAAATCAAGAGTCGTTTACAAAGTGGACCTCAGAAGAAACTCAGCAGCACTCAGTTGATCACACCCAGCAGGTAATGATACTGTTTCTGTGAGTGGTCAGTAGTATTGTCTGGTCTATTTGGGCTGCACCTTCTTCACCTGTGACGTCGCCCTCTTTCAGCAAGTATGGGTCTCAAGATCTCTGTCAGGTACCGATTGAGTCTTGTGGGAAGTCTCAAGCCTGGTGCAAACTGCACCACCGTTGTGAGCCTGTCCACAGCTCTATCCTTGGAGAGAGTACTGCTGAGGTGATCAACTCGAGCAACCACTGCTGGGTGTGGCTAGAGCCATGGGGAAACTGAGACACCGTTGGATCGAGAACCTGAGACGTACTGCTCAGCCAAATAAGGTCAGTATGTAGACAAGTGCGTGGTCTGGATTCCCATCCAAATGTCTTCATAGGTGTTCTGTTTCGGGGGTTGTGTCTTTGCCTGATTCTGGCGTAAGTTTTGGTGGCAGAACACTGTTTTCTTGTATTTAATGGTTGCTGTTTAATGACTTGCAGGACAACATTGAGCGTGTTGAGAACTACCTGAGCCTGTGGGTGAACGAAGACAAAGACCTACCGCTAAAGCGCCGTTACTTCTGCGAGCTTTACCTGGATGGAATTCTCTTTGCTCGCACCACCAGACGTGCCATGGGCAAACCATCACACTCGTCTGGCTCCGGTGGAGAGGCGGCCTCAGGCTTCGGCAGGATTAGGTTTGGGAGGGTGGACGCGCCAGCTGCCAGCTCTTCTGGGGAGAGGATTGTTTGAGGCTAACCTTCCCAATCATGCAGATCTCATCCATCTGTTCATGGCGTGGCAAGCGACACTTTCGAGGGCAGATCCGTCTTGCCCAGTGGGCAGTGGCACTGGCCTGTCTGGATCTGGTGAGGCCTTTCTGGTGTGTCATGGTCACCACAGTCCCCAGGCAGTAGCACCAAGGACCAGCTTGGGGCACAGGCATCACTTCGGGTGAAGGCCCGGTTCCAAACCTTGCGAGTACTTCCTATTGAGCGCTATAAAGAATTTGCGGAATTTGTGACAGTGGGTTATGTGGACATGTGCAGTGGCCTGGAGCCCCTTCTCAACAATCAGGGACAAGGAGGAGCTGGCAGGGGCGTTGGTGCATGTGCTGCAGAGCATCGGGAAGGCCAAGGTAAAATCCATGATAGCTATGGAAAAGGAGTGAGTAAAGAGAGCATGTGTGAAACGGTCAACATGTCTTTCACATGGCTGAATATGTCTTGCCTCCACAGGAGTTCCTGATTGACCTTGGCAGTGCGGAAGTCCAGCCCAGGGGTGGTAAAGCTCTGATTTCAGAAGAGAACACTCTGGCTACCAAGGCTATAGATGAATACATGAAGCTGGTTGGCCAAAAAAATATCTCGTGGCTTCTTGGTAAGGAATCTACTTTCAAAGCCTCATCAGCTACTTGTGAAAACCAGATTCTACAACTCTGTACATCTTGCTGTTGAACAGGAGACTTCATTGCTCGACTCTACTCTAATTCTGAGAGCTGTGAGGTAGACCCATGCAAAAGCTCAAACTCGAGCTACCCACAAGCCAACACCTGAAGGAGACATGGTGAGGTGGTACAGAGGATCCTGAGATACTGGGTAATAAATATTGTGATATTAAGATTTTAACATGTGGCACAGACTCAGGTCTGAATCTTTGTCTCTACCTCTGTCTTGTGTCTGCAGCTCATTCCCTGTGGAGCTGAATGAAATTTTCTCCCATTGGGTGTCAGACTGTGAGGAGCGAGGACGGGAACAGATTGGACATCGTCTTATTTCGGCAACTCTGTTTCTGAGATTCCTCTGTCCAGCCATCCTCAGCCCTCCTGTTTGGTCTCCTGTATGCAAGAACCAAACACCCTTCCAAATGCTAGCTAACCCTGACGGCCAAAGTCATACAAAACCTTGCCAACTTCACCCCGTGAGTAAATCTGCAGTCACAGAAATGCATTTATTTATTTATTTAGTTAGTTATGGTTTGAGCAAGCTGATGAGTTTGTGTGCTGGTTTTGTTGGGTCTGTGCTAAAGAGTTTGGAGAAGAGGTACATGCTGTTCATGAATGTGTGATTTTCCTGGAGCAGCACGGGGCGCATGCAGGACTTCTTGCAGAGGGTGTTAATCCCAACCCAGACAGTGAGCTGGACATGGCACATTTTGACGGCTACGTCGACCTGCCGCTGCGCCTCGCCGTCCTGCACGGCCTGCTGGTGGTATCATCTGTCCCTCGCGAGCAGGTGAGAAAGTACACCAAGAAATAAAAGTCTTCAGGATGCTAACATCTTAATATAGCCCACCAAAACATGTCATGATCACAAGTTGTAAATGAAAAATTGTATCCTTGCAGGAAACCATAGAGCGTCTGCAGCCACTGCCGTCAATCCTCAACCAGATTGAACATCTTGCTTGAATATGGCAGTTCCACCTACAGCAGTGAACATGGTGCTGGCCTCCTTAATCACTGTGTGGTGTTTTCAGTTTGGATGTGACATGCATGTCATGCTGCTAACTCTGGCTGTGATTCTCATTCTTGCCTACTGGAAATTCATCTGCCCTAAAAGCTACAGCAGTGCAGAGCTGAAGCCCACCTACGTCCCTCCACGGGACCTGGGCAAGTACAGTCCGCTCAATAAGTCCCTGCAGCACCTGCCCACTGAGCCCAAATCCAGCAGCAAGGTGAGGAGCCAGTTGGCCCGGACCCAGAGTGTCCCCGCATCAGAGCGCAAACGCAACATTCCCAAGAGGCAGCTCAGCATCTTGGATATCGCTCCAGCTCAGGCAACTTGAGCAGCAGGGCAGCACTATGGACATCTCACCTGCAGAAATTGAGTACACACTCCTCCCCAGCCTGTCCACCTCACGTCTCGCTGTCTGAGGAGCACTTTGGTGGCTGCTTTGTCCTTTCCTCTTTTCTTACAGAGTATCTTGCAAGCCCTACTTGGTCCCTGGATGCGTCCCAACAAGGAGTCTCATGAACCAAACCGGGAAAATGAAGACATGAACACCTGCTTGGACAAAGGTGTGTTCTTTTCTGTACACCACTCTCTCAGTGACCGTTGGGTTAATGTTTGAATATTTTGCATGCAAATGTCTTTGCTTGATATTTGGTGTGTTTGGTCTCAGCATGCTCAGGAGCTGTCCGACCTGCGGTTGAGGATGGACGGAATGGCGGCGGGGAATAAGAATGTGCGCCTGGAAGACTTCATCGTGGAAGTAGAGAGCAGAACACCCGGCTGCAGGCTGAGGTGCAGGAGCTGCGCAGCCTTCTGGCGGTACGTGAGGAACAGCTCGCCAGCGCCACCTTCAGGTAAGAAAAAAAGCTGTTTAAACGATATTCAACTTAGATCAGTGCTGGCTGGAGAGCAAAAACCAAAATCAATACAATATTCATATACTGGCAAAATGTGTACAAAAGGCATACAATTAAGGTTTCTTTTATTTCTTAATTTTTTAAAAGGCTATTTTATTTGTTTGATTGTTTGTTTGTTTTACATGTATTGTTTGTGTTTATATAAATTTATTCTTTTTCTTTTTGGAATACCAAGTCAAAATGTAGGAGGAAATATAACCAAAGGAATAAGAACAAGAATAACAAAACTAATAATAATAAAACTAATAAAACTAATAAAACTGTAAATAATAATAATAATATGTAATATATGTATGGTGTGTGTGTGTGTGTGTGTGTGTAAGAGAGAAACATATTTCATCTTGATTGCAAACTATAATCATAATAATCATCATCATAATCATTTTGGAGAAAAAAGGAGTGGGAAATTTGGGTATGTGTATGTGTATATGATAATAACAACAACAACAACAACAACAACAACAACAACAACAACAATAATATGTAATAATCTTCATCACCTTCATCAATAAAATGTTGAAATAACACATTCTTAGTATAAATGTTCATCTTTCATATAAATATTAATTTATGATCTTGTGACAGACTGGGGGTGATAGAAGAAGAGCGTGAGGAAGATGAGAGGAAGCTGAGCGTTGCCTTGGCTGCAGCAAGGAGGCAGATAGGCGTCTTGGTAAAGAATCGTGGTTTGTCTGTTATCAGCCTGAATCACTGCAGTACAGTGTGTGTAAGATTGTTATTTGACTCTTTCTTTTGCAGGAGGGAGCAGTTTGCTGACTTGAAGGACATGCAGAGGGATAAATCTGAGGCCATAACGGCTGCCTGGGGCGTCGTGCATCAGCACCTAATGCAGAGCAGAAAAAACACACTCGGGTGCAAGTTTGTAATATAGATCAGCAACATAATCCAGAACTCTCCATATCTACTAGCTGCAGCTTTTCTATGCAAATGAGCCATGTTATAAGAAACTATATATTCATTTGGTTATACATTATTCGCGGATCCATGTTAACTGGAAGCTGTTTAATAAATGTCATGTTTCACTTTGATTAACTCTCCGTTTTGTATCTAACCCCTGTACGGTAGCTGCTTTCATTCAAATGTCATAGAATATGAGTACATAATGGAATTATTCAAGTAATGTAATTAATCTTGATTGTGAACAGTTATTTATTTGTATTGGCACTTTTCAAAGTGTTACTTCATGAAACAAGATTTTTTTAACAGCAGAATAAAGTCACACAGGGTCAGAATGTAATGATTACGACAGAGAAATGTAATAACATAATAAAGTGATGATCTAATAGCTGTGAATTCTTATTGCTACTGCACTGGTATGTGTTGAAAAACCTGGACATGAAACCTGGGCATTTTGTATTTATGAAGAAAAGATCCATTAACAGTTTAAAACTTTTAGGATACTCTACAGTTTTTATAATCATTTTCACCTCATCTCAATACTGTACCTTTTCACAAACACTTCACTGCTTAGTATTTATAAACCTGAAGCCTAAAACCATTTAGTTAACTTTTGTTGCACTAAAATCACAAAGTACATTACCTCTTTAGTAAAAAAAAAAATTCAATCAGCTACATGGTGATATAATAACGTAAAAAGAAAAATGCATAACTGATACTTTCAATACAAATATAAAAATAATTTAACTGCACTTTATGGTTCATTTGGTAAATCGCAGCGTTTTGTTAAAGCTTTTGATCTATGGAATCAAGCTACTAGAAGAAAGTTACTGTACTGTACTGTAATGCTGCTTCAGTGTGGTGCTCAGTATTAGGCATTATGACATTAGGGGTGATAATGTTATGGCTGAGCACTAGCAATGTAAATGACTGTGTACAGTGACAGTTTTTCTATTTAGCATTTCTGGGGAATGTATTTACAGTAATTGATTGTAGTGTGTTTTTTCATTTACAGTATATTACACGAAGCCAAATTTATTTACTGTATTAGTTTTAATTAAAATAGTTATTGTACGCTGTCATTTTTATTTATTTATTTTGCAATACAATACTGGATGAAAAATATATGATGTCCTTTGATGCATTTTACCTTGCTTTAAAAAAGGGAAAGTGTGTGCTGCAGTCACTTGTGTGTGAAATGTAGAGATGTTGTGAGTGGTTTTAATACGTTCTGCACGACGTGTGGGTGTGTATGTGTGCTCAGGGCTCCACTGCTAATGCCTGGCTCCGTGCTGAGTATAGATAAACCGTGTTATTTGTCAGTGCTGTGTGTGTGTTGATTGTTGGTGTGGTGTGTGCTGTTAGTGTGTGTGTGTGTGTGTGTGTGTGTGTGTGTGTGTGTGTGTGTGTGTGTGTGTGTGTGTGTGTGTGTGTGTGTGTGTGTGTGTAAAACTCGCGGTGTGGCTGTGTATCTATTGCTCGGTGTTCATCTATTGCTCGGTGCTCGGCTGCTCGGGTCTGGCTGGATTTTCGCGCCTGCGCTCCGCACAAACACAATAGTGGCACAAACACACTTCCGCTTTCCCTCACACACATACACACACGCTCTCACACACCTGGAGATACGGCGGCGGGTAATAACACACACACACTCTCTCACACACACACACACACACACACTCTCATACTCTCTCTATCACACTATCTGTCTCACACACTGTCTTCGTGCTTAGTGTAATAAAGGCGGCGAGAGACTCTCTCTCTCTCACACACACACACACACACCCCCACTGTGCATTCATCCTGATGTGGTGTGTGTTAATAGTAGTTTTGTAGAGGTAAATATCACTGTTGATAGCTCTGCTAGTGTTGTAGTGCTGGTGTGAGTCCATAATAGTTTGGGCGTGTGTGTGTGTGTCCGTGTGTCCAATGTGGTGCATGTTAACAGTTGAGTGAGTGTTAATGGTACCAATGTTGCTGCTGAATATTTTAGTGACAATGGCATTTTCATATATATCCCACATGTTTAGTGGCAAAAATCTGGTGTGTATTGTGTGTTGTGCATGTTTTATGTTTATATCCATATATATATATATATATATATATATATATATATATATATATATATATATATATATATATATATGTGTGTGTGTGTGTATATATATGTATAGTTTGTATACCATATATATGTATGTCAGTGTTGAAGTAACGGAATACATGTATAACCGGCGTTACGTCCCCAGAATACAAAATATGAGTAACTGTGTTTAAATTGCAGTTACCGTTAAATCATTGATAATTAGAATACAGTTACTTTGTTGAAATAAATGGATTACACTGCGGTCTTTTCCTGTTTCATATGTTAGTCTATCCCCTCTCTAATTCTGGTAATTCCTTTTTGAAGCAAAAACACAATAAGAGCTCTAATGTAAGCATCCTGTTAATGTTGGTGGCGTCGGTTACTAATGGACCCAGGAGCAGCACAGCAAGAGCCAACGAATTGCCCGGTGAGGAATGCATTTCTTACTCGGAGGTTTTAGTCTTTGCTCCTCTACCTACATTATCTGTGTGTCCTATTCAGGGAGTTTGGAAGCTTAACAGCAATTGGTAGAGAAAAACAAAACAAATTTGCAGGATCATGATTGCTACATTCATGTGGTTGTAAAAGCATGACAGTATATTAAGTAATCAAAATGGTCAGAGCTACGTTACATTGATAACCTTGGAATGCGTTACAAAACTACATTTTTGGGCATATTCTGTAATCTGTAGTGAATCCATTTTAAAAATAACCTTCCTACTTCCAGTTTATGTATATAGCGGTGAGTGTTTAGTGGCAAAAGTGTGTGTGCAAATGCTGGTGCTGTGTGTAAAAGTCTACCACATGAATATTTTTGTACTTTTGATTAGGGATGCACCGATCCAACTTTGTCAGTTCTGATACCTATGCTTGTGCTTTGGGTACGGGCCGACCCCGAGTACCGATCTGTTAGCAGTGTTTAATGAATAAGTTGTGTATTTCTCTGTGAGGAGGCAGACTGAGATATTCTGTTGTACTCAGAAAATATTTGACTTAAATCCTGTTTTTCCAACTAAAACAATGCAATTATTACACACCCATATGTATATGCGTAACTATTTAATATTTAATGATCTCAAAATAAATTCCTTCCTTTAGTTATGTCATTTAGTAGCGCTCCCTAATCCTTGGCGCTAAAAGCATCAAGGAACACAAGATTGTGAGTGAGAGCTGCTGTTGTTCAGGAAGTTAAACAGTATAATGGTGTTATCAGACCCATATCCCATCCACGTATCAGATCAGTGCATCCTTACTTTTGATCATTCTCATATGAACTTATACACTTTTATTGTTCACATTTACATTTATCACACACTTCCATGTCGTAATCACAGCATTTTGAGGTTAAGGGCCTCACTCAAGAGCCCATGATTGTGATGTTGCCTGCAGTGAGACACTCTTATCCCCTCAAACCTGCTCCTTCTTTCTTACAGTGAGACATGGAGGGAGAGACCAGCGATAAGAGCTCCAGCTCCATCCTGCAGCCTTACTCACCAGCCTCACACCAGACCCAATGTGAGTACACACACACACACACTCTTATCCAACGTGACCTCCATTTCCTAATTTCAGAAGTATTCTCCTGGAGCAATTTAAAGGTTAAGGGTCTTGCTCAGGGCCCAGTGGTGGAGGTAGGATTCGAACTCATGACCTTTTGGTCTCCATCAAGTATCCTAACCACTAGACCACCACCGAGGCCTGGCATCAAGTGGTGTTTCTTACTCAGCTATGTGTCAGCGCTGCGGTTCTGAAGTGCCAATATCCTGGAAGCTCCCCATCATACTTGATTTCAGAACACGTGACACCTGGTCTCAGGTAGAAGCTCACCTGAATTGACTCACCAGGTGTGATGGAGATCTTCCAGGACCCCAGTCATCCCAGTACCTAATTGGTTCAAATCACATAACAAACTGTGCTTTGTGTGTTCCAGCGGGCGACGCGCACTCGTGTGAGGTGTGTGGTGCGTGTTTTGAGACCTAGCGAGGTCTCTCCAGCCACGCCCGCTCTCACCTGCGCCAGCTGGGCGTGGCGGTGTCGGACAGCAGCGGCGCCCCCATAGACCTGCAGCACCAGCTGATCCAGGCCCAGACGGAGACTCCCCTTCCTCGTCAGCCCCAAAACCCCCAAGCAACACCAAAGCCCAGCCAAAGAGTCCGGCACCAAGCTGAAGATCCAAAATCTCAACCTGGTGAAGAAACGCTGGCGTAACAGCAAGCCTCCGCCTCCCACAGAACCGACGGGCCTCTCACCCGTCTCAGACTCCGACTCCGATTCCTCCGCCTCTACTCCACCGGCGTCCACTGCTAGACCCCAGAATCAGGCGGCGGAGCGGAAGAAAGAACGATACCGTACCGTCTGTCCCCTCTGCCCGCGTGTACGCCTTCCCTGCGCTCTGGCTAAGCATTGTGGGCCCCTCAGGACACTGACGCCCCCCTCAAACTAGGTGAGTAACACCATGACCCCTCATGTCTAAGGCCACGTTGTAAGACCGCAAGTATGTCGATTTTATCGCGCAGGAACATAAAAAATTACCAATGTCGTGCAGCATTAGCAGCGAAGATGGCGATCACGTGTGTGAGCTGTGTGGTGCGTGGTATGAGACGAGGAAGGGCGCCTCTCCAGCCGCCCGCGCCCATCTGCGTCAGTTCGGTGTAGAACTGGACGTTAAAGGTGCCCCTATCAAGCGCCTACACATGCTGCTGCAGCGCGAGGACCGTGTCTGCCCATCTGAGGAGGGAGGAGGAGGAAGAGATGGGATCTAACTCCTCCTCCTCCTCATCATCGTTGTCGTCGTCGTCATCCTCCGTCCTCACCTCAGCCTCCATCAGCATACTCTAGTCTAGCCCTGCCCTGACTGACCCCCAAGAAGGTGAAAGCGGCCCCTGTGGGGTGGTGGCACCAAAGTGAGCACAGGTTCAGGCAAGTGTGACCTGTTGATCATCAGGCCACACTTAGGGTGGACGATAAAGTATCGTCGGGCGATGATTATAAATCAAAGGAACAATAATCTCTCACTGATCGCTGTCTTATCATGTATGGCATCTGTTCTCCTGGTGAGCCTCGTACGTGACCCCTTCTCTATGGGTGACGATCTATGAGTGAAGAGTCGCGAGTTCTGCCGCAGGCGTTCAAGACCAAGCAAGTTTGGCCAGCTGCGCCCGATGCCACCTCTTGCCAGCTGGTGTGACGAGTGGGCCGGTGCAGGGGCTGCATATGGCCCGCTCGGGGAGCCTTTGTTGATGACCAAGCGGCTGCAGCATTTTACCCAAGCCCGCACTCAACTTCCGCCCGCCTCTCACCTCCTCCCCGCCCCGCCCTCCAGGCCCCTTCTCGGCTCCACCTCCGCCCGCATGGCCCCTGTCCAGA
Source organism: Distichodus sexfasciatus (assembly GCA_032718565.1). Classification (NCBI taxonomy): domain Eukaryota; kingdom Metazoa; phylum Chordata; class Actinopteri; order Characiformes; family Distichodontidae; genus Distichodus; species Distichodus sexfasciatus. Next base: position 188,669 of record JAVGVS010000404.1, on the reverse strand, counting down.
GCAGACACGTCTCCTCTCCTGATCCTCCTTCTCTTTCTCCTCGTGTGCCCAAAGCCAGGAAGGGCTTCCGCACTGTGTTGCCCAAGCCAAAAGAGGAGCCGGTGGAGGTGGACGTGTGTGTGGTTGAGTCCCCCCAAGCAAGCACTGCACCACAAAACCAACACCACCTGGAAGCTGGGCCTGCGCCTGTCAGCATGAACTTCACACATCCAGGAGTCAGTCAGCCTCTCTAGGTCCGGTGGTGACATCCTAACGATAGACCACCATCACCTGTGATCTGAATAATTTTTGAGCAAATATTTTTAGATAACAATGTTATGCTTACAGCTCAAAATTTGATAAAACAAGGGCTGGGCAGTTCATCGAGAATTAATCAAAACCGACATTCAGGACCTACTTATAGAACAAACCCTATCAGCAAAAAGCGCCAAAAAGTCATTCTTCACTAATCACAATCAAAATGTTTAATTAATCACAATATTGATTTGAAGTCATATCACCCAGACCTAGGGTCAGCATAAGCTGCTAGAATGTGAAGTTCTGTATTGTGTGATAAATTTGAGTTCGATCAGTTTAGAAAAATATGTGTATTATATTTATAATAAATAGCACGTTAATCGTTTGTCCACTAAATAAATATATCATTAAAAACTGCTGTCGATAAATTATATCGGATGCGGCCCATGCCGTAGCATCAGTATCGGAGCGGATAAAGAAGTTGGATCGATTGCATCCTAAAGAACATCTCAAAATATTTGTGTTTGAACACGGTTGTGTAATTTGTACACCTACAGTGTAGTTGAACAGGGGCGCGTTTCCCAAAAGCATAGCTGCTGCAAGTGACAGGCGTGCGTTAACTTAAGCTAACAGTGTTGGAGCGTAGTTTGCAGTAATGTGTTAGCAACTATGCTTTTGGGAAACGCTCCGTAGATCGGCCCAATGCCACCGGTACCCAGTCCAGCTATTTGAGTCGTTATCTGACCGATATGACGTCCACATGTCAGATTGGTGCATCCCTAGTTTCAGTTTAGAAAAATATTGTGATTATATGATTATATGATTATATGTGATTATATATCGTCCATATCGTCCAGCTCTTCCACAGGGTTTGGTCACTGGTGTGTGTCTGTGTGTGTGTGTGTCGATTACGGAGTCAGCCCTGTGTCGAGGAAAGGTGCTTGGCTTGAATCCTGGATTGGTAAGAGTGCCACTGATGCACTCCTTGAGTAGGTGCAGCACTCTCTTGGCGCTGCCATGGGCGGGGTCAAATGCGAGCTCGTGTGAGTTGTGGTTAGCTGTGCTGTGTTCTGCAGTGACAAATAATCACTACAACCCAAATATTAAGAGTCGCGTTTTTCCTCCCCAGCACTGAAGCGAAGCGGCTGAACCGGAGGCGAGTCGGCCCGTCGGTCGCGCTGCAAGTACTGCAGCGGATGTTGACACCGCCAAAAGCCCTGTCGTGCCGCAGCGAGGCCACACCTGCGACAGCTTCAGGGGTGAAGTGATGCGTAGCGCCTGCGCCATAGACACGCTGTACCAGCTGATGCTCCGGGAGGGGGGCGTGTACCGGGGGTCGGAGGTTAAAGCGGAACCAGCGTGGAGAACGACGACGACCGCTTCGCCTCGGACCGTCACGCCGTCGCGGTGGACTTCAGAGAAAGTGGAAGGCAGCTGGAGAGAGGAGGGAAAGGAAGCAGGTAGGGCATGAAAGAGTGGGGTTATTGCCACAAAATGCTATACCATGAGATATAATTATCTTACTGTAACACACTTCTCTCCCTCTTTCCTCCCTCCCTCCCTCCTTCTCTCTCTTTCATCCTCCCTCTCTCTTCTCAAACACTCTGTCTCTTCTCTCTTTCTTCTTCCCTCTCTCACTTTTTCCTCTCTCACTTCTTCCTCTCTCTCTCTTTCTTCCTGCTTCATCCCTCTCTTTTCTTTCCTGCCCTTCTTCCTTCCTCCCCATCCTCTCTTTTCTTCTGTCATCCCTCTCTCTTCTCCCTCCATCATTCTCTTCCTCCTTCTGGCTTCTTTCTCTCTCTCTCTTTCTCTCTCTCTCTCACCCTCCTTTGCTCATTCTCCTCCCTCCTTTCTCTCATTCCTTCTTCCACCCTCTCTCTTTCTCTTCATCCCTCTATCTTCCTTCCTTTCTTTTCTTTCCTCCTCCCCCACCTTCCTTCCTCCTGCTTTCTTGTAGTCTCTCTCTTTCTCCCCTCTTTAAGCTCATCATCCTCCCCTTCCTCTTGTTCTCACTCTCCTTCTCTCTTTCTCCTCAACAATCCTCCCCATTTCTCTTTTCTTACGTCCTTTCTTTTCTCACTCCCTTCCTCTCTCTTTCTTCCTCCCTCTATTCTGTCCTCTTCTCCTTTCTCAATAACTCTTTTTCTTCCTTCCCCCCTCTCATCCTCCCCATCCCTCTCTTTCTTCTGTCATCCCTCTCTCTTCCTCCCTTCTTTTTCTCATTCCTCCCTCTCTCTCTCTCCTCTCTCCTCCCTCCCTCCCGTTGTGTCAGTAGGGGTGTGATGCCAGAGTGTGATCATGTGGGTTTGACTTTGAGAACAGGAAGGCATTGGCTAGTCACGCGCGTGCCCACCTGCGCCAGGTGCGTGTGGAGTGGCGCGCGGGCGACTCACCCATCCTGGGCTGCAGCTGTGGATGAGGGCCGGGCCAGCGCCCAGCAGCTGCAGCAGGCCACCCGTGGAGACCTGCCAGTCAACAGGAGGGGGCGGAGCATCCACGGCAACGTCCCCGCCCACAGCCACCCTGACCCCGCCCCCACCTCAGCTGTTGGACACGCCTCCTCCTCCTCCTCACACAGGAAACTCCACACCTCTGCTACACACACCACCGAGCACATCGGCCGTCTGGCTAGAGGTAACACACACTCTAACCCCAACAAGCGCTCACACAGACACACACACACACACTCTAACCCCAGCAAACATGCACACCAACACACACCTGTTCACATAGCACTTGCCTGCATGCGCGTACACACACACACACATACTCAAACCTTCATATCAACACACACACACACTCTTATACACACAATATTGCTAACACACATATACACACAAACCTGAGCCCTATTCTGCCCACACACTCACGGGGGGTCAGTACAACACTAAATCTGGACATTTCTTACATCTCTGTGTGTGTGTGTGTGTGTGTCAGCACAATGAGAGACGTCCTCCTAAACACAGTGAGGGCAGACTCGGGGAGGCGGGGCCTCTGAAGACCTCTCGTGCAGGTAACGCCCCCACTCTCATGCCCCGCCCACCTGAGAGCAGCCTGGTCAAACTGGTGGGCAAAATGTATCAGCTCAAGTGCAGGTCCTTTTCCGCAGTATCTATCTATCTATCTATCTATCTATCTATCTATCTATCTATCTATCCTATCTATCTGTCTGTCTGTCTGTCTCTCTCTCTCCCCTCCTGTTTCACTCTCATCTCTATCTGTCTGTCTGGTTCTCTCCCTCTTTCTCTGTTTTCCCTTATCTTCTTTCTTTCCTCAACAACTTTCTCTTCTACTCTCTCTCTCTCATCCCTGTCTGTCGATCTCTCTTTCCCTCTCATTCTCTTCCTTCCTTTCTGCATGGTGTACACATTTGAACACATTTTTGTTGATACCCTGAGCAGTGGTGTGAGTTATGATGTGCGTGTGTGTGTGTGTTTCAGGTTTTGTGAGGTGTTTCGGGGTCCTCTCTCCGTGCAGGAAGAGACTGGCTAGTCACTGCGCGTAGCATTCTCAACCTCAAGCAGGACTCCGCCCTGTGTCTGACCCCTGCCCCCCATTGCCCGTCTCTGCCCCAGTGACCCGCCCAGCGACCCGTCCCAGTCTCTGCTGGCGACCCCGTCCCGTCTCACCCCAGCGACCCGCCCCGTCTCACTTGGCGACCCGCCCGTCTCTGCCCAGCGGCCCGCCCGGCCCGCCCGTCTCTGCCCCCAGCCCTCATTTCCGCCCCCAGCGACCCCGCCCTCGTTTCCGCCCCAGCCCTGCCCCAGTCCGACACGCCGCAGCCGATTGCGCCGCAGTCTGTGTAAGGGGCGGGGCGTGATGCTGCTGTTACTATGACAACACTGTGAGGGTGAGGTTTTAAACCTGCCGTTTTTACTGATTCATGATCTTGTTCATTTTCTCTATTTTTAGACTTTTTAAAATGTAGGCGCTTTTATACGGTTCTTAAAGGAAGATGTTTGGTAGCGTCTGAGTGTGTTTCAGAAAGTGTGTGTGTGTTGTGCGCTTCAGTAGGAGTTCGTGTTCCTCAACGTCCACATTCAAACCACGTGTGAATAAAATCCACTTTTACTAGACGAGTGTGTGTGTTTTTGTGTTTCAAGATAAAATTAGTAAAATCTGCACACTCACCGTTCGGCTTCACCACACCCCCCCTCCCCAGGTGCAGCTCAGTGTGTGTTCCCGTCTTCCTGCTCGCCCAGCGGTGGGGGTGTGTGGGGGGGGTTGTGGTGTGTTTAGATGTAGATGTACGTTACGTGTGAAATGCGATGCTCTGGTTAAGGGAACGTGGTGTGTGGAGAAACATTCCAGACTTTTACTGCTGCACTGTTTCACTCTCTGTGTGTCTCACTCACTCCCTCTCTGTCCTTTTCTCATTTCATTATTCTCTCCTTCGTTCTTTCTTTCTTTTTCTTCCTCTCATTGTTTCTCTTTGTCTCTTTCTCTCTTCCTAACTCTCCTCCGTCTGTCAATCTCTCTTTCGTTTTCTCTTTCCCATTCTTCCGTTCACTCTTTCTTTCCCATGCTCTCTCTCTCATCTATCTATCTATCTTTCAACCTATCTATCGTTCAACCTATCTATCGTTCAACCTATCTATCGTTCAACCTATCTATCCATGTCTCGGTCACTCACCATCTGTCTCTCTCTCCCTCCTTTTCTATTTCTCTCTTCCTAACTCTCCTCATCTGTCAATCTTTCTCTCTTTCTCTTTCCCATTCTTCTGTTCATTCTTTCTTTCTTTCTTTCTTTCTTTCTTTCCTTCCCACACTCACTCTCTCTCCCAACCTCCATCTATCTATCTTTCAACCTATCTATCTATCTTTCAACCTATCTATCTTTTTATCTGTCTGTCTATCAACCTATCTTTCTTTCAACCTGTCTATCTTTTTATCTGTCTATCCATCTATCTGTCTTCATCCATCTGTCTATCCATCTGTCTGTCTATCTTTCCGTCTATATATCCATGTCTCAGTCACTCACCATCTGTCTCTCTCTCTCTCTCTCCCCTTTTCTACTCTTTCTCTCTTTGTAACTCATTCCTTCCTCTATGTCATTCTTTCACTTTCTTCCTTTCAGTTTATTTTAATAAGTCAGTAGTTATTTACATGGTGAAGTCTTTGACGTTTGAAATTTAAAGTATGAAAATAGTGTGAAAGTTGTAACCACAACATGTAGCATTTAACTAAAAGCCTCACCTCGGTGTGGGGTAACACGCTCCAGCAGGTCACACTTACACCAACGTCCAGCTGTTACAGGGCTGATTTTAGCTGAGTGCCTCCACACGTCACGTTTGGAGGAGGTTCAACATCCTGCCCAGTGTGAGCTGTGTCTCGCTCTTCGTGGTGGGGGGTCAGGACCCCCACTGGCTCCTCGACTCACGGGTCACACAGCTGAAAGTGTGGGACTGGACTCGGGACCGGAGACCGAAACTCACTCAGGATGTGGTCAGGAGTGAAACGAGGGAGACGTGCCTCGCTCCACGTCAGCAAGTAGAGCCTTTGTGCGATAGACGTTTTATAGAAATCTTGATTTTTACCATAAATATGGGTTTTTTAAGCAGTTGAAAGGCCGCTCTGCTCCTACACACACACACACACATCTGGCTCATAATAAGGACAATAATTGAATAAGTCCAGAGTGAGGATTCAAGATTGTTATGCGCACACACACAAGTACAATGTAGTGAGGCTGAGCAAATTGGAACACAACACAGAATTTAGGAAAAGATGAATCTAAAGTAAAAATGTGTTAAATATATAATATTTCCCTGAAAATGGACAAACCATCTTATCAATGAGCACACTTTGTACCGGTGATTTTTTTACTTTGTCTTAATTGCATAAGAGATATTTTGTTTGCAGTGAAGATGTTTTTAGACGTGTGTGAGGTACAATTTCTGGTAAGTGTCGACCGATTATCATCCGGGCCGGTTATTGTGGGCTGTCAATAGGAATGTTGCTTAAATATCGTTATCGGTGTTGAATTTTGACCACTGATATGAAGTAACTACAAGGTGCTGCTGTGGCTTCACTGCCATCTCTTCTCTCTGTGCCGTTTGCTCTCGACTCGCTGCTTCCTTTAATGTCCCGCCCACAACAGTCTCTGATTGGCTACACGTCACAGCAGCTCGAGGTCAAGCGGAGAACACGCTTTACTTTCTTCGCCACAACCTGCTGCCGCTCCATGTGGAATACTACAACCTTTAAGTTTCAAATTTAAGCTTCACAGTTTTATAATGTTACTAAAATGTTTACTTAATATTATTTAAAGTTTAAGTATTTATAAACAATAAAGTTATTGAAATAAAGTTTTGTGTTTGAAGAATGCAAAATTCTGACAGAAATTTTCCCTTTTTTTGCATATCGGTTCCAAATATTGGTTATCGGCCCTGTTAACTAGCAATAATCGGTAGCGATATCGGCCATGAAAAATTAATATCAGTTGACCTCTAGTTTCTGGTATATAAAATTTGCAAGCTGGGACATTTCAAGTGAGTATTTGTCATTGTGAACACACCACATCACACAGTTCATCACAACCAAATCTGCACTTGACCCATCTGTGAAGGAATGTGAAAATTGATTCAGGACTAAATTTTTTGAGTTATTTTCCTATTTGACTGTGGCAAATCAAATGTAGTTTATCAAATGTAATGCATATGTACATGACTGACCGCATTTCCTTCATGCTCACGCCAATCTGGGCAGATTTGCACATGAAAAATATGAATCTATTTTGTATCGACAGAGAAAGAATCGCAATTTGATTTGATTTTTTTCCACAGCCCTACAGGTGCATTTAGCAGATCTGTGTGGTTAAGTATGACCCCATACAGGCAGTCGGGTGACAGGCAGATGAAGTGAAGCTTGGGGTGGTTGATAGTGTAATGGTTAAAGAGTTGACGCCATGATCGGAAGCTCGCCTGTTCAAGTCCCAGACAGGTAAAGGTACCACTGAGGTACTCATGAGCAAGGTACCGTTCCCAGGCATTGTCACAAAAGCTGCCCACTGTTCCTTCACGGATGAGTCAAATGCAGAGCTGACGTGTGGTTGTGGTGCACTGCGTGCCATGCTGTGTTCACAATGACAAACAATCACTCACTTTAATTAGCTTTAATTCCGTCCTTTTAGCACCACCCAAAAATAAGCCCCTCAGTGACACCGAGACCTTTAATCAACTCCAACATGAGGGGTTTGATCCAGTTTAATCCCAGTTGTGTTGTATTTTATTTCACCCTGACGCTGGATTAATACCTCCAGCGTGGTCCAGAGATGCCTAAAATTAAGTTGGACTTTATCTCCCCGAAGAGGCTCACGTTCATTCTGACTTCATCCACTTGAACGCTTCCCGCTCGTGAGCAGCGTCCCAGACGTTCCGCCGGCCAGCTTCATTTCACCCTGATGAGCTCACTTGGAACAGGAGAGTCGAGTTACTGACCAGAATCAATGAAAAGTCCAGAATGAGAGTGGCTCTGTTACAGAAAACCTGCGAGACTCCCCTGTCCTGCGGCACCACAAACACGCAGGACAAACACAGCGAACAACACATCAGTGTGTAATGGAAATTTGGCAACATTTTTAGTGATTATTTCGTCATTGTGAACACCGCACAGCACACAACCAAAAGTGAACTCTAAACCATTTGATTTGACCCATCCGTGAAGGAGCAGTGGGCAGCCGACATGGACAGTGCTTTGGGGAAGGTACCTTGCTCATTAAGTACCTCAGTGGTCCGGGATTTGAACCGGCAACGCTCAGATCACAGCGGGTGAACTCCCGAACCGTTACTTTACCAACCGCCCCATTTATATTCAAATGTATAGCATTTATCAGATGCTCTTATCCAGAGCTACTTGGAGTTAAACCTTTTGCTCTGGGTCCCAGTGCTGGAAGTAGGAGTCAAACCCACAACCTCTTGCTCTAGAGGTGAGTATACTAAGCACTAGTACAGCACCACCAAACCAAATTAAACAGAAAAGTATACAATCATATATGAAGTTTACAGACCAAAACACACAATCTTATTTTTTATACTATACATAAGGATAATAATGTGTTTTCAGGGCAAATGTGTAATTAAAGGTGCAGTTATGTAGAGTCTAATTGGATATTTATTATATTTGTAAATTTATATATTTGTACTTTTCATGAATCGTGTTTTGCACAATTTTTAGAAACGTTCTCACCATAAATAAAGTGTTTTGCGCGTGCGTGAGACGAGCCAGCCTTCATGTCTAATGATCTTGTTAGTGACGGAGCTGAAGCCTCCGCCGCTGAACTCTGAAACTGATCCTGCAGCACATCTCCGTATTTATAACCTCAGTCTGAAGTTATTTAAAGGTGCACTCTGAAACCACAAGACGGAACGTTACTGCAGCACGCATCCTGCGACACCAACACCACCAACACCACCAACACCATCAACAACACCAGCAACACTTCTCCCCCAGGAAGTGGCACGGCCTCAGCACTCGTAACACACCCACAAACACCAGCGTTTTAGAATTTGATATTTTTGGCTGACAGTTCGGTAAACAGATCTGTCTTCATCATGAATTCTACGAGCTGAATGTTCAGAACCCGTCCAGGAAAAATACCTGCTGACTGCTGAGTGCCAGGAGGGAAAATACCTCAGTGTGGATTTATAACGGCTGGCACACGGCGCTCGGCGTTCTGATGTTCTGTTCTGGGCAAAATGTGTGCGTGATATAATGGTAAAGGTTTTGTTTATCGGTAACTAACACCAATTTAATGTCATAAGTGGTCGAACGTGGCTAGACTGTCTTGAAAAGTCGGTTGTTGGCGTGTTCATCGGTGTCCGGCGCAGCTGATTCTCTTCAAGACTCCAACACGGTGGGTGTGAGAACCAGACGTTTGTAATAAAGCATCCAAAAGGTTTCTTGGTGTCGTCCAGCAGAACAGATGGGTTACGGCGTCGGGAGGGGAAAGTAGAACCTGACTCTGAGGCCTTAAACGAAGAGAGAAAAGAGAGCGAGAAAACGAGAGAAGTTTCTTTTTAACTTTTCTTAAATTTAATTTGTTTTATCCAATTATTTGTCATTGTGAACGCAGCACAGTGCACCAGTTGGTGTCATAATGGTATGGTGGTAGTCCCGTGATCAGAAGGTCGCAGGTTCGAATCCAGGACAGGTAAAGTTACCACTGAGGTACTTACGAGCAGGGTACCGTCCCCAAGCATTGCTCCACTGATCCTTCACAGATGGGTAAAATGCACAGGTCACATTTGGTTGTGGTGCACTGTGCTGTGTTCACAATGACAAAAAATAACTCACTTTCACAACCACATGTGAGCTCTGCATTTGAAGGAGCAGTGGGTAGCTGACATACAGCAGTGCTTGGGGACGGTACCTTACTTGTGACTACTTCAGCGCTACCTTTACTGGGACATTCCGATCACAAGGCCAACTCCCTAATCGTTACACTAACATCCGTCCTCTTATCCAGAGCAACTTCCATTTCCGAATTTCAGGAACAGCCTCCCTGCAGCAACCTGGGGTTAAGGGTCTTGACCCAATGATGTGAGAGCTGGAGATAGGATTCAAACCCACAAACTCTTGGTCCAGAGGCAAGTATCCTAACCAAAAAGTGGGTTTTTAGAGCAAATTTCTACTTAAAAATGGTGGGCGAATAAGGTCCAATATTCCTGACTGACCACAGCGCTCACAGTGCACTCTGCGGTACAGCTGAGAGTTTCAGTGCGGTCAGCGTGAGAAGGCATGAAGGCAGACCTCAGAAGAGCGGCGTCCAGATGGCAGCTCTGATGAGAACAGATTATGGAACGAAATGAGAGAAAGGATGGTGTTTCTTCTCCCAGGAGCGGAAAATCTCCCTGGCGTCCAAGAGCTGAGTTATGCTCACAATGGCTGGACATCGGCACGGCGGAATCGCAAAGTTAAGGATCTTGTGCCGATTCCACGCGGCCCCGACAGTCCAATATCAATAGTGTGGTGGAAGAGTTCTGATGGCGTGAAGCTGATCCGCAGACCCGCGGAACCTGGCACCCGTCACTGTTATGCTGAAGAATCCACTAGAAGCCCCAGACATGGAGCTCGGATCACACAAGTTGGCAGACGGACGGTGTTGTGGCTGTTAGACACTTCTGCAGAGTAAAAGTTCTGGCTGATGTGTGAAAACACTTTGACTTTATTGGGTTCGCGTGAGCAAGGCTCCGCTCTGGAGGACGACCTGCGTGACCCGCTGCTGACCGGTCTGATGGAGCTCTGTCATTAAAAGCGCTGGTCGATTCCAGACATTTTGGACTCGATACTATATTGACACATTCCAATAAAGCGTATAGATTGTCTTCACCAGTCCACACCACTTTAATGTTCCTCATCTGCGTCTTCAGTCCAGCAAACACTAGGATTAGTAACACTTGCGCCTTGTCGAATGTATGACTGATTGTGAGGTTGAAATGTTAAACTGATCTCTCTCAAATTCATGAAGATTTACATTTTGAACATTTAGCATCCAGAGCGACTTCCATTTTTATTAATTTTAGGGACAGTCTTCCTGAGAACAGCTTGGGGTTAAAGGTCTTGTTCAGGGACCCAGTCACTGTAATGCTGGAGGTAGGATTTGACCACATGACCTCTGGGTCCAGAGGTAAAAAGGAGGAGAAGATGGAAAAGGAGAAGACAGTGAAGGAGAAATAGAAGAAGAAGGAGGAGCAGAAGAAGGAGGAGAAGAAAAAGAAGAAGGAGAAGGCGAAGAAGGAAGAGGTGGAGGAGAAGGAGAAGGTGAAAAAGAAAGGAAGAAGGAGGAGAAGAAGGTGAAGAAGGAGGAGAAGGTGAAGAAGGTAAAGGAGAATAAGGTAAAAGAGAAGGAGAGGGGAAAGGAGAGAAAGGTGAAGAAGAAACAGGGGGATGGGAAAAAGAAGAAGAAGAAGGAGGAGGAGGAGGTAGAGGAGAAAGAGAAGGAGAAAAATGTGAAAAAGAAAAAGGAGAAAGAGAAGGTGAAAAAGGAAAAGAAGGAGCTGAAGAAGGAGGGGTGAAGGAGGAGAAGAACGTTAAAAGGAAAAAGGAGAAAGAGAAGAAGGAGGAAGTGAAGGAGAAGGAAGATGAGGAGATGAAGGTGAAAAGGAAAAAGAGAAGCAGAAGAAGAATGAGACGAAGGAGAAAAGGAGGACGAGGAGAACAAGGAGAAGAAGAATGAGAAGGAGAAGAGGAGGAGAAGGAGAAAACGAAGGAGAAATATTTTAGCGGAGTCACACGGAGATACACTACATGACTCTGTGGAGTCGACTCCAAAGATTCAGATTCGCTTCCTGATCCAGACTCACCTGGAGTCGAGTATTTGTTTGGGATTCGATTCCCAGCTGAGAGATTGTGTGTGTGTGTGTGTGTGTGTGTGTGTGTGTGTGTGTGTGTGTGTGTGTGTGTGTATGTGTGTGTGTGTGTGTGTATGTGTGTGTGTGTGTGTGTGTGTGTGTGTGTGTATGTGTGTGTGTGTGTGTGTGTGTGTGTGAATCGCGCTGTTCGGTGTTGGATCAGTTGGAGGACGCGGCGGATTTTGCGGAGTTTCTGCGCCTACAGCATGGTAACGTTCTCCAAATCTCTCTCATACATACATCACATGTTCATATAACGCTCTCAAATGTGTTTTCTCTGACCGTTCATGTCTGAAACTAATTTAAAGTAGTGTTACGTTTACATAAAAATCATATGTATAAATAAAAACAACTTACTAACCTTCAAGTAGTGACATATAAGTGTGTTTAAATCTCTTAGTTCACTTCAGACGACATTCCACGCAGAACACGATTAGTATTGTACCGATACACCGATCACTGAGCCCAGAGCATTGATCCCAAATTAAAACATCATACCCATGTCATACATATTGTAACATCACTTTCTATTCAACAGGTCTGTTTTTAATAATAGAGAAGACACATTTTATATGTAATTGTCTGCTTAAGCTCAGGAATAAAACGATATTTTTGTTGCTTCAGATGTGATTCTAAAGTGTTGTGCAAGTTACTTCCAAAATGTAGTTACTACATTATAGATGACTAGTGTTATTTCAAAGTAATTGGTTCCATCCCAATATTACTGTCTCTGAATTGTAATGTGTTACTCGACTCCTGCATTACTGTTGAGTTCCTTTCACCAAAATAAGTGTGGAAGTAGGACGTAGTAAAATAGTAAAATGTAGTTTACTGCGGGTGATTCTACATCCATGTGGAGGGCGATGTGGTGCAGCATAATGACTAGACGTACAGAGTGTATGTAGGACCTTTTGCTCTTGTAAAAGGTCTCACAGTGTTGCAGATTTTTATGAAAACAAAACAGCACTAAATTTCGTGCTAAAAGCGTGTTGTAATATGAGTTACTGAAATATGTAACAAGTGTAGTATTACTGAGTTTTTTTAGTAATAACAGCAAAAAGTAATACTGTAATTTTCTGTAACATGTTACTCCCAACACATAGCATATGACATCTTAAATTGATCGCTGACTTCTGAATTGAACTGAATCGAAATCTTATTGTACCAGAATTTATGATGTTGAATCGTTGATCGTTAATATATCGTTTCATGATGAAACTTGGGGTTTACACCCCTATATACGATGAGTGTAATAATGATGAGCCCTAAGCATAAACTCAGTAATGAACATGAAACTTGTCTGCTCTTTTAATTTTCGTACTTTCTCTTTTCATACAAAATGTATTTTAGCACCAAACCAAACAGGGATTACAATCTGGTGTAGAGTCTGAAATTTGTCCCCAAAAACAGTCTAGGTCGGAAACACACACACACACACAGTCTGCGCTGCTCCCTGGCTCTCCTGTTTTGCGCTGCAGTGTTTGTGTGATTTCTAAATGTTTACGACTGTGAGATATTTCAGCAGAATGAAGGTCTGGAGAAGAGTTAGAGGTCAGGAGCGCTGGAGCCGCGGCTGTGTGTTCACTAAATCCCCAATAATCTAAGAGGATCAGAGGATTTGAGGGTTTTGAGGAGTTGTAAATGGGAGCGTCTTCATCACCACAACGTTGTTGTGATAACACAACGACATTCACACATTCCCACATCCAAACAGACACGCGTTAGAGTGAAATGCGCCATTCCAGAGAAGTGCGTTGCCACGATCGGCTCTAAACAGAAAACATCGGCGGGTCAGAGCCAGGTGAGGGAACCTCCCGGAATGTGTGCAGACGGTTTTGCGGCTGTCAGTGTGTCAGGACTTGCCCATTAGTCTCACGCTCCTGAACCCAGATCAGCGCACTCATGATGTTCATTATCTCTTAAATATCGGGAAACACAAAACATCCTGGAGGTCGGGAGTGTGGAGCAATGCCTGTGTAATAACCTCACTAACATCATTAACACTTTTATTACACACAGAATGTCAGTGCAGTTTTAAAGGTGTGCATTTATACGTGGATAAAGACTGAAACATTGATTCAGCAGTGATCCAAATTGAAAACAGACATCATACGTATGTCACTATATTTAAGAGGAGGTCATTTTGTGTTAAAAGAGACATATTTGCATTTCTCTCTGTGAAATCTAAACCCAGCTGCCACGCTCGGAACCGGGAGGACCCTCAAACCCACCGTTGCCATGGAGTTAGCCCAACGCTACAGCAACCGCTCCGCCGCCGGGCCAATCGCCCTCTGGCCCAATTGGAGCGAGTTGGCGTCTGTGTCTGCTCACGAGAACGTCAGCTGGGAGAAGCCCACTCTGAGCGGTCCGATAACCGCCCTGCTGTCCATGACCCTGGGCATCCTGTCCAACGTGGTGGCACTGCTCATCCTGGCCAACTCCTACGCCCGCCTGCGCCGCCGCTCCAAGGCCACCTTCCTGCTCTTTGCCACCTTGCTGGTGGCCACCGACTTCGCGGGTCACGTGATTCCCGGCGCCATCGTCCTCAAACTCTACCTTTCTGGCCGTGCGTCCGCACCACACTACGCCCGACCCGATGCGCTGTGCCAGTTCCTGGGCGGCAGCATGGTGTTTTTCGGCCTGTGCCCGCTGTTCCTCGGCTGCGCCATGGCGGCGGAGAGATGTTTAGGGGTGACGCGGCCGCTGCTCCACGCCGCGCTGGTCGGCTCAGCCAGGACCAAGCTGTGGCTGGGCCTGATCTGGCTGGCGGCTCTGAGCGTGGCGTTGCTGCCCTGCGTCCGGCTCGGCTCCTACACCTACCAGTACCCGGGCACCTGGTGCTTCATCAGGGTGCTGGAGGAGGACACGGGCCCCACCGACCTGGCCTTTGTGCTGCTGTTCTCGGGTCTGGGCTTGGCATCTTTAGCCCTAGCGCTTGTCTGCAACACGGTCAGCGGGCTGACGCTGCTCATGGGCCGGATGCGCAGGGCTCCGTGCAACCGCCAGGCTGCCAAATCCCATGACATTGAGATGGTGGTGCAGCTGGTGGGCATCATGGTTACGTCCTGTATCTGCTGGAGCCCTCTGCTGGTGAGTTGGAGCTTAGAGAAACTAAACCTGTTATTGTCCTATTGGCCAATCAGCTTCATTATCTCGCACCTTACAAATCATTCTGATTCCCAGATCTTTGGCCTCATGTCGGTGACACGCTCGTACCGGGGATTTGTTGGTGATGACATTGCAACCTACAGGACCCTGATGGTCACCGGTGTGCGCTTGGCCTCCTGGAACCAGATTCTGGACCCCTGGGTGTACATCCTGCTGCGCCGGGCCGTGCTGCGCAAGGTCTACCTGATCACCAAGAGGCAGGCCGACCTGAGGGTCAGCAGCCTGCGGGGCTGGGAGCCCAGCTCCTACCAGAGCTCCGTCCACCGCGCCTCGGCACAAGGGGGCGCTTTGACTTACTGAGGCCCCGAAAAGCCAGAAGGTATTGAACTGAACCAAATGACGACTCCTTTATCAGCTAAGATCCCTAAATGCCAGAACATTATAGCTATAACATATAAAATATATCTGTATGATCTGTATAGAAGTTAAAATAATGCATTTATGGCACTTATCCAGAGTGACTTAAATTTCCTAATTTCTGGGACAGATTCCCCGAGAGCAATTTGGGGTCTTGGTCAGGGACCCATTGATGGTAGTGCTGGAAACAGGATTCGAAACCCACAACCTTGTGACCCAGAGGCGAGCATCCTTACCATTACCAACAATCCTAACCATAACCACCACCGGCAATCCAAGTACTGCTCAGCATAAACATCCCCATAATCCCGTTATACCCGAAAGTAACTTTTCTTTGCCAGTGAGTTGTGATTCTAATGTACAGAGATTTTCCTGAGTGCTGCAGGTTTTGCACAGGGACAGGCAGTGTATTGGGCAGTTGTCCATCACTCCTGGAGAGTGAGATTTCTTCCTTTTCTGTAATGATGTGTAATTCAAAGCTGTAAGATTTGATGTAAGCCCCCACCCCTAGTTACATATCCGGTGTTGTGGTAAATAATAATAATTCACCTTTCTAACATACATACATAATAAGCTGATATGTCCTCAATCTGCACTATTAGCTGTGTCTAAATATTTCAAAAAGAAAGAATGTGTTTCTCCACTGTATTTATATTGTGTAGAATATTGTATAGAACAGATTGTTTAATTGTTATTTATTCAGATGTGTCCATGTTGCTCGTCACTAAAGACTGCTCAAAGAAAGGAAGAAGGAGAATCTTTGTGTTGCACATATAATCTCTACATTTCTCTATATTTCTGGAAGGTTTTACATCTAATAAACTCTCTTTTGTTTGTGGTTGTGTAATTAATTGATTTTAAGTGAAAGTGAGTGATTATTTGTCATTGTGAACACACCATAGCACCACAACAAAATGTGAACTCTGCATTTAACCCATCCTTGAAGAAGCAGTGGGCAGCTAACAAGGGCAGCGTTCGGGGACAGTACCCTGCTCATGAGTACCTCAGTGGTAACTTTACCAGCCCTGGATTTGAACCTGCGACCTTCTGATCACAGGGTGAACGCCCTACTGTTACGCCAACAACTGCCTTTAGTTAACAGCATTAACACATTAAGACATGTAGAGTAGTTTGGGTCCTTAACCATCAGGTCAGAGTCTGTATTGTTGGAGATATTACTTGGAAAAATAGGATTTGCTCTTTCTACATGCCCATCCATATCTCTGTGATATTTGCCCTTTGTATGGATGCCCATTTCTGCCACCTTAAGGAGGAAAAATAACATTTATTTCAGAATTATAGTTGATATTCAGACTTTTTATTTCAAAGTTCTAATGTATTAGAATGATGAGATTAAGTCAAAATTCTGACTTTTTAATTGCATAATTATGACTAATTAAATCAAAATTCTGATGTTCTCAGAATTTCGTCATTAATTTTAACTTCTATCTCTTAAAGTTGGAATTTTCAGAATTTCCTATATACTAAGTTAGTGTTCTGATGTTTATCTTAGAACTGTGACATTAAACTGAAACTGACATCAGTATCAGCTCAATACTATAGCTCATTTTTAATAAATCAATTTCAGACGTATGGGGTGAAAATTAGAGTTTTTACCTCAGAGTTCTGACATTAATTCGAAGTTCAGACCTTTTAGCTCAGAATCCACACATTAATGTAAAAATCCTGACTTTTTTTCTTCATAATTCAGATGTATGAAGTCAAATTCTTTTTATCTTTTATACGCACGGAGTAAAAATTATGACTTTTTATCTCAGAGACCTAGTTAGTATCAGCGCAATATTTTACTTATTTTGTGAATAAAACAACAATTTCCAACATATTAATTACAAATTTAGACTTTTTTAAAATCTCAGAATTCATACGTATGAAGTTAAAATTCTTTTTATCTTTTTATCTGACTCCATACGTCAGAATTCTAAGATAAAAGTCCTAATTCATCATCTTCACTTAATGTGAATATGATGATTATGATGCATTAAGTCAGAATTATGACTTTTTCTGACGTATGGGATCAGAATTATCCCTTTTTAACCTCAGAATTCTTGCGTATTAATACGAAATTTTATCTCAGTATTTAGACGAATGGAGTCAAAATTATGACTTTTTAACATTAGAAATCTAATTCGATATACAAACTTTTTATCTCAGAATGCAGACGAGGTAAGTTGAATTTTTTTAAATCTCAGAAATGTCATTCATTCATTCAAAATATAGACTGTTTTATCCAACCATTTAGACGTATTAATATGATTCCGACACGTGGAGTCAAAATTATTAACCTCTGATTTCTGACGTATGAAGTCAAAAAAGAGTTTTTATGATCGTAATCGGACGTATTAATTCGATATTTAAACTTTTTTTAACCTCAGAATTCCGACGTGTTAATTCGAAATTCGGAGATATTATCTCAGGATTGAGACGTATAAGGTCAAAATTGTGACTTTTATTTATCCCAAACACCTAGTGAACATCAGCGCAATATTTTAACTTTTTTTTTTTTTTTTTTAAGAATAACGCGTCGGTTTATGTAGACGATGTTCGGGTTTAGCTTCGGCTCTGTTCGGCTGGCCTCGGCTCGGTTTCGGGTGAACTCGCCCTGTGAGGTCACAAACCGGATGCGGAAACCTGTGCCGGCCGCCATCAGTGTGAGGTGAGTGTGAGGAGACGGCGTTCTGTGCGGGGTGCGTGTTTAATGTGTGTTTAATGTGTGTTTAATGTGAGCTCGGTTTATTATCTCGGTGTTTCGGTGTGTTTTCGTTAGACCAGTGCTGTTCTCGACATCACTGCAGCCCTTTTGTGCCTCAATATGTTATGAGGTGGCGTGGCGCGACGCGGCGCGGGCGCGGACGATTCTCCTCATAAATATTAATAAACAACAGCGGCTACAGATTATGAATTTTTACCAGGAGAATCGACTGTGAGGGAAAACTGTGGATTTAGGACCTACAATTATTTTTTTGTGGATAAACGTCATGTTGTACACCTGCAGATGGAGCTACCTATGGGGACCGAAAAATGGCGTTCATGTCTGATTGATGCAAAGATGTATTTTATATTGTATTTTTGTTAAAGGACTGCAAGATTGTTGGCTGTGCGTGTGGTTAAGGTCAGGGTTTAGGTCTTATTCATCGACACTCATTATTATCTACATGCAGTGTCCCCCCAAATTTGAGTGAAGCAAACAAAGATGTACACATGTTGTCGCTCATTCTGTTCGGTGGTTTTTTACTTTATCAGAGATGGGCAGTTGTATAATAGCATATTACAAATATTATGTTAGGAGGGATTTTGAGTGAAAAGACCCAGAAGAATCTTAAGTAGCGGGTGGAATCCTCTATAATTTAGGGAATGGGAAATTCCAGTTTTGGAGGACCAGAATCCGGCAGATTTTCCATCGGAATAACATTTTCATTCACAGCATTTAGCAAACACTCTTATCCAGAACGACGTCCGTGTCCTAATTTCAGGGAGAGTCTCCCTCAAGCAACTTACGGGTCTTGCTGTTGGGTGGATTCGAACCCACAACCTCTTGGTCCGGAGGCGAGCATCCTAACCTTTAGACCACCACTGCCTGTTGTACTTGATTTCAGAACATTCACACCAGTGCAGAAGTGGCTCTTCAGTTATGATGGAAAACCTCCAGGATGTTGTTGTAGCAATTTGGGGTGACGTGTCTTGCTCAGGGACCCAGTGAAGGTAGTGCTGGAGTTTGGATTAGAACCCACTACCTGCCCACAGCTCCTTCACGGATGGGTCATATGTAGAGGTCACATTTGGTTGTGGTGCACTGTGTGATGTACTGTGTTCACCATGACAAATAATCACTGACTTAAAAATAAAAGATACACCCCACAGGTGTTCCTGACTGGTGTTTGATAGGTGTTGATGATGATGATGATGTTGGTGTGTTCCAGACAGCCGTGTGAGATCTGAACCATGCAGTGTAACATGCCACCGCGGCCCATGTGGGACGAGCACCAGGCCTACGAGGAGCTGCTTTACTGGGACGGTCTGATCCAGCAGGGACATCATCTCCATCCCTGCGACTACGACAGGTACACATACACATTAACACACACTCCGACGTCGCTCCATTCTCCTGAATGGAATTGAAATAGTATCGAAACAGACGTAATTGTCCATTGAATCAGTATATTATATTGTGATGAAGCTTGTGATTTACACCTCTGCTGCTGACCCGTGCTGCGTGCAGGTATGAGGAGTTGCGCTACTGGTACGAGTGTCTGTGCTATGAGGAGGACCTGAGACACTACCACACCTGTCTGGCTGAGTGGAAGCAAAAACAGAGTGATGCTCCTCATCCTGATGCGGTGAGTGTCTTGTGTGCCTCTTGTGAAATGTGTATTGTGAAGCATCAGTTGTGTCATGGCTACGCATGTACACCATTAACTATCAGAAGTTTCTGTGCAAACTGAGATTTTTACAAGTGCATCATAACTCACTTAACGTTTGCTGCTGAAAAGCTCAAAACTGAAAATTAAAACACATTTCTGGGTGAGTTTCAGTGTTTTTGACCTTTGAGCATTGTCTAATGCTGAATGACAGAAGTTTCTCTCAGTTATTTCCACGGTATTTGCAGCAGCTTTATTATTTGTTCCTTAGGTCATGAAGCCGCCGCCCCAGCGCACGTTTGTGAGCGAGGAGCGCCACGTGAAGGCCAAGCATGCAGCCGTGTATCCGAGTCCGCTGGAGCTGCAGGCGGTGCAGGACATGGTGTCACAGGTGGAACAGGGCTTGAAGGCCGTGTCGGACTCCATGGAGGAGGAGGAGGAGGATGAGGAGGAGGAGGAGAACACTGAACAGGACGCTGCTGACTGGTGAGCCCGCAGGGAAAGAGAAAGTTTTAACGTTTAACAGGAAGACTGGGAGCACTGCTTGGACGTGCCTCTATAGCGCGTGGGTGGGCAGTTCTGGTCCCAGTTCCAAACACAAAATAATCCTTCATTAATTGCAGTTGAGCTAAGATGTTCAATTAATTGTGATATTGATTTAAGATGATTGTGTAACGTTTGCAGTGAGAAGGCGCTGGGTAAGCTGAGAGGTGTAGTGAGGGTGGGGCTGGTGGCCAACGGGCTGCTGCTGAAACAGGATTTGGACCTGGAGCTGGTGCTGCTGTGTGGGGACGTGCCCACCTCCACCCTGCTGCTGACCGTTTCCGACAAGCTCAACGAAATCCTAAAGGTCTCACACACACACACACACACACAAACACCCCTCACTCAGCAGCAGTGGAACTTTGGCGAGCAAAATATCTTGTGTTTACGGAATCAGCATCGGCAGATAGACACGTGAAAAACATTGGATATCAGCATCGGCCAATAATTCCCATATCGTGCATGCCTAATAATAAGCGCCAAACAGTTGAAAACAAGCAATACAAACATATACCAGATAGTATGCAATGAATGTATAACAGTATGTAGTCAGCGTTGTGAAAAAGTATGCAAATGTCAGCTTTTCATGTTGTTTTTACTTGCTGTGTGGCTGCAGGAGCAGGCGAAAGGCGAGTATGTGGTGACTCCGGCGGTGGAGGATGCTGCTATAATAGTAAAGAGCGTGAAGGAGCCGGTGCTGGTGATGCAGGTGCACGTGACGTCCCCTGCGGTGCGGGACCAGAGCAAGCAGAACGACTCCGGAGGTACGCGCTCACCACCGCTCATGTCCTCGTCAACCCCACTGCTTCACCACACCCCCCCAACACTAACACCGCCATGCGACTGCTCTACAGAGGGGCTGATCGGAAGCAAAAGTAAAAAGTGATGAGAACAACACGCACCTGCAGGTAGTTACGATGACTATGAAGAGTGCTGGGCAGTTAATCGATATTCGGAAGCTGTAAACAGTGTTATCTAGCACATGTGGGTTATTTCAGTCATTTACAAAATTCTGTGAGGTCATATGATCCACCTGAGTGTATTTCCAACTCAAGACCATAAAATCACATCTAAACTTTAACCCACACCTCATCTCACACCTAGTGATCTCAACCAACCTCACAACCCCTTATTGTCGTTAACTCATCTTTTACAGCAGCAGCTCGGTTTAACAGCATGTCTGTGGGGAAAAGTAGCGAGAAGCAGTCAAGTAATAATAACGGTCAGCATCAAATATTTTCACATTTTTATTCAAATGTTAGGGATGCATGATATGGGAGTTATCGACCGATGTTGAAAGCCACTGTTTTTTATACTTATACCTGCTAAATGAGGAAGACAGAGTCGAGCACACAAAGACGAGATATTTTGCTCACCAAAGTTCCACTGTCTGGTCAGAATTTTAGCACAAACATAACGCCATAGCTTTGACTTTTCTAACACAGTGCTAGGGCTCCAACATCTAATCGATTAAATAGAATAAAATGGATTATTGGTAGATAATAAGGTAGTTGGTAACTAATGTAATAATGGATTAGTTGGGTCTACATTATTACACACATACATACAGTGGCTACTCCCTAATGTGTGGTCAGTAAGCTAACCAAAGCTGCAGTGGCAGTAAAGCAGCGTTAAGCTGGACGCCGACCGCCATAAAAGAAGAATAAGAAGGAGACGAGAACCAGTGCCGTGTCTTGCCGTCACAAAAACTGAAGTTATCGTGTAGAAACACATGAATGACATTTTCCGTGATGTAAACACGTGCTATTTGTTAGAACACGACTCTCTCAGGGAAGTTGTTCATTAAAGCGTCCAGTTCAGTTAAATCTTCCCGTTTATTACAGACAAAACTGTAATAAATAGTAATTATAATAATTATAGCTGATAAATAACAACCAACGTTCTACTCACAATACAGACATTTACTTGGTATTTTCACTGATTATTCCGACGCGTGTCCACCGTGTTATTGTGACGCGACTCTCATCTGGAACGCCGTCTTGCACAAAAATGTCATTCTCTCCCAGAAATTAGTTATAGGTTACAGTTATAGGTTTTTCCCCTCTTTTTATCCAAGTAACTAACAGAATTATCCTTAGTTTCAGCCCTACACTGCACCAAGTCAAGCAAGCATGAAAGCAGAGTGGCGCGAGGGCAAAGCATTTCCAGCGTAGTGCGCAACATTTAAAAAAAAAAAGTCATTTCACGTCCTATGTAGTGTACCAAGTCAAAATGTGACTCTCCGTGTGCACTACCTAGTGTGTAGAGAGCCGTTAAGCTACAACCCCAGCTATTTCCTGAGATGCATACTACCACATAGAAGAGTATGATAAGAGCACCTTACCTACCATACTATTAAGTGCAGTAGTACACAGTGACTCGGATCGGGACACAGCCCAAACACGCGAACCATTTTTAAAGAAGCTGTAATTGGGACCCTGAGCAAGACCCTTCATCCCACGCTGCTCCAAGGAGACTGTCCCTGTAATTAGTAAAAGGTTATAGTTAGTCATTCTAACTAACAGCAGGTGTGTGGTGTTGAAAAGTTCTCATCTAAAATCTTAAATTTCCTTTCAGTTCTTTTCTAAAAGCTTAAGGAATGTTGATCATTTTAAACCTGCGCTGTTTAATGTTGACCTAATGTTTCTGCCCAGTTTTACCTCCTGCAGGTGTTAAAAGGGCCTCAAAGGAGCGCTCCACGCAAACCGACCGCCGGGACTCGCGCCCACTCTTTTCCGTCGACCGTCTCTCCGGCGTGGTGTGAGTGGAGCGCTCCTTTAGGGCAGCCTCTGATGCGAGGTCAAACCTGAGGTTTTTTTTTTTTACACACACACCACACTCCTCATCACTTACTGCTCTTCTCACCTCTGACTTCAGAATCTGTGCTCCCTCTCAGCCAAGCCTTCTAGTGTGTCCGTTTTTAGGGACGCTGGACTTTTGACCAACCGGAAGCTCTCAGACTCGCTGTGGGGGGGAGGAGCAGCCGAGTCGAGGGGCGGGGAAAGGGGCGTGGCCTCCCAAAAGCACCTCCTTATTATTAGTTACGTTATTCTTTTATTTATAACAGTTTTTGTGTAATGAATTCATAAGTACTGTAGAGACTAGAATAAAAAATTATTGCCAAGTACAGTACATTTTACATACAGGGAATTCACTGTCATGCTAAGACAAGTAAGATATAACGAAATAAAAATATATACAGTGGGATCCAAGCAAAAGTCGTAAAAAGCAGCGCAAAAGCAGTTGATGCAGTAAGTGTAGAAGAAAGGAATCAATGAGTCAAAATTAGCAAAAAAAAAATTTAAGCTATGTTATGACATTAGTCCACCTCTCTTGCTCTGTTCAGCCAGTCATCCTCGAAGGAGTCCGCAAAGGTCAATCACAACACTTTTTGTTAAATGCTAAGCAGCACACCATCACTACTTATTGACCAAGTTTCAGCTTTGTGCGACCTATGACTTAGGCTGCAAAAATTCATGTTAAATCTTTAGCGCCCCCTATTATTCAAATAGCGGTATTATATATTTCCCTCCTCCATATCTTAGTGTTGATTACACCAAATTTCAGCCAATCGAAGTGAATGGTTCTTGAGATACAGGCATTAAGCATTTTTAGCGCTCCCTATTTTTCAACTGGCGCCATTGATGCTAGCTGGGCTAAAGCAGGCCAAAGATACAGCTGTTTAAGCAAAGTTAGCCACGCCCCGCTGCAATTAATTAGCTTATTTTAGCCGCCCCTTTGTGAATTCCTAAAAATGCTTTGTGTTATGTTATTAGGCTAATTTCGCAGATTTATGTGACATCTCACTTGTCTTAATTGTGACCCTCCGCGGCAAAACTAGTCGCTTGTCGCAACGGAGGTTTCCGATAATAACGAGTGTTTATGTTGCGTGGGGTAAAATGTTGGATTTTTTGTTTTTAGTGTTTTGAAACAGTGGAAGGTCTATACTGTACTGCTGTGAATAAATTTGGCTGAAAAACTTACCCTTTCCATCCTAAAAACGTGACTTTCTTGAGGTGAGGAATTCAATTCCAGCAGAATGTTAAAAGTTTCTGTTTTGACCGCTCTACTTCAATATTTACGCTAAATCCACTGGTTGACTAGCGTGAAGATATTTCTCCGGAATCCATCTTCGTCTCCCGAGTTCAGTTAACCTAATGCAGGTAGGCTATCCGTGTGGCTGTGAATGCAGCGTAGGCTAGCGTAAATGCAAACGTAGCCGCGACCGCACCAAGCGTCTGTGAGTGCTACGGCGATAGTCAACTTGAAAGGCAGATTTCTCCGTTTCTCACTTGGCGTGACAGGAGAAACCCGACTCCTTTGAATGTTGATATCTCAGTCATATGTCGTCCCATTCATTTCATATAGGTATGGTTTTGAAGCTTGATTTATGCCCTTTCATGAAAACATAATAACTCAATTTTGAAAATTTGCAACAAGCGACTGGTTTTGCCGTGGAGGGTCACAATTGGCTGATTCGCCTAGGAGGAGCTTACAAAAATTGTTTTTTCATATTATGCAAATTAGCTCCAAATTTCAAAATAGGAACTCCATAGTCCTCATTACAAAGATGTTTGGCTTAAACCAAAGAATCAGATAAAGCAAGAATTTTCACTCTCAGTCACACGGTTCAAGAGTTAGAGGAGTTAAAGACGCGTTTCATGCTTGGACCCCTAATAATAAAGTAGAAAGTTATGGATCAAACAACGTAAAATTACACAAAATAAGGCTGGTTTTAACTCTGCACAACATTTACAGCTTGTAGCATGTCTGAACAGAGAGGGCAGGTTAAAAAATCTGACTTAGAACCCCACTAACAACTCTTGCTGAAGTGTGTAGAGTAAATTTGGCTTTAAGCTTTGGCATGTCCCGAAAAGCCCTTCCCCTCTCCCCTTCCCTGTGTTCGTGCTCAAAGCCAGCTCCGCCCCCGGTGGGAGGTCAGAGCGCCCCTTGGTCAAAGTGTGCCTGTCTTCTTACCCCCCCTGTATCGCTGATAGAAGCGCTCGCGGCCGGCGCGCCCCCGGAGGCCCTGGACAGGCAGAAATGCCTGGCATCGCTGGCGTCTCTCCGCCACGCCAAGTGGTTCCAGGTTTGCACCCCCGTTATCTCTTTTGGTTTTTTCCCTCGAGCCCTTAAACTCCGCCTCCCCGCCTTTGCCCGCGGGAACCCGGGTAAGATACATAACTCCTGCGCCACTGCGCAGCATTGGCCAGACGAAGCCTCCGCGCCCGCGTCGGAGCCGACGAGCCGAGCACGAACGCTTCACCAAAAACCTCTAAATGAAAATACAAAACCTCGTTATGTATCTTACCCTGGTGGGCGTCTTGACATGACCTTCGTCTGGGTCAGAAGTCTGTAGTCTTCATCACTGCCACATTTGGATGTTGTGAGTGTGTGTTATTGGAGCGAGTACTGCGTTGCTTCCGCCCCGTAAAGCGCCTTGTGTGTGTGTGTGTGTGTGTGTGTGTGTGTGTGTGTGTGTGGCTACAACAGGCTAAAGTTAGCAACCTGCAGTCCTGCGTGATCGTGGTGAGGATCCTGAGGGACCTGTGTACCCGCGTCCCGGTCTGGGCCCCGCTTAAGGGATGGGTGAGTGTGTGTATAAAGGCTGTGTGTTGGAGTTGTTCTGTGTGAGAGCTGCAGCCACCAGTGTGTGTGTGTTGTAGGTGTTGGAGCTGCTGTGTGAGAGAGCCATGTCGACCAGTGAGCGCGTGATGGGGGCAGGTGAGGCTCTCCGCAGGGTGCTCGAGTGTCTGGCGTCAGGAATCCTGCTGGACGGTGAGCACACGCACCTGATATGGTTATTCATGTGGAATTTTTGTGTATAATACCTTTAAAATATCGCTTTTTGTGTGTGTGTGTGTGTGTGTGTGTGTGTGTGTGTGTGTGTGTGTGTGTGTGTGTGTGTGTGTAGACGGTCCTGGTATTTCTGACCCGTGCGAACGGGGGAATGTGGACGCGAGCCGCCATCTGACCTCGCAACAGCGTGAGGACATTACCCAGAGTGCACAGGTACAGACAACACTAGGGATTGATCTTGATCTTGATCTTCTTGATCTGCTGATTATTTCTTCAGATTAATTGATTATTAATTAGATTTAAAAAAAAACAGAACTGTTGAATTTCCAGCATTTTTTTAAAAAACTGTCTGTGTCTCTTTTTCCATGTTTATTTTTTTACTCTCTAACATTATAAAATGGGGAAAAAATTCTGATTAATTGAAAATGAAGAAATATTGAAGTTTTGGCCATTTTTATCCAATTTGGACTCATTTTTGGCCCATAACTCATTTTTGACTCATTTCTGGGAGAGAACTACACTTTGTGCAAGACGGCGTCCCACATGAGAGTCGCGTCACAATAACGCTGTGACACGCCACGAATAATCAGTAGAAAAATACCAAATGTCTGTATTGTGAGTAGAACGCTGGTTGTTGTTTATCAGCTATAAATGAGTTTAGTCTGTGATAAATGGGAAGATTTGACTGAACTGGACGCTTTAGTGAATGACTTCTGGAGAGTCGGAGTTTTGAATAAAACAAAGATCAGGTTTACATCAATAAAAAATGTCATCTGGCGTGTTTCACATGCATTACTTCAGTTTTTGTAACGCAAGACACGGCGCTGGTTCTCGGCTCCTTCTTATTCTTCTTTTAATGGCGGTCGGCGTCCAGCTTAACGCTGCTTTACTGCCACTGAGGCTTTGGTTAGCTTACTGACCACACATTAGGGAGAAGTCACTGTATGTATGTGTGTAATAACTAGGGATGCACCGATCGATCGGCTAGCGATCGGAATCTGCCGATTTTTGGCCTGATCGGTGGTCGGACGATCACTTGCACGTATTGCCGATTTCAAACCGATCTTGCGCATACGCATTATTTGCAGCACAGCCACGCGCATTCAGGCAGCGCTCATATGTACGCTAATGGAGTAAGGCGCGTTTTCATTCACTTCTGCGGCGGCGCTAAAAATGAATTTTTGGATGCGAGGCAAGGCCACATCAATGTCGTTCAGGAGCGCGCAAAATGGCTTGCCGCAAAAATTTCGCGGGCGCAAATTTCAAAGTCGCGAACGCAAATGTGAACCGAGAGCACAAAATCAAGAAGAGTGCGCGGTTGTGATAATTTTGTGCGCGAACTGTATTTTTCCTCTCGATGTGTTAAATGTTCTCGTGCGCGAAGTAGATTTCCCACGAGCGGTTTGAAAGGGGGCAGGTTTTGGCACTTTGGGGGTGGGGTTTTTCCACTTGTCTGTCCCCATTTCAACATAAACACAGATGCACACGTCAATCACAAGACGATCACTAGATGATCAGCCGTTTTCCATAGTTGAGGATACAGGCTTCAGAAACCTGATAAATCACCTCTGACCAAAATACACAATGCCAAGTAGGCGTTACTTTTCGGACGTCAAGTTACCGGAGTTGTTACATTTTACGAGTTACATTTTATTTATTTAAATTTGTAAAGAAAATTTATGAAAATAAAGCATTATATTAAAGAAAATTAGATTTTTGTTTGTATTTGCTGTAGAGCTGCCACTATTATATGTCACTATTATAAAAGTAACTAGTAAACAGGGAAAGTAACTACCGCGTTACATAAAAAAAGTTGAAACCCATTTTTTTGTGTCGATGTCGTCGACTACTCGCAGCAGCTCAAATTTTCTGTTATCTGGGGAAAAAAATCGGAAAAATCGGTATCGGCCGATCACACTTACAAAAAAAATCTGTAATCGGAATCGGCCAAGAAAATTGCAATCGGTGCATCTCTAGTAATAACGTAATAACCAAAATGATCCATTATTACATTAGTTACCAACCATCTTAATAATCAGTTTTAATCAATTTAATCAATTAGTTGTTGCAGCCCTAGTGTTTTATCAGTCCTGCTTATTGGTCTGCTAACAATATTGTTATCGGTACTTTTTGAAGAAAACATCAAATTAACAGCATAATTACTTTAAATATTCAACAAGGCGTCGACACAGTACGCTGACAAATCCTTTCTCTCACGTGGGAGTTACAACATGAATAAAATCATTATAATAAAATAAAAATCCTTTTTGTTTTGTTATTCTTTCTAACGACCTCTCGTTGGTGTGCACTTATTGAAGTGTTTTACAATATCACATCAAATAAAAAGCTGTGTATGTGCTGCAGGCCGGCTGTACTTCTCATATATTTCAGTGTCTACTAACGGATATTAAGTGAAGTATGGTGATTGTGTTTGTGTGCTTGTGCTTTTATACATCTTACGGTGTATTAAAATGTCATTTAAAGTGTAGATCTGTGTGCACACTCTCGGCAGTCGGGCTGGCTCCACCGGATGTCAGCATACAAACCACATACAGCCAAAAGCAGAACACAACTTTCCACACGCAGATCGAGCAGCGACACCAGTGTGTGTGTGGGAGTTTCCCCATGGGTGCTGAGAGAACGCTCTAGATTAACGTCTTAATCAGTATACCAGAGCTGCTCAGATAAACTGGGAAACATTACTGTTATGTAGAAATTAAAAATCTGATCGATTCATTTCTCCAGCACCGCAGCAGTACCGTTAACGCCGGAGCTTTATCCACACTCCACTCTTTAAAAATGCAGCCCCGGGACCCGTTTAGCACCGCCACTCGTTACCCAGCCCCAGACGCCAACCGGAACGCAGAGTGGGAGCTCTCAGTATTTGGAAGTTTAAACTACAGGCTGGCTGTAGTTATGTAGTCTGTCCACCAGGGGTCAGCACTACAACTGCCAAAAAGTGCATCCTGACGGAGTTCTGAAAAAGTAAAGCAGCACAAAGACGAGAAGCAGTCGTAGGAATACAGGCTGACACCTTTACAGCAGAAATGATCAGTTAGCTGCACTCTGATGGGATAATGTCCCAGCGTGTAGAGGGAGGCGTCCCCAGATCTTGATGTGATATTTTTAAATCTTGAGTGAGCTCAGTCCGGATTGTGTATGTCATGAAATGTTGGGCTTTGAAAAACAAATAGTTACTGACCTCTCTCTCTCTCTCTCCCTCTCTCTCTCTCTCTCTCTCTCTCCCCCTCTGTTTCCCAGTTTGCTTTGCGTCTGGCGGCTTTCGGGCAGCTGCACAAGGTGCTGGGGATGGACCGTCTCTCACCCCGAGCCTCCCGCATGTACAGCGACTCCTACTATCCCCGTAAGACGAAATGAAGGCAAAACCACTCACCACGTCCATTACACAGCATAAAGTCCTGCTGCACTTTACCATACGTAGTTATCCCAGCTTTGTACACGTTCTGTTTATACTATAAATATCTATTTATGATATATATTTACTAGGGCTGGGTATCGTTGCTGATTTCCTGAATCGATTCGAATCCGATTCACAAGGTCGTGATCCGATTCAATTCTTGATTTGATTCGATATTGATTTATTTAGAGATTTCTTTGCGTCAGCACTAGTTTTGCTTGGTTATAAAATTAGGCCAGACCGTGATTTAAGCGGAGCAGCTTCAGCCATGGCTCTATTTGGTTTGGGTTTCGCCGCTCTCACGTGTTTATAGCTCTCCTTGCGCGGTCGCGAGAAGTAGTGCATTTTTTGCCATTTTTTGAATCGATATCATATTTTTCGAACGAGAATCGATATTGATCGGTGAAAGTCAAAGTTAGTCTAGAACTAGGCTTAATCTAAGACTGGTAAATTGGCTCATGCATATGGATTAAGTTTAGTCTTGGACTAAATTGCAGTACCAGTGGAGATTAACCGTTCAAACTTAAAGATAGACTAGGGCTGGGTCTTAATCTTAGGCTGGGAAATTAACGTTTAGGGCTGGTTTCTTGTTCATGGATTAAGCCTAGTGGTCTAAGTTGCAATACCAATGGAGATTTACCATTCGAACCCAAAACTAGTCTAGGGCTAGGCTAAATCTTAGACCGTGAAATGTGTTGCGGAGTATTCACATGCTGCCGTTTCCCCTCTGCAGCTCAGCTGGACGTGACTCCCGCGTTCGTGCCGAAGCGCCCCCTGGAGGCGTACTCCGAGATGGACCCCCTGAAGCGCAAAGCCAAGTTACCCAGAAAAGGTACGAACTCCACGTTTAACCTCATCGCACTCATCGCGACTACCAGCCACATCAGTCCAAGCTCCGGGGGACAGTTCACTACCCAGGTTAGCCGTTTGGGATTTGATTTGGGTAGGTGTTGAAGATGCTGAGTTACTGTACACTTAAGGTCATGATAAATACACACAAACATTTCAAACAAATATACGACGTCCTCTCTGACTGTCTAGTGCGTGTTGATTCATCCACTGTGTCATAGTGCTCTCCGCACAACTAGGGAAAAACTCTGTATTGCAGTCGGCACGTCTTCCTCAAACACAATCTGGAGGTGGAAGATGTGAATCAGACTCTAGTACACTTCTAGGACCATGTGGTGGAGACTTTTATATAAAGTGACTGATCTGAAGCTTAAATCCCTGCTGCCGGTTATTGCTCAGGTGTAGGGCTGCGTGATTCAACGGAAATCTGCCGATGCCGATAGATGAGGAAAGCAGAGTCGACTGCATAAAGACAAGAGATTTTGCTCCTACCATACTATTAAGTGCAGTAGTACACGGCTCGGGACACAGCCCATGTGTGAGCTCACATTTACTAAGTGAATCAAACACACAGTTTAGTAGTTAAACATGTTTCACGTGTGCAGCAGAGTTGAGCGTAAAGACCAGAGATGTTGCTGGTGAACGTTCCACTGCGTGATCAGAATTTTACCACAAAATAACACCAGACATTTTAAGATGGAAGGCGCGGGCCGTATAAAATCCCACCTCGGACTCTGGACATGCCTGACACAAGCGCTGCCTTTCACACGCACAATAAATGCAGCAGCAAATATCGGCTGGAAATATCAGGGAAATCTAAACATCGGTCCAATGCCGATATGATTACAATATCATTGTGCCTCCCTACTGATAATATACACTGCCAGTCAAAAGTTTGGACACACCTTCCCATTCAATGTTTTATTCTTTATTATCATGACTATTTCCATTGTAGATTCTCACTGAAGGCACTATGAATGAACACATATGGAATTATGTAGGAAACAAAAAGTGTGAAATAACCCAGAACATGTTTTATATCTTAGATTCTTGAAAATAACCACCCTTTGCTTTGATCACTGCTTTACACACTCTTGGCATTCTCTCGATGAGCTTCATGAGGTGGTCACCTGAAATGGTTTTCAACAGTCTTGAAGGAGTTCCCAGAGATGCTGAGCACTTGTTGGCCCTTTTGCCTTCACTCTGCGGTCCATCTCATCCCAAACCATCTCGATTGGGTTTGGTCAGGTGACCGTGGAGGCCAGGCCATGTGGAGCAGCACTCCATCACTCTCCTTCTGGGTCAAATGTTCATTCATAGTTTTGATGCCTTTAGTGAGAATCTACAATGTAAATAGTAATGAAAATAAAGAAAAAAAACGTCGAATGGGAAGGTGTGTCCAAACTTCTGACTGGTAGTGTATATCACGATACACAGTACTGTCTATATTAATGTAGAATGGACAGACGAGAAACAGCACTAGTTTGGAAAATTGCGGAACAATTTTGGCTTTGAATGCTTCAGTGTTTGACAGTCCATATAGTGTTGAGTTACGCTGCAAACCCTCATCCACACGCTGAGAAACATACTGCTATAATGTGTGTGTGTTTGTGCCATGCAGAGGGCCGCAGTGAACCGGCTAACGCCCTGATGAAGCTTAACCAGCTGCGTCCAGGAATCCTGTACAGGCTGGTGTCCCAGACGGGCCCCGACCACACACCCCACTTCACCATGGCCATCGAGGTGGACGGCATCACGTATGAGGCCTCGGGCCCCTCCAAGCGCAGCGCCAAACTCTACGTGGCACAGAAGGTGAGCGTGACCCTGCGGATCATCGTTCGTCTCGCATACACACAGGCAAGGTGTGCTAGCGTCCAGCTCTCTGTCCGCAGGCGCTGCAGGGTTTGGGTGTGGTTATGAGCTCAAACAGCAAAGTAGAGAATGAGAGCCAGAGTGAGGAATGTGCTCCCACGGCAACCGGCAGTGACGGGGGCGAGGGGACCGCGACCAGCGGGGAAGACGGAACTGAGGTACACACACTCACTGTAGCCTTGTTGAATTAAATCAGATCAAACCTGGAAGGAGATTTAAAAGTGTGTGTGTGTGTTGGCAGGGTGGTCTACAGGGAGGCCCCATCCTCACCAAGCACGGGAAGAATCCTGTGATGGAGCTGAATGAGAAGAGGCGGAGTTTGAAATATGAGGTGGTCTCCGTAAAGGGACGCTTCAACGACAAAACCTTCACCATAGAGGTGTGCGTGTGTTGGAGTGATTTTTAACCACAGAGATGTAGTAAGTCAAAAGTGTCGGTCTTGACCATAGTGTGTGTGTGTGGGCATCAGGTGGAGGTGGACGGTGAGAAGTTTCAGGGTTCTGGTTCTAATAAGAAGGTGGCGAAGGCCAACGCTGCTCTGGCTGCTCTTGAGAAGCTTTTCCCCGACTGCCCTGCTACAGACCCCCTGAAGAAGAAGAGGCCGCCTCCCATGGTAACACACACCATAGTCACCGCCTCCCTTAGTTACACTCACTGTAGTCACTCTCCCATGGTAACACACACCATAATCACTGCCTCCGATTATTACCCTCCCATGGTAACCACTCACTACTGTAACCACCTGCCAAGGGGTCCACTTACCATAGTGACCACCGCCCATAGTAACCATTCACCACAGTGACCACCTCCCTTGGTAATTATTCACCATAGTAACCACCTCCCATAGTAACTATTCACCATAGTAACCACCTCCCATAGTAACCATTCACCATAGTGACCACCTCTTTTTGTAACCATTCACCATAGTAACCACCTCCCATAGTAACCACTCACCATAGTAACCACCTCCCATAGTAACCATTCACCATAGTGACCACCTCCCATAGTAACCACCTCCCATAGTAACCATTCACCATAGTGACCACCTCCTTTGGTAACCATTCACCATAGTGACCACCACCCATGGTAAAACTCAGCACAGTGATGGTAGCTCAGGCTCAGCATCTCCCTGAATGACTTGCCCTTCTCAACTGTCTCTAGGGCAATATGGGCGGGTTCCCGTTTCACCCCGCAGCCGCCCGTGGCCGTGGCCGAGGCAGGGGGAGGGGCCGAGGCTTCATCGGTGCGGGCTCCTCCTACAAAGGTGAGCTGAGGTTGTGTTGTTCCTCCACGCTAACACTAACAGCTCATTGATCAAGCCTGACTGACTGTGTGTGCCCGTGTGTGTGTGTGTGTGTGTGTGTGTGTGTGTAGAAGCCAGCGTTCCTCCGGTTGCCTCTCCAGCGGCGAGTGCGGCTCCGGCCCCGGCAGCGAGCGGCTCCTCAGGCTTCTCCGTCGACGAGGGCCAGGCTGGTGCCTCCACTGCTGCAGGCCCTGGAGCGGCTCTGTACCAGGCCGTTCCTCCACCTTCCAGTGGCTACTACAACCAGTACAGCCAGGCCTACTCACAGTTCAAGAAGACCGCCCAGAATCAGAACCAGAACCAGACGCAGGGCCAGGCGCCGCTTGTGGGTCCCGAATACGGATACGGCTTCTCAAACCAGCCTGCCGGCGGCCAGAACTACAACTACGGAGGTGAGACCACCCACCAGGAGCTGGGCAGTCAGCTGTTTGGATTATTTTTGCCCCTGCTTTACTGGGACTGTGTGCGTTTGTTTCCACAGGGTATGGGAACCCTTCTTCATTTGCTGCTCCTGAAATGAGCCAACAGGATTATGGGTACCATCAGAGTGCCTACCCCAACCTGGGAGGATACACCAGCAGCAGCAGCTCCAACACCATGAACTACAGCTACAGATAGACGTTCAGCCTCCTGCACCAGCTTCGATACACACCTCAGTCGTCTGCATTATGCTCCAAGTTGTTTAGTTTTACTCATGTTTCTTGTTGTTTCCTGATTTTTAACTCCTTTATCGTTGTGATCCTGGAAAAATCCTAAATCCAGGAGCGTCTGAATAGAGGAAGTTGTCTTTCCACGTAGAGTATTTGGAGCCACTTCTCATTTCCTCCTTTGTAAATGACGAGCCAGAAAACGCCGGTCAGGAGTCTGCTGAGCTGAATCGAGACTTTACTTTTAGGTTTTTCTTTCTCTCTGTATCTGCTTTACTCTGAAAATGGAGTCACAGTGAAAAATAAAGCGTTTTCTATTTTTAGTCCGCTTTCTTTCTGCTAAAATGGTCACACGTTTGAGAATCACAAAGATAAAGATGTACTTACATGACCGATATGAAGTGATGGCGCTAAGACATGACCGTCTCTAAAGTGACTTGAATATGTAAAAACAAAAATCTTAGCTCTCTTTTGGAGAAAATAATATAAACACACAAAAACACGAATCACAAGAATCTGTTCACGTTTTGACAAAATAACTAAAAACAATCATAAATCACTAAATTCTGCTCTCTTTGAAAAATAATTTGAAAATACAAAAACATGAAAATATGCTCTGTTTTGATGAAATAATATAAAAACACAAATCATAAAAGCTGCTTACTTTTAGACAAAATTGTAAAACCCCAAAAAACATGAATCACAAAAATCTGCTCTTTTTTGACAAAACAATATAAAAGCAAAAATCAGAAAACTGCTTTTTTTGTGAAATAATATAAACTCTTTTTGACTAAATAATATAACTGCTTTTGTGCTGGAAATGCTTGGACCCTGCTGATTGCTGCCTGCAACTGTGTTTAATCATTATAATTCAATAACTTATATTAATAACAGGGTATAAATCTAATTTAGAGTAAAATGCTTCAGCTTGTTTAATTCCAGCTGGTAGTGTCTTCCATAGTTTTGGTGCATCACGACATAAAGCAGCGTGTGCATGTGAGCACACTCACCGTCCAGCACCAATACACTGTGTGTGTGTGTGTAATGTATTTATGGCATTGTGGGGACCTTTTTGTCCCCTAAAATCACTTATATGTTTTTTTGGGCTTTGTGGGGACATTTGAGAGGTCCCCATGAGGAAAAATGACTATAGAAAATGTGCTTGTTTTATTTGAGAAACTAAAAGAGGTAAAAGATGTGCTTTGGGTTACTGAGGTTAAGGTTAGGGTTAGGATTAGGTGTAGGTGTAAAATTATATACTTTAGTCATTATGGGAGTCTATGGAAGGACCTCACAAAGATAGTAAAACAAGGCTGTGCGTGTGTGTGTGTGTGTGTGTATAAACAAAACTGTTGTAACACGTATGTTGTGTTTATGTTCCTCAATATGTCCACTGGGTCACACGATCAGCTCTGATTACTATGCTGTACACACGCCACACAACCGTCTTCAGTGTTGCATTTGTCACATGGAAGTGTCATAATTTTCCCCATCCTGTCGCTGAGTCAGAACATACAACACGCACACGCTGCACTGCTGAAATAAGCATATATAAAGATGAGCATAAGAGGAAGAAGAGAAAACACCGCAGAGTTGAGACAAGACATCCCAAAACCCAGCACTCAGGTGAGTGTGGAGATGGAGAGAGAGAGACAATGAGAGAAGAAATATGAGGGTGATGGAGGGAATGCGAGAGAGACATAATGAGAGAGGGAGGTAGTAATTGTGTTCAGCTGGGAGTGAGTTGATTGTGGAAGGTGTGATGGTATAAAGGAGGTGTGTGTTGAGAGGACAGTTTGGGAGTGTGTGAGGTGTAGAGAGAGGACAGTTTGGGAGTGTGTGAGGTAAGTGTTTGGGAGTAATGAGTTACATGTAAAAAAATTACATAATTTAATTACAAAGTAACAGTAATCAGTTACATTACTTTGAAAAAATGTGTAATTAAATTACAGTTACTTTCAGGAAATATTCAGAATTATAATTTGTTACATCTCAGTATCTTCTGCAGAAACATTGGCTATATGTTTAATATTATTGTTTTGGCATTTTTTTCTTCTGCACAACATCCTCCATTTACAGCTGGAAGTCTGACACTATTCCGATATGTCTAATTGGTTCTCTTATCATGTTTGAATTTGCAACACCCACTTGCTGCTGGATCTACAGCCTACAAGCGTCTGAGCTGCAGTTGCGAGGAAGCCTGCAATGCCAGATAGGAACTACAATGTAGGCCTAGCCCACTGCAGGAAATAAAGATGAGCTGTAGTGAGCAGACGCTATATGCACAATCAATCCCACACGAACAGACAACTGCTTATTCAGTGATGTTCACCAAATGTTGAATGTCAAATATCTGATTTAGCAGGCATAGGTATTGAGAGATCAGTATGATCTCACAGTAAAGCCGTGTTGAGGTGTTGAAGTCCGACACGGCTGTGGCTGTGTTGAGGGCGTTTAAATGGATTTTGACAGCAGTCAGTGTTGAGTAATGCTGTAAGGTTAACCAGGTGGTTGACAGTTGAGAATTCATTTCAAATGTAGAAAAGTAATACAAAAATAATCAAAAGTAATTAGTTACATTACTTTGTTAAAGTAATTGAAACAGTTACACTATTACATTTTAGATAGAGTAACTTGTAATTCTAACAAATTACATTTCCAAATTAGCTTTCACAACACTGTCGGCTGCTTGGTTTTATGATCTTGTTTTTGGTGCAGTGTTACCTACTTTTTTTTTTTTTTTTTTTTTTTTTTTTTTCTAATTTTACATTTTCTTCTGTCCTGCTGTAGATGGCAAACCAGCAGATCTTTGTGTTCATCCTCGTCATCACTCTCCCTGCTGTCCTTTGCTACCCTCCTGTTTTTATTGACCTGGATGCTAAAGGCTGTGAGTCTGATGTAGTGGTGCTGTATTCTATGTTCTTTCTTGCAGTAATCTTATTTTTGTTGGATGAATTGGGACAGGAGTTACTTAACTTGGATCTGTTTTAGCCCAAATAAGATATGACCTTGCTATGCAGTTGGTAGTGTAATGGTTAAGGAGTTGGCCCTGCGATCGGAGGGTTGCTGGGTCAAGTCCCAAATCAGTGACTGTGCTGCTGAGCTACTTGTGAGCAAGGTACAGTCCCCAAGAACTTAGCTGGGTGCTGCCAAAAAGCTGCCCACTGTTCCTTCATGGATGGCTCAAATGTAGAGCTCACATGTTGTTCATTCTGCTGTGTTCCATGAGGTGATCATGGGTTTGAGTCCTACTTCCAGTACTGTCATTATTAGGTTCCTAGAGCAAGACCCTTAAATCCAAGTTGTAAAGTGGACATAAATTGCCGAAGAGCACTCTACACTGACCGTGTTCTTGCTCTCCATTGGTCTGTTGCAGCTAATCGCTCCTCCATCCGCTTCCTGGTTGTTGGCGACTGGGGTGGTTTGCCCAACACCCCGTTCATCACCCCAATCGAGTGGGCTACAGCCCGAGAGATGGGGCGAACCGCAGATCAGCTGGGGGCCGACTTTGTTTTAGCCCTGGGGGACAACTTTTACTACAAAGGAGTGAAGAGCGTTGACGACCCACGATTCCAGGTCCGCACTGTGTTGGAATCCTTCTACACTACAGTCACGCATTTGGCTTGAAGTCAATCTTGCGTGCCCACAGGACGTGTGGTGGCATCTACAGAACAAGTTTTCAACATGTTACCATCATATAAAACTTCAGTTATAGGTCTTAAACCTTGGTGACCTCTAGGCCTGTGCTTGATCAGGGGGATTGTTGCAGGTACTCAGGATTGCGTTGAGCTTTCATGAGTCTCTCACATTTTGCTCTTGCAGGACACATTTGAGAACGTCTATACTGCAGAATCCCTCAACGTTCCATGGTATGTAGTTGCTGGCAACCATGACCATGCAGGGAACGTCCTCGCACAGATCCAGTACAGCAAAGTGTCCAAGAGATGGTGAGTGACCTGGGCAGCAAGCCCTGGCAAATTTAATCAGTTCGTAAAGAGCTGGTTTAATGTGTTTGAGACAAACTCTGACTGTAAGGCTGTGAGTTCTATTCCCAAACTGTTCAAACCCAAAGTTGCTCCAGTCTTTAATTGGGTAACTGAAAGAACTCCAGTCCAGTTTCTTTCCTGAGCCATAATTCTGGTCTACTTGCTGGCCATCTCAAACTGCAGTTCATGTATATTGGCTGCGAGCCAACACCATTTTAACTAGTTGGTTCCAAAGCACCTGGGTGGGGTGGTGACTGGAGTGGCGCTGATGTTTCTGCTCAGAGGTTGAGAGCTGAAGGTTGATCTTGAAGGCTTACCTTGAAGACAACTGGGGTTTAAGGTTCTTGATGTACAAGATGCTTGTACAGTTTTACATTTCCAAGAACCTTAATGGAAGTTCAGGTTCCTTCAACCTCAAAATGACCATGTCCTGGATGACAACATGCAGATAACACTGAATCTTGTTGGGCCAAACATACTTGGAAATTGAACTTATGCTGCTTTGTCTCTTTTTTTTTTTTTTTTTTGCTTGTCAGGAATTTTCCATACTACTACTATGAGCTGAACTTCCGTATCCCACATACGGACAGCACGCTGACCATCCTGATGCTGGACACAGTGATGCTCTGCGGCAACACAGATGACTTTAAGGATGAGAAGCCTCGTGGTGCGCTGAGCAGTGCCCAAGCCAACAGACAGCTGCTGTGGCTGCAGGATCGCATGGCCAAGTCCAAAGCTGACTTCCTACTGGTGGCCGGTCACTACCCGGTCTGGTCCATTTCTGAGCACGGACCCACCGACTTCCTGCTGAAGAAGCTGCGGCCTCTACTGCTCAAGTACAGGGCCACGGCCTACCTATGCGGCCATGACCACAATCTTCAGGTGAGCTACTTCACACTGCCGTGGGGTGTGATCTCCGGATGCAGTTTGAGCCTCATTCACCAAGCAATCTTAAGTTTGTTAGAACCTTGTGCAGGTTTCATCAAGTAACATCCCACTTACACTTGAGGTTGCTGAATGATCCATTGTTCTTTAACTTTAATGTTCCCTTTTAGTTTCTTAAGGAGTCTGGGGTTGGTTACGTGGTGAGCGGTGCCGGAAACTTTATGGATCCGGATGTCCGTCACCGCAACGATGTTCCCCGAAACTCCCTGAAGTTCTTCACTGGGAAGGCCTCTACTCTGGGTGGCTTTGCCCACATGGAGGTCACCAAGAAGAAGCTAATCATCACCTTCATCGAGGCCAGAGGAACCTCGCTATACCGCACTGTGCTGTCCAGACGCGACCTGAAATGAGCCAGCCTGGGTCGTGTGGGGAAGAAAATGTTCCTTTAAACTGCAGTGAAGGCACCCGTTTTAAAGTTAGACTGCTTCCTAAAGTAATTTGATGCGATTCTGCTGTGTAGAATTATTTATACTTGTTTTGAAGCTTGTATAGTTTTACATGTTTTGAATAAATGTTTAAAGAAGTATTTTAAGCTGTGATTAAAGATCCTTTCAACTAAAGAGTTTGGTGTGATCGTTTCTTTCCAGTGTCATTCTTTAGGTTATAACATGCATGTTCCTTGCCTAGATAAATTCCCACATTAACTTGGGGACATTATGGCTTAATGCACTGATGTGTTGGGCTTAGAACAATTTGCAACCTGTTGGTCACTACCCAAATTTGGGGGAGTGCAAGTTCCTATAAGTCTGGTCCTGGAGGTTATCTGTGCTACCTGGTGTGTCTCTTCTGTTGGTTATCTACCTAGAGATACCTAGGCTTGAATGTTCTCAAATCAATAATGAGGGAAGACTTGGTGGATTCTGGCTTTCCAGGAATGGAGCTGACCACCCTTCTCACAATAAAAGGTGAGAAAGTACATGTCTTTTACAGAAACATTACTAAGTGTAGTGTTAAATTACTTCTTGTGATGGATTGCATTCTAGTGAATTTTAAGTTAAAGTAAACCTAGCACAGTGCACCAATGGTGACCGCTGCTTATGACCCATCTGTGAAGGAATGGTGGGCAGCAGATGTTTGGTGCCTGTGGAGCAGTAGTTTGGGGACAGTGCCTCTACCAGTCTGGGATTTGAACCCTAACCCAAGGGTGTACAGTGCTGGTCCTGGAGGTGCCGTATCATGGAGGGTTTCTGTTCTCATACCTGGTGAGTCAGTTTTGGTGAGCTTCTACCTATTACAAGGTGTCAGTGTTCAGATGATGGGCAAAATTCCTAATATTGCCCCCCAAATAATTGGCCCGGTTGCCAATGACCCTTAATGTGAACACTTAAAAAAAATTAGAATGGCTTATTTTGTGGAAACACTTCATTTGTCAAACTTTCGTAACTATGATGTAGGGTTGCAACTCAGATACCATGGTTGAGAACCCCTGAATTGGGAGGTTGGTTGGTGGTTTGAGTGCTGATGGTTTACGGACTTTTATTCAACAAACTACAGGTGTTGTCGGTTTAAGTCCCAGACTGGTACAGGTGATACTGAGGTACTCATGAGCAAGGTACTGTCCCTAAGCATTGTTCCCTGAGAGATGCCAAAAAATGGCACTGCTCCTTCACGGATGGGTCAAATCAGATTTGGTTGTGGTGCACTGAATGCTGTGTTGTGTTCACAACCACAAATAATCACTCACTTAAATGAATGTGTGGTGTTGATCTGCCATGAGGTGGCAGCAGGAGCTTGAGTCTCAGCTCCTTTTAGTTTAAAGGAGGACCTTCTTATTCTAGAATGAAAGCCTGGTGAAGATGAATTACAACATAGTGATCACAGCTCCTGGGGTTTTGTGTTCTAGTTCTGTTGGTACTTGGTTCTGCTGCACGTATCAACTCCTCTTTGGTGTTTCCTTTGTGCTACTGAATACAATGATGTGAACCTTCATGACCACGGCATCTCTGCTGTAATGTAACCTGAAGGAACCTTTGGGGTTGGGTTGATAGGATCAGGTGAAGCTCAATCATCTTATTAAACTTCAGGTATAGCCTCACTTTTAGAATAAGTGCATATACAGTCTAAACGGTGCGGTTTTCAACCTTAAACCTGAAACACGATTTAGGTTTAGTTGAGGTAAGTGACTTATTGATCTGCTTTTTGACTTAATAACGGATTTATCGTCCTTTATATCCTTTCTCTCTTTATCTTCTCACTTCGCCTGGTGTATTATTAGCTCAGTCGGGTTGACCCGAGGACACAGCGGCATTAACCCGATGCTAAATCCTGCAGCAGGTCGTGTCGAGAGGTCTGATTAATCGCTTTACGGCACGTTGTCTCCATTTCCGTGACTGATTAAGGAGTGGTTTTTGAGCCGGGTTAAAGGAGTCATGCGCCGTCCTCTTCAGTCGTCAGGGGCAAGTAAGGAAACGAGAGGGAAATTTGGGACCTAAATAATTTAGAACTGTTATAATTTAAGTGAGTGATTATTTGTCATTGTGAACACAGCACAACACCATGCACCACAACCAAATGTGACCCATCCGTGAAGGAGCAGTGGGTAGTAGCTTGGGGACGATACTTTATTGTTTACCAGGGTTGGATTTGAACCGACAAATTTCCGATCATGAGGCCAACTCCCTAACCCAAGGGTGTCCAGTTCCAGTCCTTGAGGACGGTGCTTGGGGACGGTACCTTGCTCATTAGTATCTCGTAGTACCTTTACCAGTCTGGGATTCAAATTAGCAAAGGTGCCATTGGTAGTCATGAGTAAGCTTGGGGACGATGCCTTGCTCATGAGTACCTCATGGTACCTTTACCAGTCTGGGATTCGAACCAGCGACCTTCTGATCAACGTTACGCTACCACCTGCCCTGCTTGTTACTTCTGATTCTCCTTATTACTTAAGAACAACACAAATCCACGTGGTCCAGAATCCTTTATTCCTTTTGGAAAATCAGTAAAACTGACTGGGTCTTGATCACAAAGGGTACAAATTTTAAAACAAATTCTAATTTTAACAGTTTCATGTCATGTTTAGCTGCTTTTCTCAGCTCTAATCTCTCAGCGTCGTCCCTAAATACCTTAACTAACCCTCACCTGACAGGCCACTTAATCCTGAGAGAGTGAGAAAGACAGTTAAACACGGTGAACTAACATCCTCATGACTAAACACAGCATGTTTCTCAGTCCCAGCATGGGTCTCTCATGTACACAGGGGATTAGATACATGCCATCAAGCAAACTTCATGTATTCACAATATACAGAGAAATGCATCAGTTGGTTTTGGGATTAAATAACTTCCTCAGTGCTAAGGTGGAGTTTCACACTTCATGAAGTCTCATGACAAATAACCTCTAGTTTCCTAAACAAGCACAGGCTGATCTACAGCGTGTGAGAGAATCATAAACTCCATAAATATATCACATTTACTGTCTGTGGAGCCATGTTTTAGTCCCTCCGTTTGCACCTTGTCCCCACGCTGCCGGTAAAAACCACCCGAGAAAAGCCTCTCAGGCCGGCAGCTCGCCAATCCGGGATTAGCCAGATCTCCCCGAGCATGAAGAGGATCACCCTAAACACGGTCAGCCGATGGAGCGAACATCCAGACCAACATCTGAGAAAAGTCAGCGAGAAAAATCCATCCTGTGAGCTCTGAACACCAACAAGACTCCAAAACTCCAGATAGATTTTTCCAGACTTTCCAAGGAGAAGAAGAAGAGATTGTTCCCAAATGAGCTACTCGTGAGACAGAGCATGCTCAAGTTTCATCGTTTAAACAATAAAGAATCCAAACCCCATCAAGAGGGATGAGAACCAACTCCCGGAACTTCAGATAAAACTATCTTTCCAGATTTTTCAGAGATTGTTCCCAACTGGGTTATTCTATTTAGAGGGCATTTTTGAGGTTTTGTTCAGGGGTGGTAGTGACTGAAACTCTGTGTTGATGATCATAAGGTTGTGGGTTCGAGCCCCACAGTGTTATGAGCACCAACATAGGGTTTCGGTGGTGTAAGTGCTTCCACCGAGGAGCGTCAGTGAGCCCTCAGTGGTGCAGGTGTGAGCTGGGCAGGGTGGGCAGGGGCCCGTGGCACTCGTGGGACGACCTGCTGGGGCTCTCGTGCGGATGAGTTTCAAGCGAATGGGATTCGTGCAGCTGGCTTTCGTGCAAGGGGGCCAGCGAGGGGCTGCTCGAGGCGGCCGCGTGGTGGGTGATGGAGGGGAAGAAGTGAGGGATGTAGGGGATGACGGCCAGCAGCGGACTGCCCTGAGAACTCTCCTCCGGGGACAGAGGGATGACCACGTCGTCCTGGTCCCACACGTGGAAGGCGTTGCTGTGGGAGAGGGTGAGGGCAGTGGGCATGTGGGAGGGACTCGACCCACCCGCCTCATCCGCCTCCTTTAGGTCCTCGTCATGTGGACCGAGAGTATAGTCTGAGTGGAGAGGGAGAGAGAGAAATTTGTCGTTTGTCAAGTTCATTGCGGTGGTACTTAGTTGGATGGATGGATCGATCGATAGAATAATGGATAGAGAGATAAAATGATGGACGGATGGATTGATAGACCTAGAGATAAAATGATGGATAGATAGACAGAATGATGGACGGATGTAGTGATAGATTCTAAGAATAAATAATAATAAATAAATCATGAATAGTATATCTGATAAAATATAATATGATAATATAGGCATAGATATATAGATAATATGAATAAAAATAATAACACATAGATAATTATCTATCTATCTATCTATCTATCTATCTATCTATCTATCTATCTATCTATCTATCTATCTATCGGCAGTGAGCAGCTGAGTTCTGGAACAACTGCCCCATTGAAAATAACTTTCATAAGAGCAAATGTAAGAATAAAACATTGGTAAATAAGACTAACTGTGATTTGAGGCACCTGTAATAAGTAATAAGTGTATTATTGATGTGTGTATGATTTATGTGTGTGTGTGTGCAGAGGTGGGTAGTAACACGCTATTCTGTTAGATTTACTTGAGTAACTTTTTGGATAAACTGTACTTGTAAGAGTAGTTTTTATACAATGTACTTTTTACTGTTACTTGAGTATATTTGTGAAGGAATAACGCTACTTTTACTCCGCTGCATTGAGCCACATTCCGCTCGCTACTTTTATTTTTATTCATCTGTTATCCAATGCACAATCTGTTTGTTTTGTCGGAAAACCTCCTCCTAAATGACCGTTCCACCAATCAAACTGAGCTTGGCAGTCACATGACCACACACGAAATACACGCAGACACACACAGAGATACACACACACACACACACACACACTCATCCTTGTATTTATATAGTAGTCAGGACCTCCATTGACTTCTATATTCCTGTATGTAAATAATACTACACCTAACCCTAAACATAACCCTGACCATAACCTCAGTAACCAAAAGCTAATCTTTCTACACTTTTAGGTTTGCAAATAAACTTGTATTTTCTTTTGTAAAAGCAGTTTAAAGTAGTGAGGACCACTAAAAAAGTCCTCACTTCCCAAAAATGTCCTCACTCTGCTGGTTAAAAACTCATTTTGGTTCTCACTAAGTAGCAAGTACAAGAACACACACACACACAGGTGGGTAGAGTAGCCACAAATCTTACTCAAGTAGGAGTAAAAAGTACTCGGTGAAAAAAACTACTCAAGTACTGAGTAACTTCTGAGTAAATTAAAGATTAATTGGTTTATCATATGTGACCCGATCTGCTGTAATGAGTCGGAAGTCGGCGTTCTATTTATTTAGATGCGGGCCGATTATGTTGACAAACATCAAAAATATCGATTTTTCTTTTTTGGTCTTATATGAAAGAAAAGGTCTTCAAAATTAATCTGGTCTCCAAAAAAGAAAAATCGCTATTTTTGTGATGTTTTTCAACATAATCGACCCGTATCTAAATAAACAGAACGCCGACTTCCGACTCATTACAGCAGATCGGGTCA
This sequence comes from Distichodus sexfasciatus, assembly GCA_032718565.1. Taxonomy (NCBI): domain Eukaryota; kingdom Metazoa; phylum Chordata; class Actinopteri; order Characiformes; family Distichodontidae; genus Distichodus; species Distichodus sexfasciatus. Next base: position 143,871 of record JAVGVS010000404.1, on the reverse strand, counting down.
CATATAATCAAATATTCAAAAATATAAAATAACAATGTACAATGTGTTTGGATATTACCAAGCAATATTACATTTAAAAATCTTTTTAAAAAAAAAATCTATACAAAGTAACATAAATTAAGGCTAATTCAGCCACAATAAACAGTACAATAATCTGTAATAATTTAATAACTTTTTTAGTTTAAACAACAAGGCTCAGCAGGCAGAGTTTACACAGTAAGAACAAGTCTGTGCATAAACTGTCCAGTGTGTGTGTGTGTGTGTGTGTGTGTGTGTGGCCATGTATTTATCATATTGTGGGGACCTTTTATCTGTTTTTTTGGGTTTTGTGGGGACATTTGAGAGGTCCCCATGAGGAGAAATGTCTTTATAGAAAATGTGCTTGTTTTATTTGAGAAACTAAAAGAGGTAAAAGATGTGCTTTTGGTTACTGAGGTTAAGGTTAGGATTAGGATTAGGTGTAGGTGTAAAATTATGTACTTTAGTCATTATGGGAGTCTGTGGAAGGACCTCACAAAGATAGTAATACACGTGTGTGTGTGTGTGTGTGTGTGATGCTCACCCAGGATGTCGTGTGCCAGGTCCTTGATGAGGTGTCCCACAATGGCATAAGCCACCGCCACCACCACCACTGCGGCCATCAGCAGGTACAGCAGGGCTCTCGGCAGCTGCACCAGGTCGCGGGCCGGCGGCCGGTACTCGCGGTACACCGGGGCCTCGTAACCCGCCTCCTGCTGCTGGAACTCCGCGCTCATCCCGGAGCCGTTCAGCACCGCCAGCACAGCGGGATCCATCCGAGCTCCGAGACGCGTCCCGTCCTCCTCCTACTCCCTCACATCAGAGGATTAAACCCGCACTCCTCTTCACACTCCTCTTCACACTCCTCCTCACACTCCTCAACACACACCTCCACGCACTCCTCAACACACACCTTCACACACTCCTCCTCACACTCCTCTTCACAGTCCTCCACACACTCCTCCTCACACTCCACAACACACTCCTCCTCACACTCCACAACACACACCTCCTCACACTCTCCTCACACTCCTCTTCACAGTCCTCCACACACTCCACAACACACACCTCCACACACTCCTCAACACACACCTCCTCACACTCCTCTTCACAGTCCTCCACACAGCTCAGCATCCACTCCGCTCCGAGACTGCGTGTGTGAGTGTGTGTGAGAGAGAGTGTGTGTGAGTACCTGAGCACAACTTCAGGTGGGGGCGGAGCTACCGACTTAACAGGGCGTAGTCGGGTTTATTAGGACGGTGCTTAGATGGATGGATGGATAGATAGATAGATAGATCCTGAAAGAAATTAATAATAAATAATAGAAATAGTATATATGGTAACATATAATGTTATAGAATTAAAAATATATAGATTATGGTTATATGTATATGTAGACTTAGAACAGACTTTATAAGAGATTTTATTTCATAGACTGTATAGAATTTTTCATATTGAAAGTGTTACTGACCTCATGCACGTGCAGTGTAATAGACAGCTCCAAGACCATAACTGTAGGCTGAATACTGCATCCTAATTGTCTCTGTTTCTACTTCTAGTTTAAAGTGTATATTTTATATTCTGTTTATATATTGCTTATTCTATGTGTCTTATTTGTTCTTTGTTCTTTGCACTGTTAAAACTGGAGCCGCGTCGTCTCGTCTCTCTGTATAGTTGTACAGTATATAGCAGAGATGACATTATGATCTATCTATCTGTCTGTCTATCGTTCATATATTTAAGAGTGGATGTTACTGTCTGTAGTATAAATCTGGTAAAAATCTATCATAAAAATCTCCAAGTTTATTGTAAGATGTTTAAAAAACCTACTCTGTTATTCATTTTAAATTTCCAAATTCTTTTAGTATATTTGATTCTACTTGAAATTTTAGAGCAGCAATTTTTTAAATAGTTTGTGTGGCGTATTAACACGTTCACTCTTACATATACATTAATAAACAGTGTAGATTGTCAATGAAGTTGATGTAGGGAGTAGATTTGTAAATTTGTAAATTGAATTGCAGATTAAATTTGTTAAATTTGCAAGAAAAAAACTCGGAAAAACTCTCTGACATCACGTAGAAATAAGTTTGAACTCATCTTTTTTTGTTCTAGTAAATTGTTCTCGGAAGATGGTAAGAGTGAACGCAGCCCTGATCAACCAAACTGCTGAATAAATGCATTATGCATTATTTCATTAAAACGAAATGAGAAGGCAGAAATGCCCTTTTACGATAGTCCTGTTCAGGCTGATGAGTTTTTGGTCTGGCTCTCTGGAACACCGTGTGATGGTGATGGAGAAGCCCGACTTGTTCTCATATAGCGCCCCCTGCTGTACAAACCCGAGTACAGTCAGAACTGTTGCTCCAGGTTCACGTGACAACACCTTCAGCAGCTTCACACCTGTATGAGAGATAAATGTTCTTGAGGAGATTAAATCAACTTAAATCCATAGAGTGCTGTGTTATGTTGTGGTCACAATGTGGTTCCTTTACCAGTTGGGGACTTGAACTGGTAGCAACTACAACTACTGCCCTAAATTTTGGTAGAGGCGTTGGTGGCCTAGTGATAGGACCCTCGCCTTGGGACCCAGAGGTTGTGGGTTCAAATCTGACCTTACCAACATTGGGTCCCCGAGCAAGACCCTTAACCCTAAGTTGCTCTCAGGGGAACTGTCCCTGAAATTAGGAAATGTAAGTAACTCTGGATAACAGTGTCTGCTAAATGCTGTAAATGTAGAGTATGGTTTCGAACCATCGACTTCTGGGTTTTGGGTCCAGCACTGCTGTGGCAGTCTGCTAGAGCCTCCCAGATGGGACTCAACCCCAAAGTGTTTTGCCAGTGCCACATCCATTAGGCACATAATAATATTTCTTACACCACGTTACACTTAAGCACATGATGTACTGTACGTGTATAGTTATGTATGTATCAATATCTGCTTATATCTGTTCTCAGCTCTTCGCAGCTGCAGTGTTGTGTATATTTTACTGGGCAGATCTGTATGGACTGGAACATCCTTTTCTTTGTCCCAGAATAGCTGCAGCAGTACTCTAAGAAGACGCCCCTCAGAGCCTACAGCAGCAGGGTGGAGTCAGGACAACAGAGCGAATGGGTTTCTGACCACAGCAAATTACAGAGCTGCAACTTAAATACAGTCCCATAGAACAGTCTACATCAGCCCAAATGGTGATGACAGGACCAGAGCAACATGCTCACATCACATGTGGAAGTGCTTATGGTGTGTGTGTGTGTGTGCGTGTGTGTGTGTGTGATAGATAGATAGATAGATAGATAGATAGATAGATAGATAGATAGATAGATAGATAGATAGATAGATGGAGGAATGGATGGATGGATGGATGGATGGATGGAGGAATGGATGGATAGGTAGATAGACAGTGAGTAACAGAGAGGTAGACAGAGGTGTAGAGATGCAGGGATAATGTATGATTAAACGAGTGTGGGTGTGCAGTGTGAAGTGGTGTGTATTGATGCTGGTGCTGTAACATGATGCTGTTTACTGCATTATTAATCAGCTTCATACTCCACACACAACTCCAGTGTGTCACCCAACTGTGTGTTACAGTGACCCAACCCTCTGCTTCACACACACACAAACACACACACACCCAGGCTGTCTAGCAACCTTTCATTAGACATACACACTGCATAAACACAGACAAAAACACAACACTGAGTGCCTATTTTATTGCATG
>JAVGVS010000404.1:125134-135134 GCA_032718565.1 Distichodus sexfasciatus | reverse complement strand
ACTAATAAGCGTCCGTGTGAAACACAAGCAGAGCATGCTTTACTGAGTGAAAAAACGAAGCTTTGATTCTAAAAAAAAAATGCCTTGAACATTTTTTGTAATCGAATTATTCAAGTCATTGGCATAATCATCTCAGCTCTCCACTTAACCTAGATATTGTGTGATGTATAGCCAATAGGGGTGCAACGATTATTCGACGTTGTCGACAATAAAAATAGTCGCCGACGAATTTGATTTTCGATAAGTCGATAATTGTCGCCAGACATATTTTTAAACGGAGTGAGACGTTTTCCTTCCTTTCTACCTGTGCAATACTACCGCTTTCCAATAAAATGGCTTGCCACAAAAATTTTGTGGAAATTTTTGAAACTCGAGAGCACAAAATTAAGAATCGAGTGTGCGGTTGTGATAATATTGAGCACAAACTGTATTTTTCTCTCGAATGTCTTTTTCCTCTCGACGTGTTAAATGTCCTCGCGCACAAAGTAGATTACCGACGAGCGGCTTTTTTGCTCGAGTGAGATTTCTACGTGTGTGGTTTGAAAGGAGCGGGTTTGGACAGTTTGGGGGCGGGGTTTGGACAGTTTGGGGGTGGGGTATTGGCAGTTTCTGGCTGCGAATCCTATTGGCCGATGGCTCCTGGTTTTGTGATTGGCTTAAGAAAGTTCCTACAGAAAAACCAAAGATGTCGGAGGAAGAGGAACGGCGACGGGTCGGTAAAACGCAAGTTATAGTTTATCGACCTTATAATTATAATTTAATAGTTAGGTCTTACACGTTTAATAAGCACGCAAAATGGTAAAGTAACCAACGCCTTTGTCGCTCGCTCATAAATGTTATAATGGTATGTTAGCATTTTCTCAGTACCATCAGAAAACCAGGAGCCATCGCAAGGCTAGATAAGGCGAAGAAGAAACTTATTTATTAAAATATGCTTTTGAGTGAACTATCTTTCTTGTCTTTATTATTTACCACAAAATTTAAACAACTTCATACCAAATGTAAAAGCTGGTAGCTAAATCGGAGCCGTTTTATAATTATGCAATTTATAATCTGATTAGTCGACTAATCGTTTTAATAGTCGATGACTAGTCGAATATCAAAATAGTCGTTAGTTGCAGCCCTAATAGCCAATCAGAGATTGTTGTGGGCGGGACATTAAATGTGCAGACGGCACAGAGAGAAGAGACAGTAGTGGAGCCACAGTAGCGCACCTTGTAATTATTTAATAGCAGTGATGGTCAACATTAAACACAGATACTGATAATCAGCAATATGCCTAATATCAACCCACGATAATTGCCCCGGCCGATAATCGGTCAACCCTTATTATATATTTTTTGAAAGGTGCCTTAAAATAATATGTATTATTATTATTATTAGTGAGTGAATGATTATTTGTCATTGTGAACACACCACAGCACAGCACACAGTGCACCACAAACACACTGAACTAGTGGGCACCAAAAACATTAAGATAAAGTACCCAGTCATGTATCTGAGGCTGCTTGTGGTGCGTGATTCTCCCCCCTCGGAAATATTGATTTTTGGAGCTTTAAATCGATATAGTGTATCATGAAAGGAAATATCGCCATATAAGCCCTAGGAACCACCATGTTCTCCTAAAACCACCCACCGTTAACCTTTCATATCTGATCTGTAACTGGCGAATTCTCTACTGCCCCTTCAGCGTCTAGAGAGGCGTTACAAAAACCAAACATTCATCAAGTTGACCGCTGCTGGACATTTTGACAGAAGCATTTCTCACATGAATAATGGTTATTGTGTGTGTGTTTGTGTGTGAGAGAGAGAGTATGGAGGTGTATAAGGTCAGTATGACGCTGCTGTGAAGCTCTTTTGTGCTGCGTTCTGCTCTCAGTCCTACAGACTCAGCTCAACGTCGCCCCCTGCAGGAGACGGACTTTAGGACACTCAATCACAATCATGTTATTTGTTAGTATATACACTGTGGCTCAAACTATGGACTGGACCAAAAAACAATTTCTCCACAACCAGTTGAGATTTTTCGACCGAAGTTTCAGATTTTACAGGGTGAATATTTTTCGTCAATCCTTGAAAATGTTACTGATATTTTGCAGATTATCAGTACCAGTGTTTAATTTTGACCATCACAGATATTAAGTAACTACAAGGTGCACTACTGTGGCTCCACTGCCGTCTCTTCTTTCTGTGCCGTTTGCTCTCGAGTCGCTGCTTCATTTAATGTCCCGCCCACAACGGTCTCTGATTGGTACTCGCACCACATTCACACACAAGCGCAGCGTGAAGCTCCGAGAAGGAGAAGAGAAGAGAGTTCCAGCTGAGCTTGGTGTTGGTAAAATTCTAAATTTTCTTTTTCGTTTATCGGCCCCGTTAACTAGCAATAATCTGTATTGATACCGGCCTTGAAAAAATGATATTGGTTGACTTCTAATTGAGATATGAAATTGAGTCGTTGACAAGATAATTGTAACTTTATCTAATCGTGAGACCAGTGAAGGTTCACACCGCTAGTGTGTGTGTGTTAGCAAAATAAAGCGTCTTCACACTATTTCCTGCTAGGTATTTGGCTGCAGGAAGCAGACTGTCTAATGTGTAAACAGTCTTGACATTTGACACACTATTTAAAACCCTGCGCACATACCAGAGGCAGCAGCGATGGCGTTTGGCACACACAGGGGTACATAAGTTTACCTTTATTTTTCACTCTCTCTTCTTTCATTTTTCCATGGTTGAACTGATGCAGAAATGTTAAATTTGCAAATATATTACTCTGCGCTGGATATGTAAAATGAGGCAGATATGGACCTGATGGATGCTGCAGATTGAGATGGTAGAGAGGCTTGACGTGAGATGTTAGATTGAGGACAGTCTGGTTCATCTTGCTGCTTTCTCTCTCTCTATAAAATCTTTTCTTGTCTTTACAGGTGAGTCCAGGAAGTTTGATCCCAGCTTTAAAGGTCCAATTCATAACAGGTGAGTGAGTGAGTGAGACAGAGCTGCGTTGTAATTGACGTACACCGTTTTGTATACTTTATATTTTCTGCTTCATGCCACACACTGCCTGCCCCGCCTCGAGAACAGGAAGTAGCGTCCAGCCACGCATGCAACGATCGTCTCACAGTTTCCCCAAACCTCACGTCCGACCCTCTGTGCGTTACGCTTTGCACCGCTGCTTTTTTTACACACAGTCACATTGACATGGAAACCTTTATCGAGTACATCCTTAATGCTTATTATTATTCACTCAGTAACAGGGCTGCAGTTGACGATTATTTTGTTAATTGGTTAATATTAGGGATGCACCGATCGATCGGCCAGCGATCGGAATCGGACAATTTTTTGCCTGATCGGTGATCGGCCGATCACTCACACGTAAAAATGTCTTTTTTCCTCTCAATGTGTGAAATGTCGTCGCGCGCGAAGTAGATTACCAACGAGCAGCTTTTTTGCTCGAGTGAGATTTCTGCGCGTGCGGTTTGAAAGGGGGCGGGTTTTGGCAGTTTGGGGGCAGGGTTTTGGCAGCTTGTACCTGCGAATCCTATTGGCCGATGGCTCCTGGTCTTGTGATTGACTGCACACTACAGACAGTTTTTACAGAAAAACCAAAGATGACGGAGGAAGAGGAACGGCGACAGGTAGATTAAACGCAAGTTATAGTTTATCAACCTTATAATTATAATTTAATAGTTAGGTCTTACACGTTTAATAAGCACGCAATCAATGGCTCCCCTTGACCACTTGTCTGACCCCAATTCAACATAAACACAGATGCACAAGTCAATCACTAGATGATCAGCCGTTTTCCATAGTTGAGGATACAGGCTTCAGAAATCTGATAAATCACCTCTGCCCAAAATACACAATGCCAGGTAGGCATTACTTTTCGGACGTCGAGTTACCGGAGATGTTACATTTTACATGTTACATTTTATTTATTTAAATTTGTAAAGAAAATTTGTTATGAAAATAAAGCATTATATTAAAGAAAATTAGATTTTTGTTTGTATTTGCTGTAGAGCTGCCACTATTATATGTCACTATTATAAAAGTAACTAGTAAACAGGGAAAGTAACTACCGCGTTACATTAAAAAAGTTGAAACCCATTTTTTTGTGTCGATGTCGCCGACTACTCGCAGCAGCTCTAATTTTCTGTTATCTGGGGAAAAAAAAACGGTATCGGAAAAATCGGTATCGACAGATCACACTTACAAAAAAAACGGTAATCGGAATCGGCCAAGACAATTGCAATCGGTGCATCCCTACTATTTATACATTCAGTGTTCAACAGTCATTTGAGGAGGAAATAGTGCGTATGGCAGCATGTGCATCACAGCGACGGTGATGAGTAAAGTGCAGAGGTGCAACAGACAGGCGCAAACCTGTGCGTTGTGTCTGGGCTACTCATGAGTACCGACTGCTGGACATGCTGTAGTTGGTGTGTGTTGCCTGGAGTAGGAGGAAGGATGGTGTATAAGGGTGTTATTTTATAGGTGTAGTTTGTAGTTGGTGGTGGTTGGTGTGTGTTCTTTGTCTTTGGCGTGTAGTTAGTAGGAAAGCTGGTGCGTGTTGCTCGTAGTTGGTCGGTGAGCTTTTGAAGTTGGTGTGCGAGTTGGTTTCCGTTTGGTGCGTGTTGCTCGTAGTTAGTGCTAGTTGGTGCGTAATAATGGCATTGATCTGATATCAGTGTTTAATTAGTAATCAGTACAACTCTGTGTGAGGAGGAGACTGAACAGACTCTGTGTAATGGATTAGTTTAAACATAGTTGTGTGATTTAGTGACGCTCCCTAACACTGCAGCACTAAAGCATCAGGAACAGTGCGATCTCCAGTAAGACCTGGTGTAGTTCAGCACGGTAAACAGTAGCATGGTGGGATTTGATCAACGTTTGTGCTTGTAGTGTGTTGTCTTGCTTGTTCTGCTCACTATCCTATCAACGTGTTGGAGTTTGTAGCTTGGTTTAGCACCAATATCAAACCAACGTGGAGCATTAAGACAACATTACGGCAGTACCGCGGCCCACACAGAACCAAGCGTCTGGTTTTAAATTCTGCGTTTAATGGTGAATAAGGAGACAGTCGTGAAGCCACTTTAAACCCTTGTGCACAGTACCAAGTGCACAAACCTAGAAATACTTCGTTTATTTGAATATATTGCTCTAATACATCGGCCCGGGGTTAACCCCCAATACACCGTCCAGCTGCGTGAGGCAGCATGACTTACTCACCGTAACCAATCACCAGCACCACCAGGATGATCATCACCCAAACCATGACTCCTGCCAGGAAACGCAGCAGCACGATGAACAGCAAACTCACCAGCATCGCCACCACCAAGCCACTGGCACAGAGAGAGAGAGAGAAGCTTCAGTCACCGATTAAAATACTGATAAGATGCCGTATGTGTCTGTAGTTGGTGGGAAAGTGGTATGCAATGTGCAATGTTTGGAGCTGGTGGCGGTTGTTGTGTGCTTGTAGTTGATGGGAAAGCTAATGCGTGTTGTTTGTAGTTGGTGTGTGTAATGACAGAGAGACTCACAGTAAGATCCAGTGCCAGGACTGTGTGTAATCCTCAAATATCTTCATTGCCACCTGCCGAGCTTCCACCACGACGTTGGACTTCCTGTCAAAAGCAGACCTTACTGTAGCATGTGCTGAACACCGACAGCATCATCCCCTCGACGTCATACGCAGGGGGCCTTTAACTACTCTTATAAGTCTATGTCGCAGTTACATTTATCACCCTACCCCTGCTATTGCATATGATTCTAAAATATTGACGCGTTTCCACTGGCACCAGGAACCGCAACGGTACCACGAACAAACACTGACATCACACAGGAACAGAGCTGTCCACTCTATTCGTGAGAAACAGCAATGGGGATGTGGTGGTGGGGTTTTGTTAAGCCACAATTCTTGTACACACATTTAACATCCTACTAGTAACACACACACACACACACAGACTGACTTTGATGCGTCCAGGAGGTCTGTAGCGTTCACGTCCACGTTATCCGCATTTGTGAAGGTTGTTTTGTTGCCAATGACGACAACTCCCCCCTTCTTTGTCTCCAGAGCTGGGAGACACCTGCGAGTAACTGGAATCAACACACACACACACACACAAACACACATATGATCAGAGTCTGGTATATACACACACATCAACTCACACGCACACACTGCATGTGTTTAACTCACAGGGCCTGCTGGGGATGACCATCGCCGGACAAATGCGATCCCGCAGAAGCTCTGGCACTGTCTGGAAGAAGTACGAAACAGTTAGTCCTAACCCTCTCATACACATTATTAACCGCTAACATAACCAGAAGTACCATTCACTCTCCTCACTACTATGGGACTAAAAGGTACCACTGAGGTGCTTGTGAGTAAGGTACCCCCCCCCAGCACTGCTCCCCAGGATCCTGTTTAACGACTACGATTTTGGATTGGCTTGTTTATTTCCTGTTTGCTGAAGACCCGCTTAACACAATGTCCGTCAACTCTGCCTCAGCACATGGGTCCATTCGTCTGCAGATCTTACACCCACACACTTCACACGATCACTCACACACACACACTTCACACGATCACTCACACACACACAGACACGCCTGGCCTTGCGAATGCTGCTCACCATTAGGGCTGTGTGACCAAAAATCTCATATCCCGATATGTCAGTTCATATCCCAATAACGATATAGATCACAACATAGTACGGTCTGTCCATTCAGTGAAACTGATGTCACTCAACTTTAGCTACATGTGTGCTCAAAACACTACACACGCTCATATTTTTTTACGCAATTGACAGCACTCTAATGTACTAGCACTTTTAACGCTGTTAAAAACACAGTGTTTTGCGTTGCTCTAGTGACTTACAGTCACGCGCCGCTTTTTAATGCCGTAAAATGGCTTTAACGGTGCTCTAGTGAGGTTCCTTTAAGTCGCATTGTGGCACCTGAGCGTGAGGGCGTGGAGTGTTTTGAGTGCGTGTGTAGGTCCCCGCGTGCAGATTTTGCTTGTGAAAGTTCCACTGCGCACTCATAATTAAGTCACAAATATAACACCATAGTATCCTCTGTGTCTACCATAGTATCCACGTGGTGCCATGGCGACTACTGCAAACCCTCATCCAAACAGTCAACAAATCTTGCTGTGAAGTGTGTAAATAAATGATCTGATATGTTTCCTCATATCGCACAGCCCTACTCACCACCACTACAGAGTATCAGACTGATCTGTTCTGCACGTGCTGGGACTCACCAGAGTGCTGTTGAATTCCTTCTTACAGAACTGGCTGTAGTATTCCATCTCTCTGTTCAACTTGGCTTTCACAAGTGTCAGGAATCTGTCTGGACACTTCTCAACACAAATCTGGAGAAACAGACACAAACACACATACATAAACAGGGAAGGGGTTAAGGACACACTTTTCAGACTTTTAAACAAACTCAGAGCAGCATTTTTGGCTTATATGTGAACACTCTAAACGAACTCGGACCCTTCTGAAACCAACCCGACTGAGATCTTCTTGGGAGCTGCTCTCAATGTCAGCGTCTTGGTTGTTTTACTTGTGCATTACAAAGACAAAGCGCTCCTGGCTCACAAAAATTGATTAGCCAGTTAGTCTAGTTTCCTGCATTCAGCTAGGATACTCGTTCTGGATGAAGAGATTGTGGGTCCGAGACCTACAGTACCTCCATCACTAACATCACTGGGTCCTAGACGGCATTTAGCAGACACTCTGATACAGGGTGACTTTAATTTTTGCTAAATTTAGGGACAGCTTCCCTGAGAGCAACTTGGGGTTAAGGGTCTTGCTCAGATCTAACAATTTTTACGAACAATGCACCTTTTTCGTTTAAGCACCTGACTTCCACCTCTTTTGCCCATGTACATTCCTGACATCTACTATTCATCTTTTAGGACCACTTCAAGATGCCTGAGTTCATTGTATGTGAAAACAGCCTCAGTGGAATGAGGGTGAGGTACCTGCGTGGTTGGGCACTGGAATTCCAGCAGCACCAGTGGACTGGCACACTTCATAATGTTGAAGTAGAACAGAAGAGGCTTTTTCCTGGTAACACACATTATACAACAAGACAGTCAAACTTCATGCAACTACACAATCCAACGCAGAATGAAGTATTAATGGAACCAGAGAGGCATTTCCACAAGAAAATGCTAATGTAAAAAGTGGTTGCTAGGTTGTAGCTAGGTGGTAGCTAAGGTGTTGGTGGGATAGTACTAGGTGGTTGCAAGCGTGTTGCTAAGCGGTGGCTAAGGTGTTGCTAGGTGGTGGCTAAGGTTCTGCTAGGTAGTGGCTAAGGTGTTGCTAAGTGGTTGCTAAGTTGTGGCTAAGGTGTTGCTAGGTGGTTACTAAGGCGTTGCTAGGTGGTTACTAAGTGGTGTCTAAGGTGTGGCTAGGTAGTTCCTAATGTGTTTCTGGTTGGGTGCTAGGGTGTTGCTAAGTGGTGGCTAAGGTGTTGCTAGGTGGTTGCTAAGTGGTGGCTAAGGTGTTGCTAGGTGGTTGCTAAGTGGTGACTAAGGTGTTGCTAGGTGGTTGCTAAGTGATAAGTAAGGTGTTGCTAGGTGGTGGCTAAGGTGTTGCTAGGTGGTTGCTAAGTGATAACTAAGGTGTTGCTAGGCGGTGGCTAAGGTGTTGCTAGAATGTTGCTTGGGTGTGGGAGGGGGTTGCTAACCTGTTGCTAGGTGGTGGCTAAGGTGTTGCTAGGTGGTTGCTAAGTGATAACTAAGGTGTTGCTAGGCAGTGACTAAGGTGTTGCTAGAATGTTGCTTGGGTGTTGGTAAGTGGTTGCTAACCTGTTGCTAGGTGGTGGCCAAGGTGTCGCTAGGTGGTTATAAAGGTGTTGCTAAGTGCTTGCTAGGTGCTTGCTAAGCTGTTGCTAGGATGTTGCTAGGTGGGGGCTAAGGTGTTGCTAGATGGTTACTAAGGTGTAGCTAGGTGGTTGCTACGGTGTCGCTAGGTGGTTGCTAAGCTGTTGCACTAATCACGTTGAATTTGGAGGCTTTGAGAAGCGTGGAGATTTGAGCTCCATGTTAGTCTATGGGGGAACAATGGACAGGAAAATGGACAGAACTCATGAACGAGTGTGCATATCAAAAAAGAGTTTCAAATCAACTCACACCACTATAGAGCAGACGTTTTAGAGTTAGAACCAAAAGTTCTGGCACAAAAAAGTGCAGGAGGAGTAGCGGTGAGAAAAAGTGGGTGGAATGAAAATCAGATAACAATATGTGATGTTCACCACGGTCTCATAAAAATAAACTCCTGTCAGATCCTGTCAGAAGGTGGGTTTAGGGGAGAAATGTCACACTTACTCCAGCGGAGTGCCAACTTGTCCACAGAACTGCCCCGTGCTGTCGGTGGGGTATATGACCTTGCGGGGGTCACCCTGAGACCATGCTGCAGCAGGAGAGTACAGCGGAGACTTAAAAAACATATATACAGACAGACAGGCAGATGTGTTGTGGAGATACTACATACAGTACATGGACCTACCCAGAATTCCCACTGCGAAGTACAGCAACAGCGCCAATACGAAGAGGAGACAGCAACAGATGTCGGTACAGCCCCTAAAAACACACACACACGCACACACCAAACCTGAGCATCCCTGTGTGTTTATATTAGGGATGCACGATAATATCGAAATCATATCAGAATCGGACAATAATTGCTTTTTTTTTTTTTTTTAAGGCATCATCATCGGACCGATTTTTAGATTTGTCTGATGTTTCCATCCGTGCCTGTGTCAGGCATGTTCAGAGTCCAAGGTGGGCTTTTATACGGCACCACGCCTTCTGTCTTAAAATGTACAGTACTGTGCAAAAGTTTTAGGCAGGAGTGAAAAAATGCTGTAAACAAAGAATGCTTTCAGAAATATAAATAATGATTGTTTATTTTTATCAATTTACAAAATGCAAAGTGAGCGAACAAAAGAAAAATCTAAATCAAATCAATATTTGGTGTTA
>JAVGVS010000404.1:95000-124386 GCA_032718565.1 Distichodus sexfasciatus | reverse complement strand
CTAGTTACTTTTATAATAGTGACATATAATAGTGGCAGCTCTACAGCAAATACAAACAAAAATCTAATTTCTTTAATATAATGCTTTATTTTCATAACAAATATTCTTTACAAATTTAAATAAATAAAATGTAACTCGTAAAATGTATCAACTCCGGTAACTTGACGTCCGAAAAGTAACGCCTACTTGGCATTGTGTATTCTGGGCAGAGGTGATTTATCAGATTTCTGAAGGCTGATCATCTAGTGATCGTCTTGTGATTGACTTGTGCATCTGTGTTTATGTTGAATTGGGGACAGACAAGTGGGCAAGGGGAGCCATTGATTGCGTGCTTATTAAACGTGTAAGACCTAACTATTAAATTATAATTATAAGGTTGATAAACTATAACTTGCGTTTAATCTACCTGTCGCCGTTCCTCTTCCTCCGTCATCTTTGGTTTTTCTGTAAAAACTGTCTATAGTGTGCAGTCAATCACAAGACCAGGAGCCATTGGCCAATAGGATTCGCAGGTACAAGCTGCCAAAACCCCAAAACCCGCCCCCTTTCAAACCGCACGCAGAAATCTCGCTCGAGCGGAAAAAGCCGCTCGTCGGTAATCTACTTCGCGCAGGAGGACATCGAGAGGGAAGAACGCATTCGCGAGAGGAAAAATACAGTTCGCGCGCAATATTATCACAACCGCGCACTCGGTTCTTAATTTTGTGCTCTCGAGTTTCACATTTGCGCTCGCAGCTTTGAAATTTTCGCCCGCGAAATTTTTTGTGGCAAGCGATTTTGCGCGCTCTAGTTTTGGCATTGATGTGACGCCATACTCACGCACCCAAAATTCATTTCGTCGCCGCATGATGTCACCCCATTCAAAGTGAATGAGAAACGCCTCCGTTGAGCGTACGTGTGAACGCTGCCTGATTGCGCGCGTGGCTGTGCTGCAAGTAATGCGCATGCGCAAGATCGGTTTGAAATCGTGTGAGTGATCGGCCGATCACCGATCAGGCCAAAAATCGGCCGATTCCGATCGCTTCCCGATCGATCGGTGCATCCCTAATAAATAGACTGGATATAGAATTTTTTCATATTATACGTAACTGTTCTAACCTCTTGCACATCCAGTGTAAAAGTCAATTTCCATCTTTGTGGGTAATACTGCTTCCAAACTGTCTCTCTATCTACCTCTACCTCTAGTTCTAGTTCTAGTGTAAAGTTATATTTAATATTCCATGTCTAGTTTAAGATGTATATTTTGTATTCTGTTTATATATTGTTTATTCCATTGCCTTATTTGTTCTTTATTTCCTGCTGCACTGTAAAAACTGGAGCCACGTCGTCTCGTCTCTCTGTTTATCTGTACAGCATATAGCAGAGATGACAAAGTTTTGACTTTTGACCTTGACTTTGACGGGTATCGTTATCGGAAGTGAAAATGTTGGATCGGTGCATCCCTGCCGATGAAGTTTACCCCCTCCTTCAGCTGAAATAATGTTTATTTATCTAGAGTGATCATAATACACCACTGTTCTCCCTCCCTCTCTCTCCCTGCAGGGATTTTCCACTGCTACATGCAGTATGCCAGTCTGAGAGGGCAGGCCGGCGCTGACGTCACCATTACGGACCTGGGCCTACAGACCGACTTCTCCGTCTACCTCGAGATCCAGCAGACCTGGTTGGCCTTCTGTGAGAACTCTTACGGCACCAACACACACCTGTTTACACTGTTTACAACTCTGATCTCATGGTATTTCTGTGGGGAATTAAACATTTTCCTCCCTCTCCTCTCAGTGATTATCCTGTGCATTGTGGAGGTGGTCATCTTACTCCTCCTCATCTTCCTCAGGAAGAGACTCCTCATCGCTATCGCTCTCATTAAAGAAGCCAGCAGGTGGGATGTGTGTGTGTGTGATGAAGTGAGAATTGTTAAAATATTTTGTTAAAATTTTATCATTTGATCTCTTTTCCAGGGCGGTGGGTCATGTGATGTCATCGCTCCTCTACCCCGTCCTGACCTTCGCCCTCTTGTCTCTGGTCATCGCATATTGGGCCGTTACAGCGGTGTATCCTGCTCGAGAGGGCTGTTTTAAAAGGGAGGGGAACTGCAAGCAAAATCTGGTGTCTAAGCAGTCGTGGTCAGATCTACGGGGCCGCCACAGTTCACCTTAAAGAGGCCGCACTAGAGCACAGCTAAAAGCACCGCCTTTTACAGACGCTATACGGCGTTTGACCACAAGTCACTAGGCTAGGCTCACGTGCACACGTAGCCGGGTGTTTATGAAAAGTGATATTTTTTCTCCACCGTTTTTGAAAATCACGAGTCTGTTTTCACACATATCTCTGTGCACACAAATCCGGATGAATGCGGCGCCAAAAGCTGCGTAGAACCATGTCAGCCAATCAGAATCCTGGAAAAATAAGAACAAATGACATCCGGGTGCTTCATAAACAGTGGCGAATGGACGGTGCTTCGTATGGACAGATAGATACCTCTTTCCCACTACACTGGTGCTGGTGCCAGGTGCCGGTTCTGGTGCTCAGCCGGTGAACTGAGAACTGAGAACCAGCCGAGAACCGGCCCGCATTTACACTGACCAGGCAGCTCAGCGGGAGCCGCATGATAATACGTCACAGGTCACGCCCACTAAACCAACGGTTGAAGCCTGTAACTTTTAGTTTTTCCCTTATTTCTTCATATGCCTTCTAATTTTTTGTGCACTTGCCAATTTCTGCTGAATCTGGACGTCCATATTGCTAAAAGAGCTTTCATTTATTCCGCGCTCCACGTTACCGGACTTTGGCTCTCCGCCATTTTCTCTTCTAAAGATACCTATCACTCCGCCCCCCTTCGCCTGGCGTCACGAGTTCTCGCTGCTAGACCAGCAAAGTTTAGGGGCCGGTTCGCAGCCGGTTTTAGGACACCGACACCAATTTTTGTTCTGTGGAAAAGTGCGGCACTCTTAACCGTTTGCAGGTGCAAGGGGGACGAGAACCGCTGCTCTGACAGCATCCGTCTTCAGTCTTCAACGTAAACAAACCTCGCACGCCTGACATCAACGCACACTTATGACGCCATCAACCTACAACTCAGTTTTCAGAAATAGCCGGTTTCAGTAACTAAAACCTCCGTTTTTATAAATATCCGACAATGTTTGTGTTTTCAACGGCGTAAAATGCAGCGGTATATTACAGCGCTGCAGAGACAGCGTTTTTAGTTAAATAAACTGCGTAAAAGTTGGTGTTTTAGGGCCTGTTTACACGTAAACAAGATATTTCTGTAAAGGCATATTATTATGTTTATTTTTTTAGTCGCGTTTACACGACATTCTGTTAAAATAATCTCCGTACACACTAGAACACAAAATGATTCCAAACTCCAACGTTTACCACTTGTCTGCGTCATGTTTTTCAGTGAATAGCAGGCGACACGCGTAGCGTGGATCATGATACAGTAGCCTTCTTCATGGCCACTTGTATGTAAGAAATTTAAGGGACGTGCACGATAGAACTAAACACGTCATCCATGGACGTCGTTAGATCTGTTTTAGGGGGGCAAAATTCTGTTTACGTGTGAACGGAAGACCCAGATGTGCTTATGAATATATCTGCAAAGCCCTTAATGTCAGCTGCGTTATGATTATAGGTGAACTGTGCCATAGATCTTCCATATGGCGTTCCATGTGAGCTCACATGGAGTGTTCTGAGTGTGTGTGTGTAGGGAGAGTTGAACGCACACAGACACGAGATTTTGCTTGCAAACGTTCAACTGAATTTATAGAAAATGTACTATATTGTGATATAAATGTGACCCTCCACGGCAAAACCAGTCGCTTGTCGCAAATTTTCAAAATTGAGTTATTATGTTTTCATGAAAGGGCATAAATCAAGCTTCAAAACGATCCCTATATGGAATGAATGGGACGACATATGACTGAGATATCAACATTCAAAGGAGTCGGGTTTCTCCTGTCACGCCAAGTGAGAAACGGAGAAATCTGCCTTTGAAGTTGACTATCGCCGTAGCACTCACAGACGCTTGGTGCGGTCGCGGCTACGTTTGCATTTACGGTAGCCTACGCTGCATTCACAGCCACACGGATAGCCTACCTGCGTTAGGTTAACTGAACTCGGGAGACGGAGATGGATTCCAGAGAAATATCTTCACGCTAGTCAACCAGTGGATTTACCGTAAATATTGAAGTAGAGCGGTCAAAACACAAACTTTTAACATTCTGCTGGAATTGAATTCCTCACCTCAAGAAAGTCACGTTTTTAGGATGGAAAGGGTAAGTTTTTTCTCAGAAACCTCCGTTGCGACAAGCCACTGGTTTTGCCGTGAAGGGTCACATATTGTTATCGGGATATGAAATGACGTAACGGTCATATTGTGGTCATATCGCGCAGACCTACACAATATTATATCAATTCAATAGACAGCGATTTGACGTCTGGCGATATCAGTCTGCTACGATACAATTTGTGTCTGATTCAGTTCAGGAGATCGATATGAGACACTATCATATGCTGATTTAACACCCTCACTTTAATGGGGCAGCTAGTGGTGTAACGGTAGGGTGTTCGCCCCGTGATCAGAAGGTCGCAGGTTCGAATCCAGGGCTGGTAAAGTTACCACTGAGGTACTCATGAGCAAGGTACTGTCCTCAAGCACTGCTCCCCGGGCGCTTGTTAGCTGCCCACTGCTCCTTCACGGAGGAGTCAAATGCAGAGGTCACATTTGGTTGTGGTGCACTGTGTGCTGTGGTGTGTTCACAATGACAGTCCTTCACTTCCATTCATATCAAGTCACAAAAATCTAAAATATCATGAGGTTTTTTATTCCTGAGCTCAACCAGACATTTACCTGAAAAATCTTCTCGTCAGTGTATCGACGTAGACTGCTTTATCGTTACACTTCTCACACCCTCACCTCTCACTCCACCCAGCTCACGCTCCCCCTTAACTCACTCCTCCTTCAGCTTCCTCTCCACCTCCAGCGAGCCGGTCTACAAAGTCTTCAACACCTCCGAGTGCGAATACTCGAGAGAGACGTGTGACCCTCAGGTCTGACGCCGCTTACACATCGCCGCTACCTCTGCTGCTCCTCGAGGCTGGGCGATTTGAAAATTCAGATCACGATATTTTTTTGTATCAGTATACAATTTGCTGTGATATTTTTGTTATTCTTGTCCAATTTTAGTCAAAAAGACGTCATTTATATCGTTCTTACATTCGAAATTAAATGATGAGCATAAACAAAATCTACACGTTAATCCAAATCCGCTCGCAATCTCGCTGTTCCGGATGGTTTTAAAGCATTAGGGACCGTCTCAAAATTATACCCAAATTGCATCCCTAGTTCAGCGTTTCCCAACCAGTCCTCGCGGAACACCGCTCCACACAGATGCTGATGCTGCTGATTAGCCAATTAGCAATGTGGCATCGGCGTGCGGCGGTGCAGGAAATACCCAATCTGTGCAGAGCGGTGTTCCACGAGGACTGGGATTGGGAAACGCTGCCCTAGTTCATACCATGGCACTGCCCTTAACTAGGGATGCACCGATCCAACTCTTTCAGTTCCGATACCGATACCTGGCGTTTTGGTCGCTCTCTAGACCTGTATAATGGATTAGTTTAAACACAGTGATTTAGTGACGCTCCCTACCACTGCAGCACTAAAAGCATCAGGAACAGTGAGATCTCCAGTAAGACCTGGTGAAGTCCAGCACGTTAAACAGTAGAATGGCGTTCCCAGTCAGGGCTCATTCCTTTTCTGCTTCTTCCCCCACAGACGTTCAACAGCTCCAACATCTCCTCGCAGTGTCCGAACGCTCAGTGTCTGTTTGCGTTTTACGGAGGTGAGACGTACTACCACAAGTACCTGATCGTGCTGCAGTTCTACAACCTCTTCCTCTTCTTCTGGTGTGCCAACTTCGTCACGGCGCTGGGCCAGGTCACCATGGCGGGCGCGTTCGCCTCCTACTACTGGGCCTTCAACAAGCCTGACGACATTCCTGCCTTCCCCATCTTCTCCTCCCTCGGACGAGCTCTCAGGTGTGTGTGTGGTCACTATTATAATGCTTTATGCAACACCCAAGGAGCAGTAGCTTGGGAACGGTACCTTGCCCACGAGTACCTTTACCGGTCTGGAATTTGCTGCTGATATCCAGGGTCAAATTCTAAACCGGTCAAGGTACCACTGGGGTACTTTTCCCCGGGTACTGCCCACGTCAGTGCACCACAATGAAATGTCCCTTCTGCATTTGACCCATCTGTGAAGAAGCAGTGGGCAGCGTTATTTTGGAAGTGCCCCAGGAGCAGTAGATGGGGGACGCTACCTTGCTCATGAGTATCTCAGTGGTACCTTTACCGGTCCGGAACTTGAACCGGCAACCTTCCAATCTTCCGAACTGTTACGCTACCACGTAACAAAATGATGTTGTGTGTGCTGTGCTGTGTTCACAATAACAAGTAATCACTCATTTCACAAGAATGTTTTCTTCCGTCAGGTACCACACGGGTTCACTGGCGTTCGGCTCCCTGATCCTCTCCATCGTGCAGGTGATCAGAGTGATTCTGGAGTATCTGGACCAAAAGCTGAAAGGTGAGGAGGAGATGGAGGAGGAGAGTCACAGCATCCTCATTAGGGGTGTAACGATACATTGACCAGTGCTGATATATTGATTAAATAATCAACAAAGCCATAGTACCTAAATGTCCCCGATCTAAAATGAAAACATCGATCGTGCATCATATATACTGTAACATCCCTCACCAAGCCAGCGAACCTCTATATGTGACCCTCCACGGCAAAACCAGTCGCAAAATTGAGTTATGATGTTTTCATGAAAGGGCATAAATCAAGCTTCAAAACCATACCTATATGGAATGAATGGGACGACATATGACTGAGATATCAACATTCAAAGGAGTCGGGTTTCTCCTGTCACGCCAAGTGAGAAACGGAGAAATCTGCCTTTGAAGTTGACTATCGCCGTAGCACTCACAGACGCTTGGTGCGGTCGCGGCTACGTTTGTATTTACGCTAGCCTACGCTGCATTCACAGCCACACGCATAGCCTACCTGCGTTAGGTTAACTGAACTCGGGAGACGAAGATGGATTCCGGAGAAATATCTTCACGCTAGTCAACCAGTGGATTTAGCGTAAATATTGAAGTAGAGCGGTCAAAACACAAACTTTTAACATTCTGCTGGAATTGAATTCCTCACCTCAAGAAAGTCACGTTTTTAGGATGGAAAGGGCAAGTTTTTCAGCCAAATTTATTCACAACAGTACAGTATAGACCTTCCACTGTTTCAAAACACTAAAAACAAAAAATCCAACATTTTACCCCACACAACATAAACGCTAATTTTTCTCGGAAACCCCCGTTGCGACAAGCCACTGGTTTTGCCGTGGAGGGTCACATAAATTGAACAGCAGGTTTATTCGATGATGACTTAAAAAAAAAAGCAATTATTGTCCGATACGATTCCAGTGTTATTGTGCATCCCTAGTTAAACCAGCATGATATTGTGTCATATTGATCGCTGGCTCCTGAATCAAATCCAAATCGTATCGCAGCAGACTTTGTGTTGGAAAGACGTTGTCCACTGAGTCGATGTAATATTTTTTCATGATGAAACTTTACGTCTCCTCGTCTGGTCTAACAGCGTTTGCTTCCTCACGCAGGCGTAGAGAACAGATTTGCCAAGTTCCTCTTGAGCTGTCTGAAGTGCTGCTTCTGGTGTTTGGAGAAATTCATCAAGTTCCTGAACAGGAACGCCTACATCATGGTGCGTGCGCATCACTTTCCTCTTCAGTCTCTAGTCCAGCGTTTAGTCCAGGGACGCACCGCTCCGATACGTATATCTGATA
This sequence comes from Distichodus sexfasciatus, assembly GCA_032718565.1. NCBI lineage: Eukaryota > Metazoa > Chordata > Actinopteri > Characiformes > Distichodontidae > Distichodus > Distichodus sexfasciatus. The sequence continues at coordinate 116,521 of JAVGVS010000404.1, read as the reverse complement.
TCGATCCGATACCAGCTGGATGTGGTATGGTGGGGTGTCTAGTGGTTATTAATCTCGCCTCTGGACCAAGAGGTCTTGGGGTCAAGTCCTACGTCCAGCACTACCTTCATTGAATCCCTGAGCGAGACCCTGAACCCCCGAGTTGCTGCAGGGAGACTCCGGAAATTAGGAAACAAAACTCACTGTGGATAAGAGCTTCTGCTGAATGCTGTAAATATATGATGCATGAAGATCTCTTTCTCCTCTCCAGGTGGCTATTTACGGTAAAAATTTCTGCACGTCTGCCAAGGACGCCTTCTTCCTGCTGATGAGGAATATCATCCGGTGAGAGACGGCTTGAGATATGGGGGTGTAGCTTTAATTGTTTTATATTCAAACCTTAACGTGGGCGCGTCCAGCCCGGCCAGAGGAGGGATTTTATACGGCCCTCGCCTTGTGTCTTCAAATTTATGGCGTTATTTTTGTGCCAAAGTTCCCAGCACACAGTGGATTGTTCACCAACAAAATCTTACTTGGCTCGCCAAAGTTCCACTGCACGCTCAGAATTTTGGCCCAAAAATAACACCATAGTTCTGACATTTCTAACACAGCACCAAGTCAAGCGAGCGTGAGAGCAGAGTGGAGCGAGGGCGGAGCATTTCCAGCGTAGTGCACAACATTTTAAGAAAGAGTCACTTCCCGCCCTATGTAGTGTACCAAGTCAAATAAGGTGCGTACACTCCATTTGCACTACCTAGTGCGTAGAGAGCCGTTAAGCTACAACCGCAGCTACAAGATGCATATAAATACAGTGTTACATAATACAGTGTAGTTTAAAATGATGTGGTCAGGGACAGTTGGCACTTGGGCACTTTCACGTTATCAAATCTGGCCCTGCTTGAGAAACGTTTGAACACCCCTGCCATAATGTTTTATTTATTTATTTTTAGTAAATCTTCATGTTGTAATAATTATGTAAAATATGTGCAAAATAATTATTTCTTTGTTTAATGAGGGAATCTGTTGCTAGCATTTTTTAGTTAATTTTATTTATATTCATTCATTCATTATCTGAACCGCTTAATCCCAGTCTGGGTTATTATTTTTAATATAATTTTATTCATTTTTTAACACCATTCCAACGTTTGATGATATTTTCCATGACTGACTGAGCATGCTCAAGAATTTCCTCTGTGATCAATACAGTTCCTCTTTGTCTTGTGTTTTCTCATTTCTCATCTTATCGTAACTAAAGTTGAGTGTGTGTGTCTCCTGCAGTAACACCCGCTGTCTCTGTGTGTTTAAATAAGGGTGGCGGTTTTGGACAAAGTGACTGACTTCCTGTTGTTTTTGGGGAAACTGCTGATTGTTGGCATAGTGGGTGAGTGCACAGCGACGATCTCCCTCACGCTGTTTGTGTGTCCAGATTAAACCTTGCAGAAATAATGAACTTCACTCGTGTAAACCGTACAAAAACTAAATGGTTGTGGTTACCGTATATCTTCCAATAGTAGCCCCGGCGTTTATTCAAAAAATTATTCGGACGGCCCGGCGTTTAAAAGAGACCGGCGGTTGTTGGAGACCGGCTATTATTCGCGTTCACAGACGGAATGGTGATGGGTAAACGGGGTTCATTTGGCAGTAAAATATGGTATGGTACCGTATTTACGGCCACAAAATGTAGGCAACAACACCGGATGAACATTTCAGGATTTAATGAAATTATCAGTACAGCAGTACGGTATTATTAAAGAGGGATACGGTATTAACGTAAGCATGAAAAACAGGTACGCTAGACGTCTACCGAACTTTTTTGCCAATGATGCCACCAGCACTGGCCTGCACCAGTCCGAATTTCACACGAAAGCGCTCATCAACCCGACAAGTCTCCTGCGGAACGTAAGGAAATGCAATAAGCTCCAAACTTAACAGGTCACCGAGGAAGAGGGCGCAGAGTTTTTCACGTGATCTTTTACTACAGACCGGCGCTTAAAGGAGACCGGCTACTATTGGAGACCGGCGTCTATTTGTCGCGACATCTCTTCAAACCCGGCGTTTATTGGAAACGGGCGTCAATAAGAGACGGGCCACTACTAGAAGATATACGGTAATTTGTGGTTAAACAGTGGAGTTTGTCAGAAATTGTTGCCAGAAGTTTGTCTTTGTCAGTCACTAGTGAAAGTGAGTGATTATTCTGTCATCGTGAACACACCACAGCACAGCACACGGTGCACCACAACCAAATGCAACCTCTGCATTTGACCCACCCGTGAAGGAGCAGTGGGCACCTAACATGGTCAGCGCTTGGGGACGGTACCTTGCTCATGAGTAGCTCAGTGGTAACTTTACTGGTCCTGGATTCGAACCTGTGACCGTCTGATCACGGGGCGAGCACCCTACCGTTACGCCACCAACTGCCCCAAACTTGCAGAAATGTTCTGGCAACACTGACAAACTGTCACTGGTGACAAACGTATTGGTCAAAACCATTAGCCAGTAATGACAAACTTGTAGCGAACAAAAATAGCAAATAATCCAAACACGTGCAACAAGGGTCGGTCGAGATGTGGAACTTTCACCAGCAGAATCTCTTACACCAGTGAAGCCCAAAAGACGAGAATTTTGGAACTTGTGGGTTCAAATCCTACCTCTGGCACTAGCATCGCTGGGTCCCTGAGTAAGACCCTTAACCCCAAGTTGCTACAGGGAGACTGACCCTGAAATGAGGAAAATGGACGTTTGTTCTGGTTAAGATAAGTGTGATCGGTCAGTTTGATTGTGTGAGTGAAGCCGCTGCGTTTTTTTTCTCTCCCACCAGGTATCGGCTCCTTCTTCTTCTTCACGGGGAAGATAAAGGCCGTGGAGGAGGCTGCGCCGACGCTCAACTACTACTGGGTTCCCATCCTGGTGAGAGAGAAGGAGCTGACCTGAGATCAGTCCCTCACTCACTCATTCAGTATTACACAGGATCACACAGCTGATCTGGGGAGAGATTTTGGCTCGGCCTGCTGTCAGCTGATATCACCGGGCCTCGTTGGCCAAAATCTTCAACGTGTAGAAGTATCTTCTGATACGTTAGTGCCATTGAAGACGTTAGTTTAGGGTTGATTCTGATCCTGGAGACGTCTCTTTTTTTTCTCGCTGACTTGTTGACGTTGTTTTATCTCGTCTCGGTGTGGCTTTGGGATGGCTAAGTGTGTGTTTATGTGTGTGTGTTTGTTCAGACGGTGGCGTTTGGCTCGTACCTGATCGCCCACGGCTTCTTCAGCGTCTACGCCATGTGTGTGGACACACTGTTCCTCTGCTTCTGTGAGTGCTGCCAGCCTTTATTTATCTCTCTCTGGGAGGGCGTTAACGCAGCACAAACAGGCTCCCGGCCCAGAGCAGGCCTTCTGTCACCAGTGCTGTCCGATCTGCAGCGTTATCGCACTGACGCGTTCAGAATTTAAATTGCAACAAAACGATGATAATATTTAGGGATGCACAGGATTTCGTGCCGCTTGCTCACTTTAACAGTTTAACCGTTTTCTAACTCCCTGAACTATTTTTCCGCACCTTTGACTCTCTCTACTTTTTCTCTTTTTCTCTCTTTCTCCGTCTTCAACTTCTACACCCACTTCTGCCTTCCTGCCTCCTGCTTGCTCCGCCTCTCTGCTCCTGTCATTAACATCTAACCCCAACCTCCCCCTCCGATACCAACCCCGACCCCGACCCTGAAGGCGAGGACCTGGAGAGGAACGACGGCTCGTCCGACCGGCCCTACTTCATGTCCCCCGAGCTGCACCACATCCTGTCCATCACCAAACCCGACGGCGACGGCGTTGACGCGGCGGACCGGGCCGGCGTTGCCATGGCGGCGGCGGAGGCGGATGAAGAGGCGATACCGCTTCGGGAGAACGGAGAGATCACGCTGAAGCAGCAGGACGTTCTCAAGCAGGACCACGAAGAGGAGACGCCCCTCAAACGCGAGACGCCTGACAACAAGGAGGAGGAGAAGGAGCCGAGCCGGAACGTTCCAGAAGCTCCAGAAGAGAAAGTCAAGGAGGAGGAGGAGGAGAAGGCGGCGGCGGCGGTGGTGGTGGTGGAGGAGGAGGTGCGTGAAGCGCCAGTTGAACCAGAGGCTACACCCCGAGACGCACTGCATCACAACGGTCCTCATGAGAACGACGTGAAGGAGATGGAAGAACTGCAGCAGGACCAGCAGCAGCAGGAGGATGAGGAGGTGCAGCAAGCTGCCCCAGAGCCCGAGGAGGCGAAACCGCAAGCCAACGGCCCTCAGGAGAGCGAAGCTCCGCCCACACCTACCGAGTAGCACCACCACCAACACCGCGTGGGGGCGTTACCCAAGTTTCGCCTGTTTGACCAATGACAGCTGACGCCAGAGAGTTGGGAGCTTGATTTGAAGGCAGCTGGACGTCTTTTGAGCTTCCTCTAGCGGGGTGTTAACCTGAAAGTGGTCGTTGACGCCCCTGTTGTCGCACTGGTTGGTGTCATCGACACCAACGTAGTGTAAAGGTCACTTCCTGGTATGGCTGCGCAATTTGACCTCAAATCAGTATCATGAGTAATTAGATCTTAATTAGGTAAAATTTGACATCATTTATGAGCGATTATTTTGGTTTTGGGGTTTTGTTTACAGACAAGGTTTGTACTCTAAATATGCTCAACTATTAACGTTGCAATATTTTTTCTAATCAGAGTCTTTGTGACATTAGTTTTAACTAAATTTTTTTAATAATTGAAAAAATCATTATCTGTAAAATCATCGCTCTAAATTTTGGGTTCGATTAATTGGCCAACTGTACTTCTCATGCATTTAAACTAGGGATGCACCGATCCAACTTTTTCAGTTCCAATACCGATATTTTTAGCTTTGAGTACGGGCCAATTCTGTGCCTTCTCTAGTTTAACGATTAGGAAGTTGACCCCGTGATTGGAGAGTTGAAATCTTGGATCAGCACCACATGTACCACTGAGAGCTCAGGTGACCCCAACGACTCTCACATTGATCCACAACTCGTCTCGTGTGACCCTAACGACCCGACAGTGCGAGTCAACGACCACTTTTCACGCTCCAAAATCAATTTTTAGAACTGTGGAAGCCTTTTGGAGGAGAGCTGAAACGTCTTAAATAAGTCTAGCTGCCTTCCATCCACGCTCTCAACATTACCATGTCCTGGACGACTGAGAACCTACACAGTCACTACTGAGAGTAAATCATGTTGTGTTACTGCTACGGGTGGGAATCGAAAAGCGGTACCGACTCAGAACCGGTTCCAGTTGATCAGCTCCATCAGACTTGTATCTCCAACGTTCTGGATTCTTCTTAACGATTCTCTCATTTCCCAGCTCCACGTTTTCCACTTTCCCCCAAGTTTCGCGTCGCGGTTCATTACGTCACACTCTCTGCGACTTGACCTTCAACCACGAGGAATCATGAGCATGAATGATATTTTTCACCATGTAAACACACACGCTGCGTTTGTTACGACTCTCACAGGGAAGTCCAACATTCACTAAAACCGTCCAGTTCAATCTTCCCATTTATTCCAGACAAAACTTATATTTTAACTGATAAATAACAACAACCACCAGTATTGGCTGATACTTTCTTGTTTTCAATTCATCATTGGGCCGATACTTAAATTTGCCCAATTATTTGATGATGCGTTTATTGTACGTGGGATAAGGTAGCTCTTGTGCCAGGCATGTCCAAAGTCCGACCCGCGCCTTCTGTCTTAAAATGTCATTTTTGCACCAAAATCCTGACCACGCAGTGGAACGTTCATCTTGCCCTTTGGTAGTGCATATTGAGTTGAGCGCGTAAATACTGGGGATGCACCGAGCCAACTTTCTCAGTTCCGATACCGATGCCGATACTTGGGTTAGGCGTATGGGTTTTTTATCTTTACAGTCCGGTAGGTCCGGTACCCCACCCACTACTCAGGCAAAAAAAATGCACCACTATGCCAGTTGGTGGCGCTATAATAAGCTATTTTGCGTTTTTCCTAATAAATTTGCGTTTTGCCTATATAACTTTTGAACCGTAACTCCAATCCTCAAAAATACCATCTTACTCCATGGGTCAAGCAGAATCTTTATAGACCCTCACATCTATTTCCGCCATATTGGATTTCTGGCAAATTTGCATAATATGCGAAACCATCTCTTTTGCGAACTAATCCCTGGATTTTTGTCCAATCTGCATGCAACTGGTATCATTTGAATCCCAAGACATTCTTCTTTAATTATTATCGAGCACATTTTTAATTTAGGTCTTCATATTTCTGTAATATGCAAATAAATGTGGTCGGTTTGGCATAGGACTGCAACACCACACACCGAGTGTCATAGAAATCTGGCTCTGGCTGGGCTACAGCTTTGAAATTTGGCAGGTAGGTCCGGGACCCCACCCTCTATGCCACTATGCCAGTTGGTGCCGCTATAATAAGCTATTTTGTGTTTTGCCTAATAACTTTTGAACCGATTCTCAAAAATATCATACCATCTTACTCCTTGGGTCAAGACGAATCTTTATAGACCCTCACATTTATTTCCGTCATATTGGATTTCTCGCTAATTTGCGTAATATGCTAAACCTTTTGTGGAGCAAAACTGTCAGAACTACAGCTTTGAAATCTGGCTGTTAGGTCACAAACCCCACCCACTACTCGGGCCAAAAAAATTGCGCCACTCTGCCAGTTGGTGGTGCTATAATAAGCTATTTTGCGTTTTGCCTAATAAGTTTTGAACCGTAGCACCCTAGATAAAAGGATGAAACGTGTCATTTTTCAACGTCGGTCCACTTTGATTCGTCAAAAACTGATAAAGCTGCAAACTGCATGGCCCCCGTAATCACTGCTTGCAGTTATATTTATAATATTTGTGTAGAAGTTAGTCACACATGCCCGATGTTGTGTTTATGACATGAGAACAGTGTCTGTTTTATTGGCTTGCAGAGGTTTTGTTATGTAGAGATGTTCTATAGCCTAGTACTATGAAGGAAAATAAGGTTAGTGCCAGGCAGAAACACTGCGTTATCCATTTGGCATACATCTGGATATAGAGTAAAAATATTTGATAACAAATAATGCGTCTTTCTACACCTCATTTTGGACATGATGGTCATTTCTGTATGTAGGAATTAGCACAGATGTCGAACAAAACGAGCGTGCACATACACAAATCTAGAAAATCCTACAATTTACAGATCGGCTCCATAGATCAGCCCAATGCCACAGATACCCGATCCAGCTGTTAGAGTCGTTATCGGACCGATATTCCGTCCACGTATCGCATCGGTAAATACAAGAGATTTTGCTCCCGAACGTTGCGCTGCGTATCGGCAGATATAGGCATTAAAAGTATCAGATATCGACATCAGCCTGTAATTCCCATATTGTGCGTTATATGATTCACTTTATGTCAAAAAATGACCGTTTGCAGGTAAATTGATTGTGTTAAATTTCCCGCCCCGAACTGTAACGCAACACGCTTTACTCTCCAGCTGTGGTCGAGGTGAGAGAACTCCTCACACACAGGTGATTTATTTCCTTCATAACCAGTAGCATGTAGTCGAGTGGTGGTGATTTTTGGTGATGGTGGTGTTGGCTGAAGTGTGTGGGAATCTCATCGTCACACACCACGACTCTACTCTTCATTCTGCCGAGTGGGATGGAACTCACACAGACTGACGCTGCGGAGTTTTAGTGGAGCAGAATTCTAATCTGTGTTCTTGTAGTGTACCGTACGAGTGAGCCGGTGTTGTGTTCGATGTGGGACGTGAACCTGTCTTAAAAACAAGTCCTGTAGTGTAGCCGATGGACGTAGTTGTCGTGAGTGATGGTGGTGATGCCGTTTATTATTGCTATGTTTACATGGAGAAACGACGAGCACTTCTTGTTTACACTAAGAAAATACCAGCTAAAATCACATCGCGGTGAGAAAACAATCGGCAAGCTCGCCCGCTGGACAAATTCAGCGTTTTGGTTTTGGGGGGAGGGAGAGAATCATGTAAACCGTGGGGTTTGTGTGTGTGTGAGTGTGAGTGTGTGTGTGTGTGTGTATGTGTTTGGGTCGTGTCTCATCAGCTGGTATTTCCTCATCTTCTGCCTTTGCTCTCTTTCTACCTCTGTCTTTCTCGTTTTCTATACTTGTGTGTTTACAGGTGTTTCCCTCTAAGTGCTTGAATAAACCTGAAGCTCTCAGCTGCTCAGCGTCTCTCCTTTACGAGCTTAAAACTTCATCAGTGCGGCGCTGTAGAATGTGCGAACCTCAGTCCTGCTCCTGCTCGTCCTCTCCAGGTTTTAAACCATGATCAGAAATCTGTGTCATTCATTCATCCCTTTTCAGGCGTCTTAATTAATTATTTGTTGGAAAGATATTGCAATCAGAAGGTTGTCGGTTCTAATCCCAGTTCGTGAGTACCTCAGTGGTACCTTTACTGGTCTGGGACTCAAACCGACCACCGTCCGATCACGGGGCTAACTACCTACCTAACCGTTACTACCACTACCATCTGTCAACCCTACAGGTTTAAATGGGTTTAAATCTCCACACTGTTCGCTATTGGTGGTGGTCTACTGGTTAGGTTGTGGGTTCAAATCCCCATACTACTCATTATTGGTGGTGGTGTATTGGTCAGGATACTCGTCTTTGGACCAAGAGTTTGCGGGTTCAAATCCTACCTCCAATCACAGGGACAAAGCCCTAACCGTTACACTACCAACTGTCAACTCTACAGGTCAGGGTTCAAATCCCCATAATATTCATTATTGGTGGTGGTCTACTGGTTAGGTTGTGGGTTCAAATCCTACCTCTGATCATGGGGATGACTCCATAACCATTACACTACCATCTGTCAACCCTACAGGTCAGGGTTGAAAGCCCCTTACTATTCCTTATTGGTGGTGGTCTACTGGTTAGGATACTCCTCTCTGGACCAAGAGGTTGTGGGTTCAAATCCTAACCTCTGATCATGGGGACAACTCCCTAACCGTTACAGTACTTACATTTTTACAGCAATTTAGAGAAATTTGGGGTTAAGGGTCTTGTTTAGCGACCCAGTGGTGGTAGTGCTGGAGGTAGGATTCGATCCCATGACCTCTTGGTACATGTATTTAGAAACTATATGAACAACTCCCTTTCTACCGACGGAGCATCCGGGGAAAACCCACGCCAACGTGGGAAGAGTACAAACTCCACACAACTCAGACCTGGGGCTCAAACCCACAACCTTCTGGCTGTGAGGTGACAACGCTGTCGCGGTTTTGGAAAGGCATGTTTTGGTACTTTTGGTGTTAATGTGGAGTATGAATGAATGAATGATACACAGATTTTTATCACGAGCAGGGCTGAGGATCGCTGAGCGTTAAGAGGACGAGTCTAACTTGTCTTGATGTTGTAACATCTGTTTTAGTGGAGGATCTGGAGCGTAACGACGGCTCGGCCGAAAGACCCTACTACATGCCGCAGAGCCTGCTGTCCATCCTGAACAAGCCTAACCAGAAGCCGAAAGCTGCGTGGACCGGAGAGCAGTGAGGAGAGGAGGAGTGTGTAGGTGATGCGAGTGCTAGAGAAACTTAGGCTCTTGATAAATGAATATTAGGCGAGTTCAGTGGAAGGTTAAGCCTCACGTCTCCTGGACCTCCTGACCAGCTCTTGTTCATGTTGGTCTTCACCCTTCAGGCTTGTCTGTATATTTGCTGTATAACTGTACTGATTCATACTTTTTATAGGTTCTTGTTTGTGCGTAGTTTTTAATGACTCACAGCAGCAGTGTGGAAGTGGGATTTGCTACGTGATTAAGGTGTGTTCCAGCAGCAGCAGCAGCAGCAGCATCAAGGCATTCTTCAGCACCTCACCAACATCAGCTCATGTGCAGGAGCGAGCTACGAGCACATGTCTATTAACAACTTCATCGGAAAAGTGTTCTTAATGTTCTTACATTTATACTGTTCTTTTAATAAATGTTTGCTTCATGTTTGATAGAGATCTGCTTCTCGGAGTGAATGTAATGTTTGAAGGTTGCCGGTTCAAGTCCTGAACTGGTAAAGGTACCACTGAGGTACTCATAAGCAAAGTACTGTCACCAAGCACTGCTCACCAGGGCGGACCTGATTGTGCAGTAAGTGACTGGGCCAGACATAGTGTAAGGGTTGAGGGAGTTGACCCTGTAATCAGAGGGTCATCGATTCAAATCCTGGAAAAGGGTACCACTGAGGTACTTGTGAGAAGGTTACCATCCTGAAGTACTGCTCCCTGGGGACTGCTCCTACATGGTGGGTCAAATGCAGATTTTCACAAATGCAGACTTTAAATCCGTGATGGAGCAGTTTTTTTGGGGAGCGGTGCTTGCGGACGGTACCTGGCTCATGAGTACCTCTGTGATACCTTAACCAGACCGGGACTTGAACCGGCGACCATCAAAACAGGGCCAACTCTGTAACTGTAAGGTTTAGAGAGCCCCATGACCGGCCCCATGATCAGCGGGTGCCACTGAGGTACTCATGAGCAAGGTACCGTCCCCAAGCACTGCCCTTCATGGATGCAAGGTCTGCATTTGTGAACTTTGCATTTGACCCATCCACGTAGGAACAGTACCCAAGAAAAAGAGTACCTTGCTCACAAGTACCTCAGTAGTACCTTTTCCAGGATTTGACGACCCTCTGATTAAAGGGTCAACTCCCTAAACGCTTACGCTACCTCTGGCCTATTCACTGCATAATTAGAACCTGCTTCAGCTTTTTTGGCAGCACCTCGGTAAACAGTGCTTGGGTACCTCAGTGGTACCTTTACCGGACCGGGACTTGAACCGGTGACCTTCCAGTCATGGGGCGAACTCCGTTACACTACCTGCTAAAACTGCTGCTCCCTGGGTGCTGCACATCATTGAGTGCTGTTTTCACAGTCACAAATAATCACTCCCTTAACGTTTATACAGGAGGTTGTGTGTTCAAATGTTGAAAACGTGTACAAGGAGCTGTAATTGCTAGCTTGAATTACGTTACTTGGAGTTCCATTGCAATGCAGCGTTGATGACAACAGGAGTTGTGTTTCACACAAGCAGTGCCAGCGAGGTTTTATTTCCACACAGGAGGAAGAGGAGGAGGAGTCGTGAACGTCGCTGTGTGGAGCTGTGTCGTGAAGTTTGTAGTCAGCGTCCCTGGTCAGTTGTGTGTTAGCGTCCTCTAGTGGTGCTCTGTAGCTACAACATTGCAGCCCTGACTGTGGAAGCTACATGAATGCTGCGTTCACCACACATCAAGATTACAGAATTTTTACGTTTACATTGTTTTGCAGATCCTTTTATTTGTTTCAGTTGGTAGCGCAACGGTTAGGGAGTTGACCCCATGATCAGAGAGTCGCAGGTTCAAGTCCCAGACCGGTAAAGGTACCACTGTGGTACTGTTCATAAGCACTGCTCTTCATGAATGCAAAGTCTGCATTTGTGAACTCTGGATTTGACCCATCCGTGTAGAAACCGTACCCAAGGAGTGGTACTTGGGGGACGGTACCTTGCTCACAAGTACCTCAGTGGTACCTTTTCCAGCATTTGAACCGACGACCCTCTTGATTGCAGCACCAACTCTCTAAACCCTTACACTACCTCCGGCCTATTTACTGCACAATCAGATCATACTTTAGTTTTTGGCAACACCCTGGAGAGAGTAGTGCTTAGGGACGGTACCTTGCTCATGAGTGCTTCAGCGGTACCTTTTCCAACCTGGGATTCGAACCAGAGACCCTACGATCATGGGGCCAACCCCCTAACCGTTACTCTACCAACTTCATTGTTTTGCTTCTGACTGTCCAAAAAAATTGAGTGGCCGAAATTCCCCGAATGTGTGTGTGTGGGTGTATTTGGACGGACAGCAAGCAGTGCAGCACAGAGCAGCGCTTGTTCTTGCCGATGTGCAACTGAACGAAAGCTCTGGGGCTGAAGGAGCAATGCGATGAGTGTGTGTGTGTGATTTCTGCACTGAATGGAATAATTGAGTTCCTCTTTGATCATTTGATGTGTGTGTGTGTGTGTGTGAAGCCTCCGCACTCTTAATGAAGATCTTTCTGTGTCTAGTCCAGCACTGATGCTGTCCTATTCACCCGGTCCCCTGTGTGTAAACCGGGGCGGTTGCTAGCGTAACGGCTATGGTTTTTGCTTTGTGATCAGAAGGTCGCCAGTCCGAATTCCGGACTGGTAAAGGTACCGTCCCCAAGCACTGGTCACCGGGATGCTGCCAGAAATGCTGAAGCAAGATCTAATTACACAATAAGTAAAAGGGCCAGAGGTAGTGTAAGAGTTTAGGGAGTTGACCCTTTAATTAGAGGGTTGTCAGTTCAAATCCTGAAAAAGGTACCACTGATGTACTTGTGAGCAAGGTACTGTACCCATGTACCGCTCCCTGGGCACTACACCCTGTTCCTACATTTAAGCAAACGATCAAGGGACAGCACCTTGCAGACATGCACCTTAGTGGTCCCTTTACCAGTCTGGGAATTGAACCGGCAACCTTCCGATCACAGGGCCATAACTCCATAACCTTACACTACCAACTCTCAACCCTACAGATCTGGGTTTAACTCCCCAAACTATTCATTATTGTGGGTTCAAATGCTAACTCCAGCACTATGGGATTTGGATAGTGGTGGTCTAGTGGTTAGAACACTTGTTTCTGGACCATGAAGTTCTGGGTTTGAATCCTACCTTCAGCGCTTCCAGCACTGTGTCCCTGAGCAAGACAGTTAACCCCAAGTTGCTGCAGGGAGCCTGAGCAACTCAGGAAATGGAAGTCGCTCTGCTTGTCGTTTGCCAAATGTAAATCTAAGAGGCTGAAACTTTGTTATAAATCAAACTTGTAAAGCGGCCTCACGTTTTGTCCGCATGTCGTTATCCAGTACTTTTCTGCGCGGTGTGAGTGTTTGCTGAAAGCGACATTGCGGTGATAAAGTTACATAACGATAACGTGCTATCAGGCGGAGTGCACACTGTTGATTAGGTGTGTACGGAGCGGGTGATTTAATACCAACTGATGAAGACTCATTTCCTCTCCTTTCTGCCTGTTTATTCTACTGGTGTTCTTAAAAAGCCGTTAAGCTTCTACACGCCTCTCCCAACCCGAGGAGAACTTCATAAGGTGGGGTGCATGTGTTGACTAGTAGTGACTGAGTGTTTTATTTTAAACCCCACATTATACCTGATTGTACCTTTGATTTTTATTTATTTAAAATTTGTGATTATTTGTTATTGTGAACGCTGCATAGTGCACAGTGCACAGTGCACCACAACCACGTGCCCTCTGCATTTGACCCAACCGTGAAAGAGGAGTGGGCATCTGATATGGGCAATAGCCCAGGATGCAGTAGCTTGGCGATGGTACCTTGCTCACAAGTAGCTCAGTGGTACCTTTACCGGTGTGGGACTTGAACCAGCTGCCCTCCAGTCACGGTAACGCTACCAACTACCCCAGCAGTTTGTGTGAGCAGAAGTCTGTAGAAAGGGAGTCTGAGTTGTTCAGATTGTTCCAAAATACATAATCAACTATCAGACCTGACAACCAAGAGGTTGTGGGTTTGAATCTCACCTCCAGCACGACCACCACTGCTTTCCGGAGCAAGACCCTTAACGCCAAGTTGCTGTAAATGTAAATGTAAGTAGAAATGTTCCAAAAATGTTCCATCAGTTGGTAGTGTCATGGTTAGGGAATTGACACCGTGGTTGAAGGTAGGTTTTGATCCCGCGACCTCTTGGTCCAGAAGTGAGCATCCTAAGTAGACCACTGCCACCGCTAAAGAATAATATGGGGATTTGAACCAAGACCTATTGGGTTGACAGGTGGTAGTGTAATGGTTAGGGAGTTGGCTCTGTGATCGGAAGGTGGTCGGTTCCGGTAAAGGTACCACTGAGGTACTCATAAGCAAGGTAGATTTACAGTAACATTATGGAGTGAGTTCCTGATCTCAGGGGCAGTCTCCCTGCAGTTAAGGGTTAAGGGATTTGCTCAGGGTGGTAGTGCTGGAGGTAGGATTTGAACCTACAACCTCTTGGTCCAGAGACGCTAGACCGCAAGCACCCCCATAATGAAGATGACAGGGATTAAAACCAAGACCTGTAGGGTTAACAGTTGGTTGAGTAACAGTTAGGGAATAGACTACAGGAGCAGTAGGTTGCCGGTTTAAGTCCTGGATCGGTAAAGATACCACTGAGGTACTCATGAGCAAGGTACTGTCTCTAAGCACTGTCAAAAGTGTGTGTTGTGTGTATTGTCCTCTTTCCCGACACACACTCTACAATGTTTGTGTGAGTGAATTTGGACCTCGTTAGTGAAGTCTTGCAGAATCACACAGTATCCTCTTTGTGTGTGTGTGTGTGTGTGTGTTTGTCTTGGCCACACTTTTAGTTACGCAGCGCCACGTGATGCTTGTGTTTGAATAAAGCAGATTTAGTTTGTCTTCATGTCCATTAGTCATTAGATTATTGTGGTGTCTGTGTTAAATGATAAATTGTGCAGCAATATTAGTCACATGCACACTTCTGCAAGTAGAATATGCAGTCAATTGTAATCATGGTTCACTCCTATGAGCTGATCAATATAAAATTACAGAGAATCAAAGAAAATAGTGTTAAAATTCATTGTTAAATTTGAATTTTAATATTCATTGTTAAAATTATTTGTATAAAAATAGTTTAATTTTACTCATGATTCAAAGTCAACTTTATTGCACTCTTAGCTATACACAGTATAAAGAGAGACGAAACGATGTGGCTGTAGTTTTTAAAAGTATGCAAAAATCATTTGTCGTATATGTGTATGTTAACTCAGAGTCAACTTTACAAATTAATGTGTTGGACAAGAGAAGAAACAGAAAGCATAGGAGCCCTACAGAATATTACACATTACAACTATATACATTTTGGTAAAAACAAGTAATAAAAAGTTATAAATAAGGAAACTTATATTGTACTTTGGAGAACGTGACATAATAGAAAATGCCAAATTAACTGCACATTAGACAGAGTTGCGAATTAATTTCAAAAATAAAATAACACAATTGACATTGCAGACGCGTAACAAAGGTGTAATGATACATCGATACATTGATTTAGCGATTAAAGAGCCCGTAGCATTGATCAGACATCATACATATTGTGGTATCCCTTTAATAACAGTTTTTGTTCATTAAAAAACTCCCTAAATTGAATAAAATGTCAAACGTATCGTATCAGACTTTGTGATACTGGCAGATGTTGAATCAACTTAATATTGTAAATTGTATCACAAAATAAGGAGTATATACATCCTACAAGTATATATATATATTTGTAGGATATTTCAAAGTAAACTTTGTCATCTCTACTGTGTACACATAAAGTAAGCAAAAATCTATAAATACTATATATGTATATATACAGAGAGAGAGAGAGAGAGAGAGAGTATAAAATATAAAAACTTTAAACTAGAGATGACAAAAGAGACTGCGATATACATTACCAGTTAATATCTATCACCAATTCTTATATACTCAGATAAAACTGGATACTTCTGTATACACATATATAAACTCATCAATAAAAGTCGTGACGGGCCACGTGCGAAAACACACCTGTACGCAACACTCTGAGGTTCCCACGACCCCGCCCACAGCCCCGCCCACAACCCCGCCCACCCACCCACAGCCCCGCCCACCCAGATCACCTGAGCTGCTACGGGGCACGAGCGAAAGAGTTGAGCTGCGTCCGGCACGGTGTCCACGCCGCGTCCTGTCCACCTTCTCACGTTAAACATCACGCGTTCACTCTCCCGGTACAACGCCTGAGCCCATCCCCACGGAGAGGACGAGACTCGAACCACCGCGAAGAGAGAACCAACGAGACTCGAACCTGAGCCACCGCGAGGAGAGAACCAACGAGACTCGAACCTGAGCCACCGCGAAGAGAGAACCAACGAGACTCGAACCTGAACCACCGCGAGGAGAGAACCAACGAGACTCGAACCTGAACCACCGCGAGGAGAGAACCAACGAGACTCGAACCTGAGCCACCGCGAAGAGAGAACCAACGAGACTCGAACCTGAGCCACCGCGAGGAGAGAACCAACGAGACTCGAACCTGAACCACCGCGAGGAGAGAACCAACGAGACTCGAACCTGAACCACCGCGAGGAGAGAACCAACGAGACTCGAACCTGAACCACCGCGAAGAGAGAACCAACGAGACTCGAACCTGAGCCACCGCGAAGAGAGAACCAACGAGACCCAAACCTCCGTCCAGAGAGAACGAGACTCGAACCTGAACCCGCCCGGAGCGGAGTGGCATGGGGAAATGGCAGCTAAACATGGTGAGAGGATTGTTATTAATATTCACATATTCATAAACTCATAAATCTGTCGGGTTCTAATAAACACGGCGGCTTAGAGCCAACATCACGATTCTTTATTCATCCCATGCAAATTTAAACACAGTACAACACGTAATGAGGTGCATCCTGATCCCTTCTTATTAAGATTAAAATGAAAACGAAATAATCATCACGTTAAAATTAAAGTTAAAATTTAAGTTAAAGAAACGTTACAAGAAACTTAATCTAAAACATACGCTATATATAGAGAAAAATGCGTGTCTTAAAATGGAGTTTTATGCTATGAACATTAAGGGCCAGTTTCCCCAACTATGATTAAGATTAAGTCGAGACTAGCTTTAAGTGTCAGTGCTGTAGTGTATTTTAATCCAAGACTAGGCTTAATCCAGGTTCAAGAAACCAGCGCTAAGTGTCCATGTGGATATTCTGTAGAAATTATTATAATATAAAGTTCAAGAAATGTTACAAGAAACTAACTCTAAAACATGCATATAGAAATAACATATAGAAAATTATGTAGCTTGTTCCTTGTTATTCTTCATTATTTCGAGTTCTTCTTCTTCCCATTTTTGCCACGTCCTTAATTCTTTTGGTTTTACATTTTTCTCCACTTTATCACTTTCTCCTTTTTCCAGCTGTCAACAAAAATAGCTATAAACTTTGTAAATATGTGAACAAGATTAGATATGAAAGTATAAATAAGCTTATAGCTATTTTTGTTGATAGCTGGAAAAAGTAGAACGTGATAAAGTGGAGAAAAATGTAAAACCAAAACTTTCATACTACTTTCATATCTAATCTTGTTTACATTTTTACACTTACACCTCTTATCCAGAGCGACTTTCATTACCTAATTTCAAGGACAGCCCCACTGAGTGCAACTTGGGGTTAAGGGTCTTGCTCAGGCACCCAGTGAAGATAATGCCAGAGGTTGGACTCGAATCCACAACCTCTTTATCCAGAGGATGTGTCCTAATCAATAAGCCACCACCCCATCTAATCTTGTATATTCTTATCATTTAATTGATTAGTCTTTATACTAATCAGTTGGTAGTGTAATGGTTAGGGAGTTGGCTCTGTCGAGGAAATTTACCTGGACTGGTACCGGTACCAGTGAGGTACTTGTGAGCTGGGTACAGATGGGTCAAATGCAGAGGTGACACTTGGTTGTGGTGCACTGTGTGCTGTGCTGTGTTCATAATCACTCACTTAAAAATCACTTGAACGTTTGATGATAAATTGTGCCGCCAACACTTTTTGCACCTGTAAAAATCTGAGTCTGAGGCTCAGACAAAGAAAATTCACATATATGCTTAAATGAATCGAATTAATCGAAAAATAATCAAAATCAACACCGTTTTTTAATAGATAATCTGTGTGTTCATATTAAACTGCTGCAGATCTTGTTCACATTTAATGCAACAAGATAATTTTAGGATTGTAGTTGTAGTTTTCCTCCACTTGATTGATGTAACAAAATTTGCATGTTATTGAACACCTCACGTAACTAAAATTGCAAATTTTTCATTTTCTACTTCTAGTTTAGAGTTTATATTTGTAGTTTGTTTATATGTATATTCTATGTACCACGTCATCTCGTCTTTCTGTATATTTCTATATAGCTGAGATGACAACCATGTTCACTTTGACTCGTTCTTTGAGAAGCTCTAATCAGCGTAATCTTGGCCGTGATGATTATTTCAATTATTTTTCAGATTTTGTTGCTACTTTAACCCGTATGTGCTGATGTAGTGTCCTCTTAAAAACATACTAGTGTGTGTTGTGTTTAAAAGTAGTTTCTTTCATTAGAAAACAATATCCCAACATTAATAATGCAGCACTTTTACAATGCAAACCTCGTCAGTGAACTATGAGGCCAAAAAAAATCAAAGTAGTCGTTGATTAATAGTAATCAGGATAAAATGTTAATTTAATTGTGGCATTAATTAGACTTGACTTTGTTCTCACATCTCTGACCTCTCTTAGTCTGTCCTTCAGATGGATCACTGTGCAAGTCTTGTGCTTTAGCTGGAAAAGTGTTAAAATTTGTCTGTGTCCTCAGACTGGACGCTCCTTTCGGGCTTCTGTACTATTTGCTTAGTGGAGTGGAAAGTCTTTACAGCAGGTGGAACTGGGTCAGACGCCTGCCTATCGCACTCTTAACCTCTGTGTGTGCGTCATAACTCCTGTGTGTGTGTGTGTGTGTGTGTGTGTGTTCATGTGTTTAGGGGATTTGTGAGGACCAGTTCACTCCCTTATAGTAAATGGAGCAGTACTTGGGGACAGTACCTTGACACGAGTACCTCATTGTTACCTCAGGCACTTGAACGGGTGACCTTCTGATGACTCTACCAATACTTTTACTCACTTTTTCTGAGCGCTGCTCCTCCTTCACTTTTTGTGCCGGAATCTTAGTTCCAACTCTAGTACGTGTGGTCTACGATACATGTATATGAGCGCAGCAAAACAACACTCGTTTGCAAGCGCTGTCCCCCATAGACTAACATGGAGCTCAAATTTCTACGCTTTGCTGTTCGTCACAAAGCCACCAAATTCTGGGTGATTTGACAGTCCACTGACCTCTTTGCACATCTGTAACCATCATGACCTGCACTCGTCTTTTTCTTATTTCTATCATCCCTCGTTCTCTCCCTATTCACTTCAGTGCGTTTTAAGCAAAGTCTTCCTACTCGGTCAGTTTTCATGCCACGGCCACAAAACGTGATATTCAACATCAGCCCTTATCACCCACCATCTCATGACCACCGTCTTGACCTGCACACATCTTTTATCATCCCTCGTTCTCTCCCCATTCTCTTAGCAACACCTTAGTAACCACTAGGATAACCTAACAACCATTTAGCAACACATTAGCAACCACCTAGCAATACATTAGCAACCTCATAGCAACACCTTAGTGAGCACCTAGCAACAACTCAGCAACCACCTAGCAACACACTAGTAAGCACCTAACAACTCCTAACCATACATAAGCAACTACCTAGCAAACACCAACAACACCATAGCAACAACCTAGCAAGCACCTAGCAACAACCTAGCAAGCACCTAGCAACAACCTGGCAACCAATTAGCAATACATTAGCAACCACCTAACAACACCATAGCAATTAACTAGAAACACCTTAGCAAGCACCTAGCAACACCTTAACAACCACCTAGCAACACACTAGTAAGCACCTAACAACTCCTAGCCATACATAAGCAACTACCTAGCAAACACCAACACCACCATAACAACACCCTAGAAACCAATTAGCAATATATTAGCAACCACCTAACAACACCCTAGCAATTACCTAGCAACACCTTAGCAAGCACCTAGCAATGCCCTAGCAACACCTTAGCAACCACCTAGCAACACCTTAGCAACCACCTAACAACACCCTAGCAATTACCTAGCAACACCTTAGCAAGCACCTAGCAATGCCCTAGCAACACCTTAGCAACCATCATAATAACCTAGCATCCACCCAGCAACCACCTTACAAGTCTTGCTGCAAGAGATCAATCAGGTTTGCATTTTCTGGTGGGAGTGCATCTCTACATCTGGTCATTATGGGAGTCTATGGAGGAACTTTTCATAGATAGTAATACGTGTGTGTGTGTATGTTTGTAGGAGGCGGTGCAGGAGTGGGGTGAGGAGGTGGAGGAGGGCGTGGTGTACGGCGTGAGCCTTCACAGAGAGCCTGCGTCCCCTGTTAACGACCCCCTCGGCCCCTTCTGCTGCGTCCAGTATCGAACGCTGAAGGTAAGGCGCTTGAAAGCGGCCAGTCTGGAGCTTCTGGTCAGCGAGCTGGTGAAGCCGGAGTGTCACGAGCCGGACTTCACCCGAATATTCCTGTCCACCTATCGAGCCTTCACCAGCACCACCTCTCTCATTGAGCTGCTCTTCCAGAGGTGAGCTCCCAGAGCAGGGCTGTAACGATACATCAGTACGCATCTACACATCGACCTGCTGCCAAGCTACCAACGCATTCTCTTCCACCTCGACGCGGACATAAGATTTAATTACTGTAAATATCTGTACCACGTTAAAGGTGGTCCAACATGAAAGCATGAATCAGACATCATACATATTGTAACATCACTTTATATCAAACTGGAGATTTATTTTTATTAAAAAAGATTTTATTTAAACGTCTAGTTAATCTTAGGAGAAAAAGTCATCACGATACGATATATCAATTTAATAGATAACGATTCTACATTTGCCAATATCACAAAGTCTGCTACAATACGATTTGGATTTGATTCAAATATGAGACAATAACATATTCTGATTTAACACCAAAAATTATAAAAAGCAAATAAATATTATTTGAGATTCTTCTTCCTGAACTCAACCAAATGTAAAACAATCTTTAATTAAAAATTGGCCTTCTGTTCAAAATAAAATGACGTTACAATATGTACGATGTCTGATCAATGATCTCATTTTGGATTGATGCTATAGACTCGATAATCATTGAATCAATGTATCGATATACAGTAGATCAATATATCATTACACCCCTAGATAATGAATAATAAGTATCTCAGGAGTCGTGTAACACATTACAATTCAGAGACAATAATATTGGAATGTAATTACTTTGAAATAACACTAACTAGTCATCTAGGATCTGGGACGTGTTGGAAGTAACCGTCGCAGGTTATTATTGGCGGTGTAGTGAAACGTGATGAGGGTATTTAGAGGAAGGTATTAGCTGCAAGTGGAAACTCTCCTGCTTTTCTTTGTGCTGTGATGTCGTGGGTGGGGCGAGTTTGAGTCTCTCTGTTCAACAGGTTACACTCGAATCTCTCTCACACACACACACACTCGTCTCTAAACACTGGGAGGAATTTCCCGCTCCTTTGTTCTCCTGAGCACAGCAGATTCCGTGGCGTAAATGGAGGTAAAACATTGCTGACGTTCTTCACACCGTCCTGAAATACAGCGCAGGAGCAACACCAGCAGGTTAATGTGCAGGAAGGGGTGGAGCGATTATCAGTCTGATCCAATAGCAGCACCGATATTGATCATTTTTATAGTTATTGGTGATTTTTAAACTAATAAACATGCCCTCAGTTAAATTCCATTTTCTTACATTATATTCCACTGTTTCCCTTGCTACTTCTCCTCATCTTTCTGTCTTTCTTCCTCCCTCTCTCTCTCTCTCTCTCTCT
>JAVGVS010000404.1:0-92500 GCA_032718565.1 Distichodus sexfasciatus | reverse complement strand
GAACATTGACACCTGGTCTCAGGTAGAAGCTCACCAGGTGTGATGGAAACGCTCCAGGATACCGGACTTTGCCTGAGTTAAATGGAGATATTTGTCTCTGTTTTTCCGTGTCAGGACCTGTTTGTTCGCGTCGTCCCGTTCCACTGTCTGGGCTGTGTCTGGTCTCAGAGAGATAAGGACGTGAACGTTGCCCCCAGCGTCCGTGCCACCATCGCCCAGTTCAACGCCGTCACCAGCTGGGTCATCACCTCTCTGCTGTGCCCTCCCAGTGTCGCCCCCCACCAGACCTGCACCTCGCCCCGGCTCTCGCCCCGCACCCCCTCGTCCCCCAAATTGCCCAAATCGCCCAAATCGCCCAGGGCTCAGAGGCAGTGCCAGTCGGCCCCGTGCCCGTTCACCAGCCCTGCACAGCGGGCACACGTCATAGAGAAGTGGATCTCTGTGGCACAGGTGAGCTCAGTGTACAGACAAATGTTTACTTTGTTTATATGCAAAGATTAGAACCTGAAGACCAGTCCTAAAACACACTGAGAGAAGTTAGAGCAGTTGGCAGTGTAACGGATGGGGAGTTGGCTTTCTGATCAGAAGGTTGTTGGTTCAAGTTCCGGACCAGTAAAGGTGCCAGTGAGGTACTCATGAGTTCCCTTTCCTAATTTCAGCAACAATCTCCCTGCAGCAATTTAGGTTTAAGGATTTTGCTTGGGGTTGTTAGGATTTGAACCCACAACCTCTTGGTCCTGAGACAAGCTTCCAAACCACTAGATCACCACCAACCCCCGGTAATGAAGAGTATAGGGATTGGAACCCAGACTTGCAGGGTTAGCAGGTGGTAGTGTAACAGTTAGGGAGTTGGCTCCGTGATCAGAAGGTTGTCGGTTCAAGTCCCGGACACCCAAATAAGGGTAAAATAAAATAAGTTGACAGTAGCGATACAGTAATAGCCTGCTCTCTACAGCTGCATTGTAGAGTAAAAGTGGAGCTGCTGTGGTTCTGGTTATACATGCTGCTTCACACTGCGGAAATCTGCTTCCACATAGTGCTGATGGGAGTGTCACACGGAGACGAGATCTTCCACGAGCGTGTGAAATATGCAGCTTCATTAGAAGGGCAGGGAGTAGCTGCGCATCATTATTTATTAGTCACATACGCAGTTCTACAAGTACGACATGTAGTCAAATGCACCCTGAACATTCCTAAGACTGTGTTATATATAGATATAGATATACTGGATATCTGTATATATCCTATATGTGTTGTTAATTGGTTCCAGAACACGCAACTTAAAGGAACACTCCACTTTTTTTGAAAATAGGCTCATTTTCCAACTCCCCTAGAGCTATATAGATGTGTTTTACCGTTTTTGAATCCGTTCAGCCGATCGCCGGGTCTGGCGGTAGCACTTTTAGCATAGCTTAGCATAAATCATTGAATCCGATTAGACCATTAGCATCTCACTATAAAATGAATTAAAGAGTTTCGATATTTTTTCTATTTAAAACTTGACTCTTCTGTAGTTGCATAGGTAATACTAAGACTGGCGGAAAATAGAAAAGTTGCGATTTTATGAGCCGATATGGCTAGGAACCATACTCTCATTCCGCCGTAATAATCAAGGAATTTTGCTGCCGTAACATGGGTGCAGCAGGCAATTTATCTTGTTTATAAACAGCTTTACAGAAATTACTTTTTATAGAATTATATATATTTTTATCATTTTTACATTTGAAAATGTAACATTTACTGCAAGAAAAGCAGAAGTAGGCTGAGGTATTTGTTACTGTAACATATGCAATATATACATTTCCTAAATAGAGATTAATACTATAAATAACTCTATATCACAGTCCCACACTATATACATTGGATTATAAATAAAATAATTTGAATTTGAATTATAGAAACCTTACAAGATGCTGAACCCAAAGAATAAAAATATATAAGCATAAAACGTCATTGAGATGCTATACTATAAACACTAAGTGTCCTTGTGCATATTATGGGATAACTGTGCAAAATAAAATGTTAAATTCAAACAACAAAATAAGTTATTGGATCATTACAAGAAAATTAAAGAATAAAAATACATAAATGAATATATATACAATACCAGTCGAAAGTTTGAATTTTTACCTTTGCATTCAATGCTTTTATTCTTTATTGTCTTGACTATTTCCATTGTAGATTCTCACTGAAGGCACTATGAATAGACACATATGGAATTATGTAGTAAACAAGAGTGTGAAAATAACCCAGAACATTATTTCATATATCTTGAGTTCTTGAAAATAACCACCCTTTGCTTTGATCACTGCTTTTTGCTCTTGGCATTCTAGGTGAGCTTCATGAGGTGATCTCACCTGAAATGGTTTCAACAGTCTTGAAGAGTTCCACAGATGCTGAGCACTTGTTGTTGCTTTGTACTTCCTCCTGGGTCCATCTCTACACACCATCTCGATTGGGTTTGGTCAGGTGGCCCGTGGAGGCAGGCCATGTGGCGCAACACTCCATCACTATCTTCTGGATCAGATAGCCTTTACACAGTTCATTCATAGTTTTGAGTGCTAGTGAAGAATCCTATTGTGGTAAGTAATGAAAATAAAAAAAACATTGAATACGGTGAGTC
Organism: Distichodus sexfasciatus; assembly: GCA_032718565.1. Lineage (NCBI taxonomy): Eukaryota > Metazoa > Chordata > Actinopteri > Characiformes > Distichodontidae > Distichodus > Distichodus sexfasciatus. The sequence continues at coordinate 89,877 of JAVGVS010000404.1, read as the reverse complement.
AAACTTCTGACTGGTGATGTAGTGGTAAATAAATAGATTTACTAATAACTTTTATAATAACCAAAGTCAATCCAAGGTGGTGAAGTGCGGCTTTTATGTTGGAGAAAATGCTGTCAGTGGCTGATTGTTTGGCTTTTTTTGTTTGTGCAATTTCCTGTATAAGACATGATTGTGCTGGGTTGATTCGTTCAAACTCATCCAGTTTGGCGAAGTGTCGTGCTCCTAAAGTAGCCGGTAGTCTTAGCGGTTAAACAACCACAGTACCGCTGTGCATAGAAAATAGAGCCTCTACAGCTGAAACAGACAGTAACTGATGAGATCTGCAACCACGTGAAAAATGCAGCTGGATCAGAAGGGCGGGGCTAGCTCTGGGTGCCAATGTGAGAGACGTTCTCCCTCGTGTTTATGTGTTTATCTGCTTGTGTTTGTGCAGGAATGCCACGTGTTGAGAAATTTCTCCTCTCTCCGAGCCATCCTGTCTGCTCTGCAGTCCAACGCCATCTACCGCCTGAAGAAGAGCTGGAGTGCAGTCAGCAGGTACCAAACTCCCTCCCGAACACCAGACGGCAATCCATATCCATCCTGTACAGTATTATATGCTGATTTTTAACACCATCACTTCCTTTGATATCAAATCAACTTGAAAAATAACTAATTTGTGACCCTCCACGACAAAACCAGTCGCTTGTCACTACGGAGGTTTCCGAGAAAAAAGCGGCGTTTATGTTGCGTGGGGTAAAATGTTGGATTTTTTGTTTTTAGTGTTTTGAAACAGTGGAAGTCTATGCTACTGCTGTTGGCGATAAATTTAGCTGAAAAAACACCTTTCCATCCTAAAAACGTGACTTTCTTGAGGTGAGGAATTCAATTCCAGCAGAATGTTAAAAGTTTCTGTTTTGACCGCTCAACTTCAATATTTACAGTAAATCCACTGGTGGCTTCCGGCGCGAATATTTCTCCGAATCCATCTTTGTCTCGAGTTCAGTTAACCTAGCATGGTAGGCTATCCCGTTAATGGCTGTGAATGCAGCGTAGGCTACCGTGAAATGGCGTGGCAGCGACCGCACCAGTATGCCGCGGAGTGCTTTCTGGCGATGATCAACTTCAAAGGCAAAGTTTCTCCGTTTCTCATGGCGTGACAGGAAAACCATTCCTTTGAATGTTGATATCTCGGGTCAGCATGTAGTCGTTAATTCCATATAAGTCATCGTTCTGAAGCTTGATTTATGCCCTTTCATGAAAACATAACTCAATTTTAGAAATTTGCGACAAGCGACTGGTTTTGCCGTGGAGGGTCACAAATATCATTCATTCCTGAGTTACGGCCGTGTGTTATCACTTCACATTACGATATGTTTGACTATTGTCAAAAATAAATTTCAACTGGTTTGGACTGAAGTTGTTAGAAAAGAATTAAAATTAACAAACCTTTGACTCCACAGACTGTGACGTATTTTTAAAAGCACAGCAGAACTATTTTTGTAGTGTTTTGTGATTCTTATATTTTAAATGTTTGATCATTTTATATTTTTTTTTTTTTAATTGTTGTTCTTAATATAATGTTATTTTCATTGTCTGTATGCACTTTGAGATTTTTTTTGTAAAATGTAAAGTGCATTATAAATAATTATTTATTATTATTTTTCCTTCATATAATAATGATTTTTAATAATATTGTAGCTCCCCTTTATTAGGAAGAGGATTTGTCAGCTGACTGTATTTGCAGCTTTGTTGAAAGTGTTTTTGTTAAATAAAGCAGTGTTCATTAAGTTGGTAATTTAAAGTACCAGACCGATAAACAGTACCGGTAAGAGTAGTAGCACCGTTAAAATCTTAACCATATGATGTCTGATAAATGTTTTCATTATAATTAAGTGTAGCCATCATGTAAACAAGCGATGTATCGATGTAGATTGATGTATCGTTACACCTCTACTACTGAACACACCAAAGTTTTGCTGATTTAAAAGCGTGAGGTTGGTGCTAACCATCTTAAATACTAACAGATGTATTTCCCGATGTGTGTGTGTGATTTAAGGGAGAGTCTGTCCGCGTTTGATCAGCTGTGTAGCTTCCTGATGAAACTGCGTTCTGACGTGGCGAAGTCTGGAGGTGTGTGTGTGTGTAGAGTTGGGGTTTGGCTCACACACACAGGTGGCTGCTGAAGTACCTTTCCATTCAGCAGAGCGAATAACAATGTTTGAACTGGAACTGGCGTCATGTTTCCTCCAGTTTGGCCGTCAGATGCAGGTTTTATACATGCGATATATAAATTCGACGTCTGCCAATATCACAAAGTCTACTACGATATTCAGTTTTAATTCACTTCAAATTAAATCAGTGTTTTTATATAATTTGGTATGATATCTGACAGTGGATCGATGCTATGGGATGGTTGATGTAGCCGATGTGGATTGATGTGGCCGTTGCTCCTGCTCTCTGGCTGCAGTGTGTTAGTTCACGCTCGACTAGACAAAGCCCGCCTCCTTTCTTATCAGCGTAGCCATGTGGAAGTTCTCTACTGAGCGCACCAATATCAGTGTACGATCAGAGCCGAAGATAAGCTCACCTTCACACCGCAATGCAGTAGTTCGCCTCCTGCAGCGCACCACAACCAGATCCTGACCTCTACGTTTGACCCCGTCCGTGAAGGCGTGGGCCATTTTTATTGGCGGTGCCGCGGCGTGCGAGGCCAAAGGGGTACACGTGTCTGAGAATACCTCAGTGGTACCTTAATCGGTGCGGGCAGACTGGCAACCCTCTGATCACAGATCCAACTCCTAATAGGGAGGGGAGGTAGTCATTTGGGAGGTAGTCCTTTGATATTTGTTCTTTATGTCACAGACATAGTTATACAAGTACAACATGTAGTGAAGTATTTCCCGGAATGATCCGAAAACATGCTGGTCGAATTGAGAAATTAGGCGTTAACAAGGGAATTGAGTTAAGAAATAAATGCATCTAAGTAAATTCAAAAACAGGACAAACTGAGAGGTTTCACAGAAAATGCAAATGTGACAGCTTCCTTTGAATGTGATTTAACTATGGAATTGACGTAGAGTGGTTGCTGCATGGTTTGACAATAATCGCTACCTGCAAAATATTTAGCACTCTGCGGGGCAGCTGGTGTGGCATAGCAGTGGGGTGTTAAGCCCGTGATCAGAAGGTCATGAGTTGAATCCAGGGCTGAGTAAAGTTACACCACTGAGGTACTCGCCAGGCGAGGTAAAATCTGGCTGCTCAGGCTTCATTAGCTCCACCCGCTCCTTTACTGGGTTGGTTCATGGTTGTGGTGCAGTGTATTGCGCATTACTTGTTATTAGGGCTGGTATGTTGCTGATTTCTGGTCGGGTTGGGGTTCGTCATTCTTGGTCATGATCCGATTCAGTTCTCGATTCAATATCGATTTATTTAGAGATTTTTTTGCGTCAGTACAAGTTTTGCTTGGTTATAAAATAACTTATTTTAAAAACCGAGAAATTAATTTATAGCTTATCGACGCTGGGCAAACGCTGATTGGCCGGAGCAACTTCAGTCATAGCTCTATTTGGTTGGGTTTACTTGGTCTCCGTTTTATAGCTCCTTGTGATGGCGGTAATTTCGCGCGGGAAAGGTAAAATCCACTTCATTTTTGATGAAATCTTATCGTATTTTAGAATGACAATTGATATTGATGGGTGAATCGATTTTTTGAACCCAGCCCTACTTGTTACTGGTATTCAAATGTAATCCGCTAGCTTACAATATTACTGTCTCAGAATTGTAATCGTTACATGACTTCTGTAACTTTTCAGTGACTTTCACCAAAATAACTGAAGATATAACTAGACATTGTAATATGAGAAAAAATATTGCAGCTTCCATTCACCGAGGTTCAAAGTGGCATGATGGCGAACCGTGTGAAAGCGTAATTTCAGCTGCTTGACTGATCACTCTCATCACCCGTTTTCTTTTCTCTTCTCCAGTCAGCTGAGTGTTTTTCGCTAACTGGCCTTTCGAGAATTAATTTTATTTCAAATCGCTGGTGCTATTTCTCGTGTTCAAATAATTCTTTTAAGTTTGAGCAATTGCTCTTGACTAAAGCTTAATTCATTTGTCCTTATCCTTGGCGAACTCAAAGTAATGCATAGCATTCACCGCAAAATGCTGTCTTCCATATAGGAGAAGCAAGCCTTGTAGTACACTTTGTGCAATGGGCTCATGCTTGCAACATGATACAGCTCTCACATTTTTGTCATCGCCGAGATAACTAATGCAGATGTAATCTTGCTGTTTTAAACAAATGTGACACTGCTGCGGCAAAACCAGTAAGCAGCTAACAGGGGTTTCGAGAAAAAGCGTTTATGTTTGCATCGGGTAAAATGTTGGATTTTTGTTTTTAGTGTTTTTGAAACAGTGGAAGGTCTATACTGTACTGTTGTGAATAAATTTGGCTAAACACCCTTTCTGCATCTCATGTGACTTTCTTGGGGTGAGGAATTCAATTCCGTAGGAATCATTAAAAGTTTCTGTTTATTGGTCGCCGTATTTCGCTAAATCCACTGGTTGATAAGCGTGAAGATATTTCTCTGGAATCATCTCCGTCTCCGGGTTCCAGTTAACCCTACGCATGGTGAGCTATCCGTGTGGCTGTGAATGCAGCGTGGCTAAGCGTAAATGCAAGCGTAGCGCTGACCGCCATAGCGTCTTGTAGTGCTACGGCGCGATAGTCGCTTCGGCACGGGTTATAAGTTTCTTGGCGTGACAGGAAAACCCGACTCCTTTGAATGTTGATATCTGCCGATCATATGTCGTCCCATTCATTGCAGTAACCGGTTTTGAAGCCAGATTTTAACCCCTTTTCGCTTCGGTTTTGCGACAAGCGACTGTTTTTGCGTGGAGGGCCACCATACATTTTGGTTCAAAATTGCTTTGTAGCTTTACTGAACATGTCACAGTGTAATATTGCAGTATAAGTAGTGTCTGACATTACTACGTTACAGCAAAAAGTAATCCGTTACTGTAACTCGTTACTTTTGTAATGCGTTACTCCCAACACTGGTGGTGTGGTGTGTTCACAATGACTCAATTTGTACTCGCTCTGGTGGATTCATTGCTGTTGTGTTATTTCAGGACTGTAAGAAGGGAACGGAGGATGGAACTCCACCAACGTCCCCCAAATCTCCAAAACTCAGCCCCGCGTCCAGACTGACGGTGAGACGGTGAACTATGTCTGCAGATTATATTCTGAACGCAACAATGAAAATTGAAAAACTCACAGTGTCATTTGGTGTTTATTGTGTGTGTGTGTAGAACTGCAGCAGCGGGGAGGTTCCGTACCTGGGCACGTACCTGACCGTGCTGACCATGCTGGACACGGCTCTGCCCGACACTGTGGAGGTTGGAACCTACACACACGCTCTCTCCCGTACAGTACGCTCATCGTCCTGCTGGAGTTTATAACTCTCTCTCTCTCTCTCTCTCAGGGAGGCCTGGTCAACTTTGAGAAGCGTAGGAGAGTGAGTACCACACACTAGGGCTCGACCGATTCCTGTGGTCACTAGGGGTGTGAGGAAATCTGGCGATATTAAAACGTGACGATATTTCTGGTGGAGGTGAAAATGCATGGTTTAATAGTACGGCGTTATTTTAAAAAATTGTGGGCGTTCAAGTGGAACTTTAATCAGCAAAAATCTGGCGTCTGTTCACACTCAACTCCACCTCTACACTCACTCCACCTGCTGCTGCTGCGTTATCAATGTGTAAAACAGCAGCCAATCACAGGCTGGGAGGAAGCTGATTGGCTGATCCGGTCTCCAATCAGGTGTCTCCTAGTGAACAGCAACACACTCGTTTCCAGTACGACTTTTATTCCTCTCTTTCCGTTATGCTTCATTTTTTCCTCCCTCTTCGTTCCCTCTTTTTTTCTCTTTGTCTTTCTGCCTCTTTCTCTCTCCATTTTACCTCGGTCTCTAACCCTAATTTTCTTTTTCTTTCTATCCTTCCTTTTCATCCCCCTCTTTCTTTTTTTTCTCTCTTTCTCTCTCTTTTTTCTTCTCTCCTTTTCTTTATTTCTCACTTTCTTTCCTTCTCTCGTCGCTTTTTGCCTTTCTCCCTCTTAATTTTTTCTCTTCCCTTTTTTCTCCTCTCTCCTTAATTCCTTTCTTCTTTCATTCCTTTATTCTGTCCCTTTTTGTCCTCTCTCTCCCTTTCTTTCTATCTCTCTCTACTTTATCATCTCTCTCCTTTTATTCTTTTCTTCTTTCTTTCCTTTATTCTATCATTTTCCCTCCCTCTCTCCTTCTGGCTCTTTGTCTTTCTTCCTCTTTCTCTCTCCTTTGTTTCCTCCGTCTCTATTTCTCACTTTTTCTGTTTCCATCCTTCCTTTTCATCTCCATCCCTGTTTCTTCTCTCTCTTCTGCTCTTTTCTTTTTGTCTTGCTCTCTCTTTTTTTCTTTTTTCTCTTTTTTTCCCTCTGTCTCACTTTCTGTCTTTTTCTCTCTTTCCTTTTTGTTTTTCTCCCACTTCTTACCTTTTTTCCACTCTCTCCTTTTATTGCTTTCTTCTTTCCTTCCTTTATTCTATCATTTTTCTGTCTCCATCTCCCTTTCTCTCTTCTTCTCTTTGTCTTTCTCCCTCTGTCTCTCATTTTTCCTCCGTCTCCTTTTCCTTTTTCTCTTTCTGTCTTTCCTTTTCATCTCCATCTTTCTTCTCTGCCTTTTCTGCTGTTCTCTTTGTCTCGCCCCGTCTTTCTTTCTTTCTTTCTTTTATCTCTTTCTCTTTTTTCCTCAGTCTCCCTTTCTTTCTTTTTCTTTCTCTCTTTCATTTTTGCCTTTCTCCCTCTTTAGTTTTTTTTCTTTCCCTTTTTTATTTTCTCCTCTCTCTCCTTTCATTCCATTTTTTGTTCTCTTTATTCTTCATCACTTTTCCTCCTTCTCATTTCTTTTTGTCTTTCTCCCTCTCCCTTTTTCCTGACTCCATTTCTTTCTCTCTGTCTTCCTCACCTCATTTCTCTTTGTCCTTTTTGTCTCTCTCCTTTTATTATTCCTCTCTCTCTGCTTGTCTTCCTTTCTTCTTTCTTTCCAGTCAGATGATGCACTAAATCCGCTCTTTTGTAGCTGACTTTTCATGTCTTCTTGTCAAATGTTTCATCGTTTTCTTTAAGTTTTCTTTAAAATAGTGTTGAAATTTGATCTCGTTTCATTCACATCAACTCAGTCTAATATATTGTCTCGTCTCGTCTCGTCTCGTGTCTCCTCACACCCCCGGTGTTTACGTTAAGTATTTGTTGACACCATTTTTACACCAGCTTCTAAATATCAGTTACCGCTCCTTGAGTAATGAAGATCTGTATCTATATCGGCTCTAGAACAACAAATCGGTCGACAGCTAACACTCTCACACAGAGCGGTATACACACATCCAGACGTGTCTGTTTTTGAGCTGACGTGTGTGTGTGTGTGTGTGTGTGTGTAGGAGTTTGAGGTTCTGGCTCAGATTCGGCAGCTCCAGGCCTCGTGTTCTCTCTACTCTCTCCCCTCTCACCCCGCACTCTCCACCTGGCTCAGAGGCTGCACTCCCCTCTCCGACCAGCAGAGGTCAGTCCTCACATACACACACACCCTCACACACAAGTAGGTGATGCTACTAACTTATTTCTGTAGCTTATCAGTGGTGAAGCTATTGTTAGGGTCAGTTGGTAGAGTAATGGTTAGGCAGTGTGTCTGGTGATTAGAGGTTCGTTGGTTCTAGTGTGTAAGCTTAACTGATCGGTGCTGTGTTGTTAATAGTGTGTGTGTGTGTGTGTGTAGTTACGACTTGTCGAGAGAGTTGGAGCCTCCAGTGGACCCGTGTCCCAACTCCCCCAGCATCTGGAGCCAGCGTCTCATCACCAAGAAGCTCTGCTCGTATGTTACACACACACACACACAAAATACACTTCTGTCCATTATATATCATTGTGGGGACACTAAAGCAGTCCTCATGAGGAAAAATGTGTTATGGTTAGGTTAGGGTTCGGTGTAGTGTTATTTACATCTAATCATTATGGGAGTCAATGAAAGGACCTCAAAAGATAGTAATACAAGTGTGTGTGTGTGTGTGTGTGCAGATTGCTGAGTGGCAGTGAGAGCTCTCTGAAGAAGACTAACGTGGACCAGATCAGTGTGTCGTCGTCAGGCTCTAGTGGTTGTGAGATGGAGGATCTGTCCTCACCTCTGCGGCCAAAATCACAGGTACCTCACCTCAGGTCACCTCACCTCAGGTCACCTCACCTCAGCAAGCAAACTTACAGCTGTGTGAATACACTAACTGGAATTATGATGATGCTGCTGCACAGACAGGTACAAAGGGGCACTGTGCATGTTTTGTGAATGGTATTTTAGTCCATTTAAGTGGTGTTCGGTTCAGTTGGTAGTGTCACAGGAGTTGGATCCATGATTGGAAGGGCGTTGGTTCAAGTCCCGGGCCAATAAAGCTACCACTGAGGTACTCGTGTTCTTGAGTGTTATGAGAGGTCCTCTTTGAAATCAGATGCTGATCTGGATGGGTAAAGACTACAGGTGATAGAGTCTTTTCCACCATGTTCGTCAAGTCCCGGACCGGTAGCGTTTTAGGTACTTGAACCGCTGCTTCTAGTTGACCACAGTTCTCTCTTTCTCTCTGGTGCAGTCTGGATCATGTCACAACCTCTCTTCAGCAACAGAGTCGGTCAGCTCGTCTCCGTCTCCCCCCTGCTCTTCTCCTGTCCCGGACGCTCCCCAGCAGGAGCCGTGTGATCCCAGCTGCTCCGGCTCCGGCTCCGGTCCGGCGTCGGACAGCTGCATCATCCGAGTCAGCATGGAGGCCCCCAGCACCAACGTCTACAAGAGCATTCTGGTAGTTCCGAGCGTTCCTCCCTCTCACCTGCATTTTGGAGGACGACGTAGAGGAGGAGTGAAGTTTGAAGCTGTGATTTTTGTGTTTGTGCAGATAAGCAGTCAGGATAAGACGTGTCAGGTGGTGCAGAGAGCGCTGGACAAACACCACCTGGAGGAGCTGAGCTGCACGGACTTCAGCCTCACACAGATCCTGCCAGACGACAGAGGTACGGGACGTTAAAGAATCCTCATCAGCATCTATTTCTTTTAAATGTCTCAACTTTATTACAAACAAATTGACGAAAAAGCTAATATTGCTTAGGGAGTTGACCCTGTGATTGGAAGTTCGCCGGTTCAAGTCCTGAACTGGTAAAGGTACCACTGAGGTACTCATGAGCTCTGCGTTGGGGTGCTTGGAGACGTACCTCATGAGTAGCTTGGTAGTTCCTTTACCAGTGCAGGATTCCTAACCGTTGCGCTACCAAATGTGGCCGGGGTGTGTTTTCTGAACGCGTTTACTCATTTCCCTGACATCTCCTCTTCCTGTCCCTATTAGAGCTGCTGATTCCGGACAAGGCCAATGTTTTCTACGCCATGTGTCCGTCCATCAGCTACGACTTCGTGCTCCGGCAGCGCTGGAGGAACCACAGCCGAACGGCCAATTCACGCTCTGGAACCAATGCTGCCCCCAGAGGCCGGCGCGCCAAGTGACCGCGGCCTGACTCTGTCTTTGCAATGACCTGTCTCCAAGCTGGTTCTGAACACTTTGTGGGCGGAGAGAGGGTTAAAGCTCACTGTGTGCGATGTGATCTTCCCCACGAACACAGCCGAGTTCACAGCGCTGGTGCTGCTGACCCTCAACGCTCAACACTGAGGAGAAGCTGCTGACCACAACACTAACATTCAGCACGAACCATCTCCGTCAAGAAGCTCTTATTATGCCTTTTGTGGGGTTCGTAGTGTAACGGTTAGGGAGGTCGCTGGTTCAAGTCCTACACTTGAACCATTGTATTTTAGCCGAGTTTTATTGGTTTAAAAGTTGGAATTCTGGGAGTTTAAGTTGAATAAGCGCAGAACTCTAATGACATATTTATTCTCCTCATTTGTCCTGTAATATTAATAAATAACACATTTGAATATCATAATATATGAATATGATGTTGTTTTAACTGTAGACAGCTGTCAGTGTTGGTATCATGACAATTCAACATCACACATTTTTTTTTAAATGATCTTTGTGGGTAAAAATGTAATGACGTTTCTCATTCTTAAGTAGCTTGTGGAAAGTGAAGGATCTCCACTTGCTTTTGTCCACTGTTGACTGGTTTTAAAGCTGCAATAAGGATAACCTTTTCTATAAACCATCAGTGCAGGACGTGAATGTGTAAGCTGTAGCTATAATCAAGAACTTTGTTGTCTGTCTTTTTCAAATGTTGATGCCTTAAGGCCAGTGCAATGTCCAAATGAAGTCTAATGATTGTTATGGTTTTTCCATTTCAGAGAAGTGAACATCACAACTGCTTCTGTCTTCCGGCTTTATGTGTTTATAGCAGTTTAGTTTTATTCAGATTTGACCCTGAGGTTTTTCCACACGGTTGGATTCCCATTTCCACACATCATACAAGCTTAGTTTAGATTTTACCAAATAAAAACACTGTTGCTTTGTTAAACGTTTTGTGCAAAAATTTAACTTTTAACAAGTTACTGTTCAAAAGGCTTAGAGATGTTGTGGCTAATAAAGTATTTTTAACAAAGCTGTTGTTCGTGATAAGTTTGTGAGAGTGTGGGTTGTGAGAGTTCACTGATATTGAACTCAGTGGAGATTTGTGAAAACTCCGGCTTCAGTGACTACGTGTGGACGGGAAAACGGAGTTTCAGGTTCATGTTGTCATAAGTGTGCAACAGGAAATGCGTTGACGTCAGGTGTGTGACCTTTGTTTACATTTAAGACTGAGGATCGATACCGTCAGAGCAGCGATTCTCACCTCTCTTATTCAAGCTATTTGTGCTTGTTTGCACCTGCTAAAGTTTAAAAGTAACCCGACTTACCTATCTGTCCACACCAAGCACCCTCTATTCACCGTTGTATACCAAGCAACCGGATATAAAAGTCATTGTAACCGGATGTAATTTTTTCTCCCAGGATTCTGATTGGCTGACATGGTTCTACGCAGCTATTGACGGTGTATTTATCCGGATTCATGTGTGCAGAGATATTTTTTTGAAAACGGAGGAGAAACATTTATTAAAATATGTTTAACAACATAAAAAATTGATTTAGCGAAATATTGACATGCCAAATTTAGAGCTTTAACAGGCGTTCTGTCGAAATATGCTACCCATCGAATTGCGCTGCCTAGTGGATCTGAGCATGAACTGCAGTGTCGCGCTCTGTTTTCATGCCTATAAATCCATGCTATGTATATATACATTCACTATAACCGGTGTTGTGCAGTGAAGTTATAAAAGAAGTTGATTAAGGGAAGAAACCAACTTGTTCATAATTGTATTCTCTTTTACAAAATATTTTTATTACCTCATTTGTAGCTCTAATTTCTCTTCTTTCTACTTGTAAACTGTTATTCCACAGAACATTTTCTTTTTTTTTTCTTTTAAAAAAAACCCCAAAAAACAAAAAACCCACCACCCTCTTCGGAGGACAACTTTATTTATTTATTTATTTATTTATTTGTTTGTTTGTTTGTTTGTTTTTTCATTCATTTATTTAATTTGTTTTAGTAGTTGAGCCAGATCTGACAGGGGGAGGGGAAAGGGAGAAAGAAAGAACAAGAGAGAGAGAGAGAGAGAAGAGAAGAAAAACATCTAGTGCAGAAAGAGATAAAGAAAGTATAGGAAAGAAAATAAAAGATCCATAGGACAGCTGCTGCATCTATAGCATAGATTAGCGTCGTACCAACTGCTGCATCTGAAAAACAGAATCCAAACACACACACAAAAGAAAAAACACAAACCATTGGCAACACTGTGATAACACGACAGAAGTCTGCCTGGGCTCCTAGGTAGTTTATGTGTGTGTATGCCTAAGCATGCGAAGGTATGCGTGTTTGTCTGTATTTGTGTATGTACATGGGTATGGATGCCTGTGTGGGCCCGTACGTGCGTATGAATATACTTATGTATGTGCACGTGTACCTGACTGTGTGTGCGCGTGCGTGTCTGTCACGGAATGGTTTATAATGAGAGTGGAAGGCCACAACAAACAACGCCGGCCCACCGCCCAAGGCAGACCAAGAAAGCCACGGAGTGCACAGGGACCCAGCAATCCCACCAGCAGCTAGGGGACCTCGGCCGCACGCCACAGGAAAGGCCGCGCATCCGCCCCAGACATGAACCGGCCTGAACCTTCCGACGACCAAAGGTGGCAGTGCACCGGCCCCCGCCAGGGACCGACCACGAGGGCACAGACCGAGCATGGGACTCAGGGCCCCGCAAGCCCAGGAGCCACCCACCTACCCACCGGACAGGAGCCCCGCAGGTCCCAGGGAGGTCTACGCCACCCCTGACCGCATCTCCCAAGGGGGCAGGCCGACAACGGCCAGACACCCCGGGAACCACCAGTCGCCCTCACCCTCAGGGGAAGCTTGCCGTGGAGAGTTTCGGGGAAGGGGAGTAACCCCGCCACCCCCTCTACACTCCAACCACGGGACACATTGTCTATGGAAGCCCATTTTCGCCACCTGAACAGGAAAATAAAACACATTTATCCCCAAATTCTGACTTATCGTCTAGAAATTCTGACTTCTGAATTAAGAATCCTGGCTTTTAACTCGGAATTCTAGGACTTCTGACATTCTATCACTTATCATGAAGTTGGCTCCTGATTTGTGATTTCGGTGCCAACCATTAATGGCTTGCGAAATAGCGCTGATCCGCCAGTAGCTGGCAGTTTTGACTCATTTTAACGAAGTGCAGAACTAGTTCATATCTATTTAATATAAAACATTAGACATTTTAATGAACAGTTTTTAAATGTATTATCTTAGACAATATATCGACCAATTAACTAACTGAATGCTAAATACGTGACATTTTACATAATTATACAGCCATGCTGCTATACGGACGATCTCATTCATGTTGCACTGAAACTGTCTCAGGAAAGATGTTATTCCTCCTCAAATGACTGTTGCTACAACACTCCTGTAATAATTTTACTTATTTGCACAAGCATTGAACACTGAGGCCTTGTTTCTTGCTCATGGATTAAGCCTAGTCTTGGACTAAGTATTAGTACCAATTGGGATTTACCATTCAAACTCAAAACTAGTCTAAGACTAGGCTTAATCCTTGACTGGTAAATTGTCTCTGAATGTATAAATCACTTGTCACTTTAACTGTTTCTACACAAATTATTGAAAAATATTGCACAGACCTCGGTTCTCCACTACTGTTATAATATCTGCAAAACTTAAATGTTAGTCATGTTTTTAAGAGATACTGTTTTATTAAAAGGCTGGATACAGAATTGTTCGTATTGAAAGTGTTTCTAACCTCCTGCACATCCGGTGTAAAAGTCAACTTCCACTTTTGTTGGTAATACTGCATCCAAACTGTCTCTCTATCTACCTCTATTTCTAGCTCTAGTTTAAAGTTATATTTAATATTCCATTCCTAGTGTAAAATGTATATTTTGTATTCTGTTTATATATTGTTTATTCCATGTGCCTTATTTGTTATTTATTTCCTACTGCACTCGTCTCGTCTCTCTGTATATCTGTACAGTATATAGCAGAGATGATGATAAAGTTTACTTTGACTTTGACTTTGATTTTATAATAATGTTCTAAATGTGTCATCCAAATGACCGAATACATGTCCTCAACTCGTTTCTGGATCTTCCTCTTCTTTTATTTCATAACGTGTAGAGAATTTGACATTAGGAGGGTAAGTATGATAGTGTTGAAAAAATATTTTCATAACATTTTACTGTAACATTTTAAATAATCTTAGACTTGGCATGTCAGTCATTTGTATGGGTCTGAATGCATTTCTAGACCATTTCTAAACGTCTAGGGAGTCTGACATTATCTCAGATTTCTGACTTTTTATCTCAAAAATTATCTTATTCCGACTTATTAAGCAAGTTTACCTTTTAACAGGGTCATCGAACCGACCACTCAGAGTCAGATAAAAAAAAAAGAAAAATGTCAGGATTCTGAGGTAAAAAGTCAGGATTCTGAGGTAAAAAGTTAGGATTTTGAGATGAAACGTCAGGATTCTGGGGTAAAAAGTCAGGATTTCGAGGTAAAAAGTCAGGATTCTGAGGTAAAAAGTCAGGATTTTGAGATGAAAAGTCAGGATTCTGAGGTAAAAAGTCAGGATTTTGAGATGAAAAGCCCGAATTTCGACTTATTAACTTAGAATTGTGAGATGAAAAGTCAGAATTCTGGGATAAATGTGTTTTCTCGTCCAGGTGTCGGAAACGAGCGTCCAGACATGTTCACTTTATGTTGTAATAATGTGTTTGCGACAAATAAAGTTTTGAATCTTGAACACACCGCATCGTACACGGGATCCGAGCAACAACCTCCTGAGAGTGAAGGCAGCCCAGTTCACCCTCTCACCTGGTCGCCCTCTCACCTGGTCACCCTCTCATCTGGGGCTCATCAGCAGGTTGGTTCGCAGCTCAACATGGCGCTTCTCTCCTGTGGAATTTCACGTCACGGATTTACTGCAGAACACACGCCGAGAGTAAAAATGTGAGTAATGAATTTTACTACATCACCCGCTGTTATAAGGTAATGAGTGTTACAGTGGGGGACTGGATCTAAACTCGTTCATCTTCACCTGTCTGGAGATGTTTACGAGCCGCGACACAAAGCTGTAGGTCTAACACCGCGATAAATACACCTTTTAAAAGTTACTAAACCCTTCAAGTTACTGGGAGACTGTGTGACTAACCCTGGCTTTTAAGAGAGGTTAGCTGTATGTTGTGGTGATGGGAGTTTGTGAGGGTTCGAGACCCATTTAATATGGTACCAGGAGGCCTTTAAGAAATTAAGATTCATGAAAGTGACAATCATTTTAGGATCCAAACCCCAGTGTCTCTCATCCTAACGGTCTTAACGTGTGTGTGTTCTTGTACTTGCTACTTAGTGAGAACCAAAATGAGTTTTTAACCAGCAGAGTGAGGACTTTTTTGGTAAGTGAGGACTTTTTTAGTGGTCCTCACTTCTTTAAACAGCTTTTACAAACTACAGTGAGTGCTACTTCTAAGGGCTTTATTTTAGACATATGGGGCTGGGTTCTTGCTCATGGATTAACCCTAGCTTGAAATTGATGTACTAATGGAGATTTAAACTCAAAACTAGTCCAGGACTAGTCTTAATCCTTGACTGGGAAATTGACTTAATCCCTAACTGAAGTTGTGTTTTAGTAGATTTATTACATATCGAGGTTTAAGCTGTAATGCTCAGAGCTAATGGTAACATTAATATTAACTCAAAAGCAGATTAAAATCATGTTAAACTGTGTATTTAGTAAAAACTGCACAACATATCCTACCATAAAACACACAGACACCTTTAAAGTGTACGTCAGTATTCTAACTGGATGTGTAGTTTTATTGTAAAGTGCATTAAAAAGTAAGGTCTACTTTCTGAACGTGCTCTGGTCTTGTTTCCCTAAAAGTGCTCCTTTGTACATTTAAAACACTTTGACATATTTTGGCGTAAAATAGACAAATAGAGTCAGGAAAATACACTTTTAGTGTTATTGATGACAAGTCTACTTTTATTCAAGTGTTATTTAACAAACTAAATTATGTTAAAATGCAAAATATACTTTATGCAAATATACAAAAATATAATGTGTTTTTTTCTTCAAATGTCAATATGCTTTAGTACACTACTTTATCACAGTTGTACAGTGCATATTTTATATTCTATTTATGTAGTGTCTTGTTCTTTGCACTGTTAAAACTGGAGCCGCATCGTCTTGTCTCTCCGTATATGAAGCAGTAATATATAGCAGAGATGACCGTTTTCTTTGACTTTAACACAAGGGTAGTGACCGACTGTGATCAGCTTCACCACGAGAGGGGGGTAACGAGCTACAGGAGTGTGTTCAAGCAGATTAGTTTTCCTCAAATGCTTACACACTGTTTATACAGAGACATGTGTTTCTCACAATCCGTCTTTCCTCTAATCCACACTCACCAAACACACATTTACTGCAGTCTGCTCTCATCCAGCTCAAGACTGGGCGTTGAAGAGTGCTGGTTCGAATCCCCAAGACCTCACACATCAGTTAGGAAGGTGATCGGAAGGTTTTAATCTAGAGTTAAGTGGGCTATGAACATGTCTGCTTTTGTTTTCCAGCTGCTTCCACCTCTGTCCTCATATTACTGGCCGTTTAGGTTCGTTTAGCTGTAACAGTGTCATCTAACTATGAGTGTGTGTGTGTGTGTGTGTGTGTGTGAGTGAGTGAGAGAGAGAGAGAGAGTATGAGGGTGTGTATGTTGAACACAGAGATAGAACTGAACTGACAGAGTTTAGCAGGTCACATGCGTGTGTGTGTTTCTGTAAATGTAGGTCAAAGCCATTAATGAAGTTGTGTGTGCGTAAGTGTGTGTGTGGTGCTGTAGGATCATGTGTGTAGGGATTTGATGGGGTGTGTGTGTGTGTGTGGAACGGCTCTGGTAGTAATTGGTCTGCTAATATGCTAAATTCAACTATGTGACCTACTGCTTTTACACCCACACACACCTTAGAGGGGACCTTAAGTAGACGTTCAGGCAGGTCAGACTGTGAAGGTTTCACACACACACACACACACGAAGGAGTCCGTTCCCAGATGTGTGATGTATGATGAAACTGATCACGACTTGGATGCATGATAATATCAGAATCATATCGATAATTGCTTTCATGTTGTCATCATCATCATCAGAACGTTGCTTAGATTTCCCCGATATTTCCAGCTGATATTTGCTGCTGCATTTATTGTGCGTGTGAAAGGTAGCGCTTGTGTCAGGCATGTCCAGAGTCCGAGGTGGGATTTTATACGGCCCGCGCCTTCTGTCTTAAAATGTCTGGTGTTATTTTGTGGTAAAATTCTGATCACGCAGTGGAACGTTCACCAGCAACATCTCTGGTCTTTACGCTCAACTCTGCTGCACACGTGAAACATGTTTAACTACTAAACTGTGTGTTTGCTTCACTTAGTGAATGTGTTTCCCGAGCTGTGTACTACTGCACTTAATAGTATGGTAGGTAAGGTGCTCTTATCTTTGGTGAGCACAATATCTTGTGTTTACACGCTCAACTCTGCCTTCCTCATTTATCAGCATCGGCAGACATAAACATGAAAGATATCGGCATCGAACTGTATATGGAGCATGATGGGCATTAAACTTAAAATGTATTCATTATTATAACAAAAACCATTTAGAGTAAAAACTACACAAGTGTATATGTGTATGTATATACAGTGTACTGTCATTCTCTTTCACATCTGGGGCACACGCACACAAATCTCCTCTTTGTTCTCTCTGACGTACACACACACACACACACGCACGGCTGTTTGCGCTGCTGTGTGTCTGACCCACATTCCAGCAGAGCGGTTATGTAACAGTGTAATTCTGAGCTCGAGGCTCCCGTAGGCTGCGTCTACACACACGCACACTCACTTAAAGCCTGTGTGTATGGAACATGAGTGTGTGTAGCTCGTTCTGATCTGATTGTGAGGTGCTGGTGGGGAAGCATAAGATCTGGACATACTGTTCAACTCCTTTTAGCCGTTAACATCAGAGTGTATCAATGGTGAACTGTAAAACACACACACAACGCTGTAAAACGCAGTTAAAAATGGTCAACACTGCAGTTAATATCGTAGTTAATTTTTCACTGATGGTTGAACAACTACACATAGTGTACATTAACATATAACGTAGTGTACATCAGCAACTACACATAGTGTACATCAGCAACTACACATAGTGTACATCAACATGTAACGTAGTGTACATCAGCAACTACACTTAGTGTACATCAACATATAACGTAGTGTACATCAGCAACTAACGTAGTGTACATCAGCAACTAACGTAGTGTACATCAGCAACTAACGTAGTGTACATCAGCAACTAACGTAGTGCACATCAGCAACTAACGTAGTGTACATCAGCAACTACACATAGTGTACATCAGCAACTAACGTAGTTAGCATATGTTAGCAACTCTGCTTTTGGGAAACGCACCCCAGATCTACTTCCTGTGTTTGCATTCTCATGTTTTGATGAATAGAGTGAAGTGTTGAGCTGTTATGATGTGGAAGCCGTGTGCATAAGTGCAGTAGCTGCTCATCACTTCCAGACACTTGTCTTCAGAAGTCGGTCTCTCTGTTTGAGGAGGCAGGCTTCGAACTCGGCGAGCTGGTGACGTTTCTCCGCCTCCGTCCCTCTCTGAATTCCCCCTTTTTCTTCCCTCTCTCCCTCCACACTGACCCACTTTCCTCCTGACCTGCTTTCTCAAGGTTTCACAAACTACAACCAAATCAGAGGCACAGAGAGAGAGTTGTGGAACGGGACTCGTGTTGAGAGCCGAGCAAGACTTTGGCATAAATGTAGGGCTGGACGATTAACCTAAACATTTAAACCGATATTCAAGATGGACATAATCAGGTTAGGCCTTGCTGGTTAGCTGCTTCATGACTGTGTGCTGCCTCTTTACACTCACCAACTACTAGGGATGTGCTGATCCAACTTGTTCAGTTCCGATACCGATACCAGGTCTGTGTATATGTGCTGATCCTGAGTATTGATCTGATATCAGTGTGTAATTAATAATCAGTATATTTCTGTGTGAGGAGCAGACTCTGTGTAATGGATTAGTTTAAAGGCAGTTGTGTGATTTAGTGACGCTCCCTAACACTGCAGCACTAAAGCATCAGAAGCAGTGCGATCTCCAGTAAGACCTGGTGTAGTTCAGCACATTAAACAGTAGCATGGTGGGATTTGATCAACGTTTGTGCTTGTAGTGTGTTGTCTTGCTTGTTCTGCTCACTATCCTATCAACGTGTTGGAGTTTGTAGCTTGGTTTAGCACCAATATCAAACCAACGTGGAGCATTAAGACAACATTACCGCAGTACCGCTGCACTAGACTTGTAGTCAAGACCGCCTAAACCAAGACCAAGACACTACCAAGACCAGAGGGTATCGAGAGCAAGACTAAGACCAAGACTAAGACCAAGACAGTCCGAGTCAAGACCAAGACAAAGTCGAGGTGAGACCGAGACTGAGACCAAAAAAAAAAAGACTCCCTTAACTCTTGTGTGCTGTTGAGGACTGACATGACGGGTACTGACTGGCCCCAAAGTCATCTGACAAAACAGCTAACACCTCCATCAACTGTCTAAAGAATGGGAAATATGTAACTGATTTCAATTATACTTCATTTGTAGATGAAATTGTAACATCAAATTGAAGATACACAATTATAAACTTGAAACTGCATCATGTCCCATTGTAGTAGTAACTGCGTGATATGCAGATGTTATTTAAAGTCAATGATCACATTTATTTGGTCAGAAACAACAATTTAAGTAAAATGCTGTAATCACACAATATAAGACATGAACTGCCGATCACATGAATCAGTGTTCATACTACAAATACACATACCAAGCCTAAACTACTGTAATTATTGCGTGTAGAATAAATAGAAGTGCTTGAGTTCTGACATCTTGATGTCTGCAGTGGCATGTGATTACAACACACTGCCAATGATATCAAGCCTGTTGTTCAGTAAGGCAAGAACAATAGAACACAGACGTGCTGCGACAAATAACAGATTGGCTAATACAGTTTGATGAAATACTTAAAATAGATAGAAGAGAATAGAGAGAGAGCATCACTGTTATTGAATGCTGGATCATGGATACTGTTGGCTCCCGTCTGCGACCACTATGTCGATCCCGAACAGCAAGACCAAGGCAAAGAACCGAGGGATTGAGACCAGGGCGAACAAGGTGAATGAAGACCAAAAGGCGTCGAGAGACTGTGTGACAAAACCAAGACCACGTAAAAGTGGTCTTGAGACCGGTCTCGAGACATCCAACTGTACGCTGCACCTCGCTTACAATGCTGTGTTTAGTCATCTCTTAACCATGGTTCAAATCCAGCACTTAGCACCACCACTGGGCCCTTGAGCAAGACCCTTAACCCCAAGTTGCTGCAGGAAGACTTTCCCTAAAATTAGTGTTTAGTTGATTTGCGAAACCCTTTTTATGCATGGTGTGTTTTTGTGGGGCTGGTTAAGCTTAATAATTGAACCATTTCATCTTGATTACGATTAATGACTGTTTATTTTGCTCTCGGGTTGTTTTGTTGCTCTCACTGATAATGTATATGCTGTAAATTTGCTCAACTATCATATGTGGCCCTAAATAAAATCCCCATGCATATTTTTTTTAAAGTGAGTTTTATGTTTTCATGAAAGGCATAAATCAAGCTTCTCAAACGATACCTATATGGAATGAATGGGGCGACATGACTGAGATATCAGCTAAGAGGTCGGGTTTCTCCTGTCGCCAAGTGGCTTGAAATCTGCCTTTGAAGTTGACTATCGCCGTAGCACTCACAGGCAGCAGTGCGGTCGCTGACTACGTTGCAGTGGCCACGCTGCATTCACAGCCTGGGATAGCTACCT
This sequence comes from Distichodus sexfasciatus, assembly GCA_032718565.1. Classification (NCBI taxonomy): domain Eukaryota; kingdom Metazoa; phylum Chordata; class Actinopteri; order Characiformes; family Distichodontidae; genus Distichodus; species Distichodus sexfasciatus. The sequence goes on along the minus strand of JAVGVS010000404.1, from coordinate 69,366 downwards.
GCGTTAGGTTAACTGAACTCGGGGGCAGAGATGGTTGGGAATATCTTCCACGCTAGTCCCAGCCAGTGATTTGTATCATTGAAGCGGTTAAACAAAGCTTTTAACATTCTGTAGGTGAATTCCTCACCTCTCAAAGAAAGTCACGTTTTAGGATGGAAGGTGAAGTTTTCAATAAATTTATTCTAACAGTACAGTATAGAACTTCCACTGTTTCAAAACACTAAAAACAAAAATCCTTTTATTTTACCCCGCATAACTTATAGCGTTAGTTTTTCTCGGAAACCTCCATTGCGGCGAGAGACTGGTTTTGCCGTGGAGGGTCACATTTTATCTTGATTACGATTAATGACTGTTTATTTTGCTCTCGGGTTTGTTTTGTTGCTCTCATAGTTCACTGACAATGTATATGCTGTAAATTTGCTCAACTATCATATTTGTAAGTTTAAAGTAACCAAAGAAACAGCTTATGGGCGTGTAGTGCTTTAAAGGATGGTGTATGAACATGTACTGGGAAAATATTGGCAGGGTATTTTGATTATTACCGGTACTAAAAATAAATTATCATCAAGGGCAAGAGTACGTAGATTAGAGGTTCTGAATGTCGGTTTCGATATTGGCTATTTTAGATTAATTGTCCAACCCTGGTTTATCGTACTCTTATACTAGGTTCACTGATGTCGTTACAATATGGGGCAGATATGGGGAGTGTGAACGGAAGGTCGCCGGTTCAAGTCCCGGACCGGTACCCACTGAGTGCTCATGAGCAAGGTACCTTCCCCAAGCACGTCTTCTCCAAAAAGGCTGTCCACTGCTCCTTCAAGGATGGGTCGCATGCAGAGGTCACACTTGGTTGTGGTGCACTGTGTGCTGTGCTGTGTTCCACCTGAAGGCCGGCACAACATTCAAAACTAGTGTCTAGTTGTTGAACGAACAAACAGTGAGTTTGCCAGGAACTGTACTCCACTTTGAGCAGTAAGATAAGCGTTGTTATGGCTGACCTCCCTCTCTCCCAGTCAGCCCGCATGGCGCGTTGTTGTCAACGTACGTCTCATTCAGGCTTCATTAAACCTTGCGTAAGAGCAGAACGCGTCATCATTACCCAGACCCGGGCCGTTTATACGATCCTGAAACATTCTGCGTTATTACTCTCAACATCGGCGTGCAAACGAGGAGTGCACGAGTGTGAGAGAGAGTGAGTGAGTGAGTGTGCGTGTGAGAGAGTGTGTCGAACTTTAACATGCATGCTGTAACTAGGCCACAGTTACGTCAGGGCGGAAGATTCCGGAGCGCTGGCAGAATGCACTGTACCCGAGAGTCAGTGCAGCTCTGCTCACATTCCCAGCTAACCAGAAGAGGGGTGGAGAGAGAGAACAGAGGAGGGAGGAGGCGGAGGGGGAGGGAGGAGGGAGAGCGGAGGGAGGGAGGGAAGCGAGGGAGGGAGGGAGGAGAGAGGAGGCGGAGGCGGAGGGAGGAGGAGAGAGCCGGAGAAGACGGAGGGAGGGGAAAGAACAAGATAGAAAAGAAAAAGGGAGAGAAAAGACAACACCAGCTCTCACTCACAATCTCTGTGTTCCTGATGCTTTAAGCGCGCGGGGTAAGGCGTCACTAAATGACTAACTGTGTTTAAGGAATCATGTTTGAGATGTTATCGCTTTTAGTAATAAATCATTTAGCATATACATATGGGTGTGTAATTATTACATTGTTTTAGTAGGAAAACAGGATTTAAGTCGAGTGTTTCCTTCAGCAGAACAGAATCATTTCAGTCATGTATTCAGGCGGTTTTTAAAGCATAATTTTCTGTTTTGCTGTTTAAAATGACTCAAAAGACTATATCAGATTTGTTTCAGTAGGTATCCTAAATTTACAACTATCGGTGCTCGGACATAAATTGAATAGGTGCCATGTTTAATTATAATAAAAACATGTATGTTCATTTTGGCAGATGGAAATGATCTGATCTCACAGGATACTTATTGCATAAAATGCTTATATCGGTGTAAGATGATTTCTCTAGACTTCAGCCTTGTTACTGTTAGAGGGTCATGTAGTGGAACACTGTGTGGAACCCTATTGGAATCGTGCTGATTTTTTTTCTGTATACAGCAGCGTTGTGAAAACCTGTAAGACCACAAGCTTTGAAATTTGGCAGGTAGGCAGGTCGGTGCCACCCACTACTCAGGCAAAAAAAATTGCACCAAAATAAGCTATTTTGCGTTTTTCCAAAAAAAATAGCATTTTGCCTAATAACTATTGAACCGTAGCGCCGATTCTCAAAAATCTTATATCATCTTATTCCTTGGGTCATAATGATTTTTAGACACTGCATCTATTTCTACCATATTTGATTTTTTTTAAGCTGGGTAGCATAAAATGAATATCTTTCCAAAATAGTGCCTGGATTTTGTCAATCTGCATGCAACTGGTATCATTTGGATCCCAAAAGCACTGTTCTTTAGTATTATTGAGCACATTTTAATTTGGGTCTTCATTTTGGCTGTAATATGCAAATAAATGTGGTGGGCTTGTATAGGACTGCACTGCCACACACCGAGTGTCATAGAAATCCAGCTCTGGGTGGGCTACAGCTTTGAAACTTGACAGGTAGGTCTGGTACCCCTCCTACTACTCAGGCAAATTGCACCACTCTGCCGGTTGGTGGTGCTATAATAAACTTATTTTGCGTTTTGCCTAATAAGAAGTTTTGAAGTAGCACCCTAGATAAAAGGATGAGCGTGTCTATTTCAACATCTGTCCCGCCGATTAAGTCAAAAACTGATAAAACTGCAAACTGCATAGCCCCCGTATCACTGCTTGCAGTTATATTTGTTATTATTATTATTGTGTTGTTATTATTATTATTATTATTATCATGTGTCTCATGCATGTGTTATTCATAAATAAAATGATTGAAGGTTGCAGAAATTCAGTCTGCATGTTGGGCTCTCCTGTATAATAATCTCGGAGAGTTAAACTTGTGAAAAATCCCATTCTTGTGTGTATCAAGAAAGACTAGAAGTCAAATTTAAAATCAACCAAATTCATTTTTATTATTTTTTTGTACAATATATCAGTAGCACCAACTCCCACATCCCACATTGATCTTTCTTCTTCTTTTCTTTATTTCAAAACACCACATGGTACACAGTTTGACTACATCAGTGGAATATGAGGACACACGTTACTACAGCATCGCATCGACAAAATATATAATAATAGAATGAAAATATAAAATAAAATACAAATATTATTAAAGAATGTAAAATAAACTTGGTAAAAAACTTTACTTACTTAGAAGAGCAGGTTTGTACATTTATACACAACGTCCAGTGGGAGGCAGCGGCAATTTTGTAATTTCATTTAAAAATTAACCTTCATACATGTTACTTCACTCTCTAAAAACAGAATTTCAGGAAAAATGGCATTTTTAAAAATTTCATTATGACTGAATTTTTTTGGTTTGTGTTTCTTTTGGTGTTGATGATTACAGCCGATGAACATGTTGATTTATACAGCGAGTTGCCGTGACACTGCAGAGTGAATGTAGCCTATATGAAGGTTTACATTTTTTGAAAAATTAAATTTAAATTTTTCCTTTTTTTCACGATATTCAGGTTACTAGTAGTTATTGTAGTATGGACTAGTAGTGTGTGGCCGCAGCATTGTGTATGGTCATATTTACATGATGATAATTAAGGGGCTGTGCTGCCAGCTACGAGGTGAAGTGCGTTGATGCTCGTAACGCTTGATGTGAGCAGGCATGAGGTAGTGCATGGAACTTTTCTGGAACCGCACGGAGAAACACCAACACCTACGTGCCTCGATGCGACTGAAACTGAGGTGAAGAAGTCAACTTCCGCTTACGACTCCTGCGGGTTTAACCCTGCTGTTAACTAGATGTGTTTAAACTGAATATTTAAGTGAGTGAACACAGCACATTGCACCTAACCTGATTGACCCATCCGTGTGTGCAGCGCTCACACAGTACCTCAGTGGTACCGTTACTAGTTTGAATGATTTTAATATGTATAACTTTTTAAAAGGTATAAATTAAAAAGAAATCCTGTTTTTAAATAATGTCAAGATCATTTCTCTCAAGATGCAGTTTTTCCCCCTTTTTTAATATTCTTTAACAATTAACTTTTAACAATTAATTAAAAATGATGAAAAAATTACTTGAAAAACCACTATTATTTTTGTTAACCATCTAGTTATTTTTGAAGGTAAATGTGAGGCGTTTTATACATTTCCTGTGTGTTCACAACGTAACAAGGAAGTGAGTTAATTCGCTGACGCATGGCTCAATGTTTTGTGGGAAATGTTAATGATTGGTCAGGTACAAGGTGGGATGGTGCAGGTATAAATAAATTTGCGTTTATAGTTGCGTCCTGTATGTTGAAACCCTGAGATGCAGATCGTACATAATGACTTGATGTAGTGATTATGGTGTGGGCAGCTATGTTAGTAATTGATTGGTTATGCTTGTAACATTACATTATTACATTACAGTGTATTAAGGTTTTGATGTGTACCAAACAAAACATGTAGAAACACAGGACTGAATTGTGGCTGTATTGTATTCACTTATTCATAGTTAACAGCAAGCACATTTCTGCCCTAACGTCGCTTGTACAGTGGGACTTGAGGTACAGGTGGGTTAGGGTTCAGCCTCTGGCAGAATTTTTACCGTCTGAAGCCGGACCTTTTCCCCTGGATTACTGTGCACACCTGGCTTATTTAAAAGCTGCAATAAAAGTGACTGGCTTCCATGTGGGTGAAGGTGCTTTACAGTTAGATCGGTCACAGTGACCTTCAGTCTTCTCTTCCTGTGTAGTTTTTATCAGGCTAGTCGTCGCGTACACGTAAAATATCAACACGGACATGGGCGGCATTATGTGTTTTCCTTTTAAGATAAGGAAATATTTGTTAATGCGGACTAACAGGATGGACACAGTTTATCCAGTAACGAGGAGTTTTAACGGTGGTTCGCCCAGCCCCTGGTGGTCGTGACATACCATCCAGTTTCACTACTGAAATCACGTTTTATCTTATGCGCGCAGTGGGCCGCAGACTACTGCTTACTCTGAATGGTGGCCCCTGGGACAGAACCAGTTGAAAACCCCTGCGTCACTGGAGGTAGTTGAGATGATGAGGAACTCCAGTACTAGAAACAGTATTAGGTAGGCTTCCTCCCAGTCTAGCCAAAAAGATATTAAAATATATTATGTAAATATATCACAGTATTAGGCGAATTGAAGGTGAAGGACCGGGAGGACAGGAAGGAAGCTGGAGGAGAGACATTTCGGGTCCTTTGTCTTTGGTTCTTGAAATGAACAAAGGAACACAGATGAGGTTGTGGAAATATCAAAGACTCACAGGCTGACGCTGAGACGCTTGTTCGTTTTGTGTAAACGTAAAATAACTGGAGAAGTTCTCTATGTGCTTTTCATTCACACTCCATCTAGGTGTCAGTAAATTGCTTCAGACCGCGGTAAGGTTCCGGAGCTTTGAGAACTTGCCCTAAACGGTTCCCACTTCGCGTGAGAACGACGACGACAACGACACATGGTCATGCATTAATGTGGCTTTCTTATATCTCATGGTTTAGCAGACAGCTAGCGATATCTACAGTCCTGGAGAGTCACCATTCAGTCTCTCTTTTTTGCTTCTGCTCCCCCGCCCTCCTCCCAATCCCTTCCTCCCACTTTCCTTCCTGCCCTCCGCACCTTTGGATGGAGAGGAGTGCCGGGGACTTGCTTCGTCCGCTTCGTTCCCCGCCACCTCCTCTTTAGTCCCCACTGTAGCAGGTCCTGCGCCAGCCCACCTGAGCCAGGCAGGCCAGAGTGCTGGTTTGGCGGTGCTGAAGATTGGCGATATTTGCGTGTGTGGTAGGCGGGCACATCAGAATCCTCCGCTGGATGCCGATATTTCAGCTTCTCAACGTGGGAACTGGCGGCTTGTGCGTCCCCCATTCTGGCAAGAGCTGTTTGCAACTGCAAGTGGCGAGCGGGTAGACTGACGGTCAGCGTGGTAGCCTCCGGTCTCTGAGAAGGCGGCGATGGAATTCATCATCCGTGGAGCATCTTTGTCAGAAACTTCTGGGAATCTCCATCACTAGAGTGTCGCGCGGACAGTGCTCTTGGTAAGCCTGCAGTTCTTGGATCGCCTTCGTAGGTCAGCACCGGAGGCGCATCGTCCATGGGACTGAGGTAGGGATTCTGGTGCTGACACAGGAATTGAGACTTGCTAGCCTCGCTGGCTAGATTGAAGGCCGAGTTTGGAAAGGGGTCTTGAGGTCGCCGAGTGTGTCTGCATGTTGATGCTCTTGCTGTGAGGCAAGCCTTTTGCCTATCCTAGAGTTGAAACGTCACCACCTTTGATAACTTTGGGATACTGCGTAGTGGGAGAATCCAAAGACCTCGCCTTAACTGCTGCGCTGACCTCAGAAGAGTCTCCTAACCGTCTAGCCGGGCGGACAGACCGCGGTCATATGGGACATTGACTATTTGTTGAAATATGGTCTGCTGGTCCATGCTTTTCGGTCGCCGATGGGTATGACTGGTTGGCGGTACAGGATGACGCTTCTCTGGGGTGTTGCCAGATGCGTAGCAGGGGAGCTGGTGACTGGATCAGTGCCTTGCAGAAGGGGCAGGTGGGCAGCAGAGTGATGCCCGTTAAACATGCCGTTGAGACACTGGTCTCCAGCCTGTTTATGTCCGCCGCAGGATTTCTCGCTTGATAACGCTTATGCGACTGTGGCTCCAGGGCTATCCCGTGATGACCCGTCAGGCATGTCGAATGGCGACCCTTGAGGAAATGCCAGGTAAAAGCGTGTGATGCTCCCCAGTCGACTGTTCGATCTCGGAGAGTCGAGGAAGTTGAAACATGGCCTGGGAAACACTAAGGTAACGCTGCTTGAAATGCAGTTTTAGAATCCGCCTCCTGCAGCACCGGTGCTGGCACTGACCGGCGCCGTTAGCGTCTGTTGGGTTTCTCCATGTATGATCGCGGTACTGATAGGCCAAATCTAAGCGGGCTGTAAGTTCGGTCTTCAGCCGGACGTTCTCCTCGTTGAGGGCATTCACCCGGTTCTCCAGCACCATGTCATTGAGTCTGCGCTTCTCCCTCGAGCGCTTGGCCGCTTCGTTGTTCTTGCGGCGTTTTTCCCAGTAAGACGCGTCTTTCTTTTCTTCGAAAACCGACTCGTAGCTTCGGCGCAGTTCATGTTGACAGGTTTCTCCTGCCCTGCCTCCTTGGGGAAACGTAGGCGACGGCCGGACTCTCGCTGAAATTTGAGAATGTCCCTAGCGTTTCCAGGTTGTCGCTAGAGTTTTGGATGGGATGACTCTGACTTTCCATTGTGCTCTCAACAAATTTGCTTAGCTATCAAAAGACCCATACTGGTCCAGAAAAGACCCGGTTGAAGAGATGCTCTGAACGACGCCTTGTTCACAAACTGTTTGTCACTTGCTGTCAGAACTTTCAGGTGTCCAGATTGGCCAAGAAGATCAGGAAGAGGTGGAATTCAGCAAGCCTCCCTCATTGGACAAGTTTTTTGGGAACTGTTTCTTCAATGTGTGGTGATGATGAAGACAGTGTGTTCACAGTGATGTCTTGACCAGGCGAGGTTGTCGTGACGTTTTAGCGTCTTCACGAACAAGCTCGGCTGGTTGGCGTGACTGTCCAAGCTTCACTGGAACTCTTCCATCTGTTTGAACAAAGAGACAGAAAGGTTTTGTTAGAGAGTGTGCTGATTCTGAAAATTCGGTTTGTAATTAGGGATGCACGACATGGGATTTATCAGCCGATGCCAATATTATGCCGAAAGTACAAGATATTATGCTCACCAAAGTTTCACTGCACTGCACTGAATTTTGGCACAAAAATAATGTCAATAGTCGTAGTATTTCTCTTGTAGCACCAAGTCCGGTGGCGTGAAAGCAGAGTGGAGGCGGGGCAGACATTTCAGCATAGTGCACAACATTTTAGAAAAAGTCACTTTCCGCCCTAAGTGGTCTACGAAGCCAAACAGGTTGCGTGTGAGACTCTCATGTGCACTACCTAGTGTGTAGAGAGCCGTTAAGCTACAACCCCGGCTGTTTCCTGAGATGCATACTACCACATAGAAGAGGTATGATAAGAGCACCTTACCTACCATACTATTAATTGCAGTAGTACGGTTTTGGGACACAGCCCATGTGTGACTCACATTCGCTAAGTGAGGCAAACACACAATTTAGTAGTTAAACATGTTTCACGTGTGCAGGCAGAGTTGGCGTAAGACCAGGAATGTTGCTGGTGAGCGTTCCTGCGTGATCAAGATTTTACCACAAATAACACCAGACATTTTTTTTTTAAGACAGAAAGGCGGCAGACCATTACTCCATCCCACCTCGGTTTCTGGACATACCTGACACCTTAGCGCTACCTTTCACACGGACAATAAATGCAGCAGCAAATATCAGCTGGAAATATCGGAGTGAATCTAAGCAAATGCAGATGACTTGAAAAAAACGAATATCAACCGCTTCCGATATTATCGTGCATCCACACCTGTTATTGCTTAATATTAAAAACGCTGCTTTTGGCACTGTATTAATGTGTCTCACTATCTGAGAAGCTTTCGAGAAATGTGGGTCATAAAAGTGTGTGTGTGTGTGTGTGTGTGTGTGGACTAGCTGCTTATTGTGTAAGAATCTCTGCTGTCACATAACCACAGTATTGAGTAGCTTGGCCCAGTGGAGGCGGCAGACAGAAAGCTGGAACGGTCTCGCCTCACTCACACACACACACACACACACACACCTCATACTAATACCTCTAACACACACACACAGGGAGAACCCACCCCCCCGTGCTGAACACGCACACAATGTCACTTAAAGTCTGACTGTTATGAAACACATTTGTTAGGAATATTTATTGAGCAGTGTGAGCAGGAAAGGGACAGGGTTTTGAAACACGGAACACACAGGCAAATGGTAGCGTGATCAGAAGGTCGCCGATCATCAAAGGTCGAATCCTGGACCGGTAAACCTACCACTAAGGTACTGAAGAATAGGTGCGTCTCCATCGCGAATGATCTTGAATAAATAAAAAATAAAAGCAGAAAAGATCAAGTAAATTTTAAATAAATTGAAATTGATCATAAGTCTCTTTCTCACTTTAATTTCAGTTACTTTTCTAATTCACATTTTCTGTTACATTAGTCAATTTTAGTACGACATTATTCCATTAACATTTCAACTGTTTACTTGTAAAATCATAACCAGTCGAAAATTGGTTTATACTTTTTCCAAAAGTCTTCCATGAAGATAAAAATGAACATTATAAAAACATCAGGCCAACGTAACTAGTTAGAAACTCATTTAAGATGACGTGTTGCTGCTTTTTCCGGTGCTGCAGTGTGTCCCTGGGGTCTGAGTGTGTGTGTGTGTGTGTGTGTGTGTGTGAGAGATTATGTGGTTATGTAACACACACACACACACACCCCTGACCTGGATTTTATGCTCGGCACTGCTTGCCACGCAGGAAGAGACCCGCTCCTGTTCCAGAGCTTTATGTGGTAATAGTGCAGGATGCAGCACGTTAGGGCTGGGCGATGTCAGCTCAATTCAATATCACGATTTGAACATTTTATCTCTTTTTTAGTGTATTTATTCATTTTATTTATGAAAAATCACTTACGTTTTGGGTTTGGCCTCATAGTTCACCTGACAGGACGCCAAATATGCTCCGTTATTGAAGCTGAATTTTTTTTTTAATTTAAAATAATTTAAATAAACTCGAATGTTTTGTGAACTGGGCAGTTACGACAGCACACTAATATGTTTTTAAGAAGAATATGTAGACTTACAAAGTACAGTTTTAAAAATTATAATATCAGTTAGTGGTTATGAATTTAATTTTTGATTAATCGCCCAGTCCTACTCACTGCTTCAGCAGAATTAAACTTTCCAGCTTATTCATACAGTAAGTGGAGCTCGTCGTAGTGGTGACCAGCAGCAGAGGTAAAACAAGCGACGAGACAAATGGCATTAGTGTGTGAGCAGGAGGGAGCGCCGGGCGACTCCAACACCCCACTGACCTAGAAACGGCAGGGCGCGTAAACACGGCAGTCGCGCCCTGGCTCTCCGCTCGCCCTGTTAAATAGGTCAGTGGGACAGGGAGAGAGCGCGGGCAGGGAGGCACTTAGAGAGCGGGCCGAGAGGATTTTTATACCTGGACTAAAAATAGCAGCCAGCGTGAGGGAGGGAGGAGGGAGATCAGGATACCGCCTGGCAGACGCGAGTGGAATTTAGCAGCACTGCGGCGGCGACACAGCACACGTCAGCAGCATGGCCATCGCGTGGTGTGGATCCACATGCTTACACTCCCTCCATATACACCCACATGGAAAAATTAATAAATTAGCTCTGATTCATATACTGTAGGTTTTGTCTAAGTCATGAAAGACACCAAGCACGTGACGTATAAAATGTATGTATTATAAAGCAACGTAACAGCACTTATTCAAATTTAAATGCTCTAAATGCTAATAACGCGTTCTCTACTTTAATATGGTGCCACATGTGTTACCTAAAAATATTGTAAACTTTTCATTTGTATTCTTACAGCTCAAAAATTTCCATTTTATTATATACATAATCATATAAGAAAACACTGGTTTGCAGAAAACTTAGTAATACTAGAAATGTACACTTTTAACTTTATATATATATAGATATAGCCCTTATATTTTAAATAGTTTTTAATATCCTAGAGGCAGTGATCAATATAAGACAATATTATATGCTGATTAAACACTATCACTTGAATTCATTTCAGTCACACATAGCAACTCAAATATCATTTGAGGTTTCATTCTGGAGCTCAAACTTCTCTTTTAATAAAATAGACCTGTTCAATATGAAGTAAACTTCTAGTATGTATTAAGGTTGATCAACATTTTCATTTTGGATCGATCCTATGGGTCCATTGACCACCATATCGATTAATATCAATGTATTGAATATATATATATATATATATATATATATATATATATATATATATATATATATATATACACACACACACACACACACACACATAAGCTGTGGCTCTTGGAGGGACGCAGTGAGAATGAGGAGGAATCCACTGTAGTGTCAGAGTGCCCGGAGTGACCCTGTGCCCGCTGTGCCAACCTCAGCCTGAATGGTCAGTAGAGGCAGGAGCTGAGCGCACAGCAAGTCACACCCAGCAATAAGCACAGTCATTATAAAAAAAAAATCAGCTTTGTTTCTGTTCTTTGATTAACCAGACAACCCGCTTGAAGTTATTACATCAGGGAGCGAGTCTCTTTATCACGCGTCCTTCTTCTCTTTTACCTGCTCTCAGCTCCTCAGCTCTCTACCGTACCGCATAAACCAGTGTGTGTGTGTGTGTGTGTGTGTGTGTGTGTGTGTGTGTGTGTGTGTGTGTGTGAGGCTGAACCTGGCTGGTATGAGCTGATCTGTGATCACATTTTTAAATATGTGTAGTTCGGTACAGGAACCTCAGGCAGACTATGGAAGGTTCTGTTCCTGGTGGGGAGTCATGCAGAGACTCACATAGCATAAGCCTACAAAGCTGAGCCAGGTGGTGTGTGTGTGTGTGTGTGTGTGGAGGTTTATAGGCTACAAAGACAGCTGAGTGACGGGTGTGTGTGTGTGTGTGTTTTACACCATTACCCCTTTGCCCGTGTGCCGTAAAACTTAACGTCGTGTCGTGACGCGGCTCATTGTCTCGCGCGGCGTGGCGAACACAAAGCGCGCGAATCCCGCTCCACGCGCTTCGTAAACACGTAACGTCACCCACGGGGGGGAGGGGGAAGAGGAGAGGGGTAAATACGGCTTCTTTTGCCCCTTGTGCCCCACTCTCCACCCACAAAGCACGTATACACACACACACACACACGTCTCTCTCTACGTGCTGACGAGCGGAAACGGCTCCGCTACAATGTTGCGGTAAAATAGCAACAATGTAACCAATGTAACGCGGCGTCGGCGCTTTGATCTCAACCGCGCGCTCGCAACAAAGAAACGCGTGGTCTGCGCCGCATCCGGAACCCACCAGCGCCACAAACACTCACACGTACATATATTATTACACACACACGCGCGCGGGTCCGAGCCCTTGTCCGGTCCCGTCCGAGCTGAGCTTTAACAGTGAGCACGCGGGCGGCGCGTGGCGCGTGTTGCTCTGTTATAAAGGTGTAATGCGGTCAGCAGCTTCACCTTCACGCGCGCAGGTAAAACGGCGGACAGAAACGTGCTCGTGCTCACCGGCAGGAAGATTAGGAGGACGTCCGGCACCGGTCAGTCGCAGCACCCCCAGCAACAACACCACGAATATCCGGGCTTCTCCTCCTCTTCTTCTTCCTTTTTCTTCTTCCACTTGGCCGTCTCTTCTCTTCCCTCTTTCTTCTCGTCTCACTTTTGGCTGAGCGGCGCGACCTCCAGCGTGGAGCTATGCGCGTCTCTCTCTCTGTGTCTGTCTCTGTCTCTGTCTCCCACCCACTGCTGCTGCTGCTGGCCTCGTGTTATGTCGGATGCTTTGCTCTAGTTTCCACACACACACTCTTACACACTCCAATGTGTGTTAGTAGGTCAGCGGTTGCGTAACAGGCAGCTTTAGGTGCCTAGTCACGTTCTTGTTCTCTCTGCGTCCCGCCTTCCTCCCTCCCTCCTCTTCCTCACTCCCTCCCTCCTTCATCTTCCTCATCCAACAGAAATGCGCGCTGGACACGATCCTCCTCTCCTTTATTTTTAGCTTTCATGCGGGATCAGGTGTGTGTCTGCACTTGTGTGTGCTGTGATTATACAATATTGCAGCAGCTGCAGATTACATCACCTGCTCCTTTGATCATAATCATCATCTACATCATCATCATCATCATAAACTGGTCACAGTGAAAAGAGTGATTTGTGTAAGAGGAGTGTGTCTGATATCTAGACTGGAATTTTTAAGAATTTTTAAAATTTCACTTATTGGATAATTTAAAAATCTGATATTTTCCAATGTTCAAACGGTTAAACACTAACATTTATATTATGAGATGAAACATTTAAAAATCCAAGTGCCACAGCAGTGAAAACACTCCTAACATTGGTTAAAAAGGGGGGGTGTAATGATTTTACATTCATTAGATTAATTCAGTGATCAGCGATGAAAAAGAGAATATTGCTCAGACGTCATATCACTATATAACGAACAGGACGCCTATCTTTATTAAAAGAGAAGAGTTTATCATGAAATTGTCTATCAGAGCAGTTGGTAGGCGCACGGTTAGGAAGTTGGACTTGTTCTCGGATGGTTGCCGGATGAAGTTCCGGGCCGGTAAAGGTACCGGTCCCCAAGCACTGCTCCTTCATGGATGGGTGAAATACAGAGCTGACATTTGTTAATGCACTGTTTGCGGTGCTGTGTTCACGATGAGAAATAATCACTCACTTAAATATTGATCTCTGGCTCCTGATTTGGATCGATTCGAAATCATATCCTAGTACATTTTGTGGTATCAGCACAAATGAAATTGTCGTCCATTGAATCGATAAAATAACGAGTTGTAATGGAGCTTGTGATTTATAACCCCGGTGAAAGACCTGTCGTCCAGATCCATCATTGTCTGTTTATTGGCTGTTATAAAAATGGTTGCTGATTTATCTTCTGTTAAGTGATATCGGATGATTATGTAAGCTGGCCTTCAAACTCTACTGTGGACTTATTGCAGGACGTCTTACAGAGTCAATGTGAAATTAGACAGAAAATGAGAATAATTCCAAGTAATAAGAGTCTTTGAAGGTTACTGGTGATGTCTGGGCTCATCTCATTACAAATAGAGAAATCTGAGCACACACACAGCACCTGTCTCTACACTCACTTATATATAAAGACGTGTGTGTATTTCTGAGCTGTTGCCCTACTGCCCCACTGCTGTAATGCCCCGCCCCCACCCGGGGTTGTTAGACTCAGCCAGACGGCGGCTCACTGATGTTGAACTTGACTCCGCCCCCATTGCCACTTACTGCCTCTGTTAGGGGTTACCTAGGCAACCACTATGACGCCTGCCTAGCAACCCCTACACCCCCCCTTGTGCAGAGCAGGGTGACATCGTGTGTGTGTTTAGCTGGACTGGATTAGGAGACAGGAAACGCTGGTGAGGTCTGCTTTTGTCTGCTCTGTGCGCACACACCCCATTCAGAAACCACTGTGATAAATATCTCATAAGCACTATATATACAGTATATAGATATATATTTAAATGGGGTAGGTAGGGTAGGTTCATCATAAATGTGGAGAATAGGGGGAGGTGTTCACTTTTCATTAGACTCTACAGGCTGGTTTCTTGCTCATGGATTAAGCCTAGGGCCTTATGAAATCCGTTTTGTTTTTTCCTAAATTCAGTTTTATTTTTGCCTAAATCCCGTTTTTTCCATTTTTATTCTTCTGAATTTACGTTTTACGTTATCATATTTATTCACCTAAAAAGTGTCTAATTATGGAGCGGATGGAAAAAAGGAAAAAAATCAATAGGAAATGCAATAGGAAAAAAATCACATTAAATGACTGTTATTCAACTTCAACAAAGTGCTGGGGTTCAGCAGAACATTTACTGCTTTGGTAAAACATTTACCTGCAAACAACAAAAAAACATCATTTTTTGGTGCAAAACCAAACGTTTCTGATGTGAGTGTTTGACTGTAAGTGGTCGTCACGTGTTCTTGCGGCTGCAGTCTATCGTGTGCTGGCAAAACGTACAAAAGAGTTGTTCTCCTGATTCATAAAAATCATTTGGTTATTGTTCTGCTCTAAACTTAGCACTGACATTCCAATTCTGTAATCTTTTTGAGTTCTTTGGTGTTTCAGCCTCTTCACCATAGCTGACCGTTGACGTTTCCCCCTCTGTGTCTGTGTGTTTGTGTGTGTGGAAAGCTGAGTCCCACCTCAACAGGTAACACGTACAGGGGGCTGCAGCGGCCAAAACTGATTAGAGACCATCGCTTTGCTTCGACCACACACCGATATCAGCTAATTATACGATATTTTACAATGGATTCCATTTGTTGAATTCCGCGATTCCGTCCACATTTTCCACATCGCGCAAATCATAAGGCCCTATAAGCCTAATCTTGGACTAATTCTAGTACTAATTTTAATTTACCATTCAAAATTTTATCTTAATCCTCAACTGGGAAATTGGCCCTACATCTGTCCACTCTCCATTTGGAGAGATTGGAGTCTGTAGTGTAACGGCCAGGGAGTTTGCCCTGTGATCGGAAGGTCGTCAGTTCAAGTCCTGGCTCGGTAAGATTCAAGATTCAAGATTCTTTATTTGTCACATGCAAGTTATACAGGTACAACATGCAGTGAAATGTACCTGTATAACTTGCACGTGACAAATAAAGAATCTTGAATCTTGCCGAGCCAGGTACCACTGAGGTACTCATGAGCAAACGCTGCACATTAGCTGGCCCCTGCTCCTTCATGGATGGGTTAGAGGTCACATGTGCTTGTGTTGTGCTGTGTACTTTGAGGTGAGTTTCTACAGTTCATCTGTATCATCTAACCCTAGTGTTGTGTTTAGTCATTTTGTTCAGATTAGAAGACAGTGGCTCCACCTGCTGTCGGTAGAGCACAATTAGACCAGCTCAGTGTCTTTTGTCAAAGCTGTTTCATTCTGTCTTTATTTCATTCTTTTTTTTTTGTCATCTGTTTTTCGTTCTTTCTTTTGTCATATTTGTTTTTTGTTCTTTTTCTTTCTTTGTTTCTCTTTTTCTTTCTTTCCCATTCCCTCTCTCTCTCTCTCTCTCTCTATCTATCTACAGTACTGTGCAAAAGTTTTAGGCAGGTGTGAAAAAATGCTGTAAACAAAGAATGCTTTCAGAAATATAAATAATGATTGTTTATTTTTATCAATTTACAAAATGCAAAGTGAGCGAACAAAAGAAAAATCTAAATCAAATCAATATTTGGTGTTACTACCTTTCGCCTTCAAACCAGCATCAATTCTTCTAGGTTCACTTGCACAAAGTCAGGGGTTTTGTAGGATTATAGTCATTATATTATTTTGTAGGATTATAGTCATGATATTATTTTGTAGGATTATAGGATTATAGATCTGTGGTTAGTTCTCCAAGATGTTTGGAACAACCTACCAGCCGAGTTCCTTCAAAAACTGTGTGCAAGTGTACCTAGAAGAACTGATGCTGTTTTGAAGGCAAAGGCTGGTCACACCAAATATTGATTTGATTTAGATTTCTCTTTTGTTCATTCACTGCATTTTGTTGATTGATGAAAATAAATGATTAACACTTCCATTTCTGAAAGTATTCTTTGGTGACAGCATTTTTTCACACCTGCCTCAAACTTTTGCACAGTACTGTACATCTGTCTCTTTTTCTTTCTTTCTTTTGATTGTTGTTAGTGCCAAAGACAAAGTAGAGTGACGATGGCAGTAGTTCCATCAGGAGAGTGATAAAGACGTGATGTTAGTGTATTTATGTGACCCGGCTGGTTATGTGGAACTACAGCACCCACTTACTCCTGCTAACCCTATATGACTGACATGTTGTTATGCTGTATATAAGATATGTAGGCTGAAGTAAAGTTAAGAAATTGTTATTAAACTGCCTCTGTGTCAGTCACTAGTTAGTTTTAATGTTACACTATTCATTCATTAACATGGCGTTGTGTTCAGAATGAATTTAAACGTTCTGAAAATAGCATTGCTATTATTTATGTAAAATAGTTATGATGTATATAGTGAAGTATAGTGGAGTGTAAGTTTGATCCAGGTTACTCACATGAGAAGCACACCATTAATTACGACTTGACTCAACTCTTCAACATGAAATTATTACTATTATTATTATTAATCACGCCTGATTCCGTTCCATGCCAACACCAGCCCCTCAAGTGAATGAAGCAGAAATTCCACTGCACGATGTAGACCACAGCTGTAATATTCACTTTATTCTTTCAAAAGCACATTTTTATATAAATATAAAAAAATAGCAGAAGGTAGAAAAAATGACATTAAAACTTAATAACCACGACACACCAATATCATTTATATAAGACTAACCCCTTTTACTTTAGTAGCTGCTTAATTATCCCAGAGTTACACAAATAGACTTTTATGTACACTGAGAGTCAGAAAACAGAGCTTTGTCCCGAACTTTTGAAATAATTTCACAGTTGCAATAAAGTGAGTATAATATTGACCTATAACATGAACCTGTTTTGGCTCACAGCGTATTTGCACTTACATTCCACTGATCTACTGACGGATGCTCAGTAATGGACATACTACATTAGTCGGGGTGTGAGGAGACACTCAGCTCATGAGATGAGACGATACACGAGATTGGGTTAACGAGAACGAGACGAGATTTTCAGTCAGAGCTGAGCGTGTACAGACTAAGCTTCCCCAACACTGTCCAACACTAACATCTCTCTCTAGAGCTGCCGGGGAGGTGCATAACACTGCTTTTACACAGCTTTCTGTGTGTGTGTGTGTGTGTGTGTGTGCGCTACATCACTCCTGTACCGTTTCTTCTGCACTACAGCTCCCCCTGCTGCTTAAAAAGTAGAAAATTAAGAAGTGCTGCTGGGATTATTCATAATATTAGAGTTTTTAAAAGCAAATCAATAAATCCACATTACAAATGGTGCTATATACATGTCAGTTACACTCGTTTGTGTGTGTGTGTGTGTGAGAGATGCTCTGGAAACGACAGACGTTTGCATTTCACGCATCTGCATCTGCAGTGTTGAATTCCAAAATCACAAACAGCCAGTTTGGCTGCATGCAGCTCCGAAACTCACAAGAAAACAGGACGCGCGTGAACATGGATGTCGTAAAAACATTCTTGATACAGTTCAAATTGAAAGTGAGTGGAAAGTGAGTGATTATTTGTCATGGTGAACACACCACAGCACAGCACACAGTGCACCACAACCAAATGTGACTCTGCATTTGACCCATCCGTGAGGGAGCAGTGGGCAGCTAACAAGGGCAGCGTCCAGGGAGCAGTGCTTGGGGACAGTACCTTGCTCATGAGTGCCTCAGTGGTAACTTTAGTGGCCCTGGATTCAAACCTGCGACCTTCTGATCACGGGGCGAACGCCCTACGGTTACGCCACCAACTGCCCCAAATTATTGCAGTCCAGACACAAGATGCAATACAGTTATCATTATTCCAGCTATAACAACATATTTTGGTCAAACAAATGATCTGAACGACAGGATTTTTGTTTGGCATTTGGAATAAAATGTGGTCAGATTATAATAAATTGTAAAACGAGACACTTAAACTCTTGACATGGTCTTTTAAGATTTTCCAGAGCTGTATATGTGGGTAGTAACTTTATAGCTCCGTACATCATCTCTAGGTCAACGGTGTGAGCGTGTGTGTTTCTGACCTGGACATATTTTGCAAACAAATTTCAGACGAATTTACACCTTGAACCCAAAAATGGTGTCCCTGTTTCCTTGTTGCTAAGAAACCCTTTCAGTTAAAATTGATGTTAAGACGGGAGGGAATGGAAATGTTCAAGTTGATGACTGAGGTTATGGTGGTGTGTTTGTGTGTGTGTGTAAGTGTGTGTGAGATCAGGTGTGTCTCTTCATGTGCAGGGCCAGGTGGTCGGATCTGCTGAAGGCTCGTTGGCACAGCACACACTCGTAGGGCTTGAGGCCGGTGTGTTTGCGGTAGTGTCGCGTCAGCTCGTCCGAGCGGGCGAACTTCCAGCCGCAGCCGTCCCACGTGCAGTGATACGGCTTCTCACCTGCACGCAGTACGAGAGAGGAATGTGATTACTGTACACCTTTGACACTGTGTTGTAAACATCTACCTAATGTTCAGCTGCAGTACTCTGATCTTCATCATGTGTGGATGTGATGTTTAATTCCATTAGTGACTGATATGAGTGTGTGTGAGCTTTACTGTGTGGAAGTGAGTGTGTGTGTGTGTTAGTGTGCACTTGTGTTTGAGTGTGTGTGTGTGCACGTGCATGTGCGTTTGTGCATGCATGTGTGTGTCTGTGTATGGTCGTGCGTGTGTGTGTGTGCATGCATGCATGTGCGTGTGTGTGTGTGCATGCGTTTGTGCATGTTTGTGTGTGCATGCAAATATGTGTTCCTGACTGTGCGTGTGTCTTACCGGTGTGTGTGCGCAGGTGAGCTTTGAGATGTGAGCTCTTGGTGTATGTCTTGCTGCAGTCGGGGTAGTGGCAGTGGTGTGCAGCTGCTCTCCTCCTACCCACCGTCCTCCTGCCGCGTCTCTCCTCGGGGCCTGCAGTGGGCGCTGTGGAGTCGGGCAGCGCGTTTTGGGTGGCGGGTACGGGGTGAAAAAGGGTGAAGGGAGCGTATCCGGGCGGGGCCGGATAGGGTCTGGGCTGGGCATAACCCTGTACCAGGCCGTAATGATGAGTGGGTGGGGTCACGGTCTGCCGACCGTACTTGACCTCGGGGAAGGTGGACACGGGCACTAGGGCGGGGCTGGTGTAGTAGTTCCCAAACTCGTTCCACGCCCTCACCTTGCCACTGGCGGTACCATCTCTCTCGACTCTCCCGAGATGCTCCGGGCCGTAAGCGCCGCTGCTGTAGACGTCATGGAGGGCGGGGCTTAAGCCGTCCTGGTCGGGGAGGAGCTCCATCAGGGCTCTGCCCCCCTGCGCCCCCACTGCGTCCTGCCCCGGCTCCTGCAGCAGAGCCCGCTGGGAAATGTAGTTGTGGTTGTGGGACTGATCCGGGGATGCTCCGCCCCATTCGGGCAGCATGAACTCCACGTCCCAGCAAGCCTCGCTGTCTGGCTGCTGCAGCCTGGTGGGGTGAGGGGGGTCGGTGTGGTCGGAGATGTGGTTGACGCTCACGGCTCGCTCCGACGGACAGTCCAGACTCGAGGGGCACTGCTCCAGCTTCCACATCTGGAAAGAGATCGGTGCAGGCGTCGGGCATTAAATTTAGCCTTAAAGGTAAAGGCCTTCAGTGTCCCCTTAATTTCTTCCCCTTTTTTGTCTTAAAGGCACGGTTTGTGGCTTAAAATGTTCTGCTTCACTGTTCTGCTAAAATTCGATTAATTGCACAGCCTTACTGCCTGATCAGTCCCACAAACTTGGACCGCTTGAAACACTTTACGGCAGACAGTCGTTTCTCGGACCCGCACGTAACAGACGACTTATAGCGAAACTTCAAAGCTATATTTAAACAGTCAAAAAATATGTAATTTATTTTTATATATACAGTATAACACTGCCCTTAAAGACAACTCAATTTATAAAAAAAATACATATAGTGTGGAGTCCAAATATTTAGCATAATTTCAGTTCATTCTGTTATTTTAGTAATTTATGTTTTAGTTCTGTCTGTGTAATAATCATTCATTTTGAAACTACTCACCTTTTTTAAATGACCTGATTTGAGAGTCTTTTAATTCTTTAAATCCATCCTTTTGATCTTTTTAAAATTAACTATATATGTGTGTAAGCCTATTTTATTACTTAAATCCATTATTTATTTGTTTTTATTAACTATTTTTTGTTAACTATTTATTTAATGTAATTTTTAAATACAAAAACATACATACTATATATGGCATCACTGTATATATAGAATTTACATGATATATAGCTTTAAAGTTTAGAAGTCTGTCTGTCTGTTATGTGCAGGTCCGGAAACGGCCGTCTGCTGTAAAGCGTTTCAAGCGGTCTAAGTTCGTGGGACCGATTGGGCAGCAATATGGCGGCTTTCCGAGTGCGCATGCGCGGAACCGATCGGGCAGCAGGGGCAGATCGGGTACTGACAGTTGGCTGTTGCAACCCTTCCTTTCCCCCTTTTTTTTAGGTCAGAAATTTAGTCTTTCTCTTTCTTGGCCACAAGGGGTGTTAAGGTTGATTCCCTATTTTCGTCACAAGGGGCACCATCATTAGGACTGTCATTCACTATTTTGGCTAAAAGGTGGTGTTTCCTTTAAGGATGTCATTGCTGGCACCACGTGATAATCACTCACTTTAATCTAACATTTTACACTAGGGGTGTTGAAATTAATCGATGCATTGCGAGGCAGACGTGGGTGAGTATACTGTCTGCCACGTTTTACTGTCTTAATTCTGCTATTACGTACTGCTATATAACCTCAATCGTGATGATCATTTATACTGTTTGCCACATTTCAGTGTCCAGATATCACATGCTTCTACTCTGTCTGCTACGTACAATGCTGCAGTTGCACTGAGCACTTTAGAAACATCTCATTGCACTTGTCATTTGTCTTAGAATAATTTTGTAAAATCAGAATAATTTTGTAAACTCAGGATAACCTAACATCAATACACGTTTTTATTTAGTATATACATGCAGATACACCTGTACCCAGCTTGAGTCTTAAATTACAATTGCACTCCATGCAAATATGTAACTTTATGTAACTTTATGTACCTTTTGTATATAAGATATAGTTTTATTTTTGTCTTATTCCCTGACCTCCTTATTTAAGTTTGTATTTGTATCTCTTTTGTTATTTTTCTAATTTGTGTAATTGTACAGTTATAAGAGCGGATCAGGATACATTTCACTGCATGTTGTACCTGTATAATTTGCACGTGACAAATAAAGAATCTTGAATCTTGAATAGCAGAGGTTTTTAACCAGCGGTCACCTGGCCACTAGTGGTCCACGCTGGTATTGCAGGTGCTCCGATCCGGTGTCACTATTGAAATCACTTTTTAAAACTTTTTTCATTTTTAAAAACATTTCGAGATGATCTGTGATGATTATGAATAATGGATTTCATGCAAATATCTAAAAATAATACAAAAAATATTCTCCCTCCCCACACTCGTACTGCTTAATCTGAGTGATGGTCCCTGGGACAGAAGCAGTTGAAAACCCCTGAATTGTATCATAATGATTTTGCTTGGTTATGGCATAAAAATTCAAGTTAAAAGAAACATCCCGGTAGCACTTTTGGCTGCCCAATCTGCGTGCAGTGTGAATTAATGTAGAAAAATTGATGAGCTGCATCGTGATGTATCGAGATACTGTATGTATCAATGTAGATTTACATACATGCATGTATACACATATGCATACATACACATACTGTACATACCTACATACATACACACACACAGGCATGCACATAAACACAAAATAATAATGTAACATTAACATAAGAACACGCCATAGTACAATAAGGATAAGGCAACGTGTAAAATCGAATGATAGAGTCGAATGTGTCGTTCACATGGGGTGTGAGTAAAAGTAATTTCCAAAATAACCATTTAACAATTTACCTTCCACAGTTGCACCTTTTAATGATAATTTATATGTCCAACAGTCTTTAGTCACTCCTCATGTGAGTGTCTGTCTTGTCTGTCTGCTGTGGTTCGGTTTCTATGTTTGCTCTTCAACTCTAGTTTAATCTCAAATTTGCATCCCTCTTTTGTCCTTCTCAAAGTTAAAGTTAAACTTTTATTGTCCTCCCAGATATATATACAAGTACACAGAGACGAGACGACGTGGCTCCAGTTTCTACAGAGTACAAAGAAGGTACGGAGAATATAACACATATTGTATATAAATCTTCATTTGTCTTTTCCATATATAAATAATTAAAAAGTAAAGTAGAAAAGGAAAATGTGCAATTGCATTTACGTGAGGTATTCGGTGATGTGTGCACATATTGCAACAGTAGTCAAGTCAAGCAAAGGTACAAATACAATCCTGCAATTGTCTTTTTGCATTAAATGTGCATAAGAGAGTATAATATAATATTGTGTGCAGCAGTATAATATGAATATTCAGATGAGCGGAGGAGTTCTGCGTCTCAGCAGCAATGGCAGGTATATCTAGGCTGTTAAAACTACCTCTTTTGGCAATATGTACAAAATACATAGTTCATTCAACCAACCATTCTTAAGAAGAAATTTGTTCATAAAGCCCACTTTATCAAGATTCTGACGTTTACCAGTTTCTTTGTTCCTATGCAAAAACAGAACCTACAAACGGCTGAAGCGCTCCTACATTTTATGGGACGCATGTTTGAGCAAAACCTTAGCTTATTGGGTTTTCTTCAATCCTACAGTTACATTAAACCAATTGAATGAATAAAAAATATAAAAAAATAAGAAAATATTGGTGAATAAGGCCTTTTGTTTTTATTCAGTGTACTTACATCCAAAATATTCCAAAATGATTGATCTGTTCAAGTACAGTGAACCCAGACTCTGTTCTACAGGCTGCTTGTTGCTGTAAAAGAGCTTTTGCCATGACCATATCTCATTATCTTATTAGAACACACACACACACACACACACACACACTCTCTAACACTCTACCCCCCTCTATACCACCTCCACCCCTACTCACTTCATGTGCACTGAAATATCAGCTCTATAAAACCCCCCGGCGGTTATAAAACTGTAGTAATGTGATTACTGATGATGGATGTGACACGTGAGGAGTGTGAAGGTGAAACTCACCGTGGGGTCGGCGCTGCAGACGTGTGTGAAGTAGTTGAAGGAGGGCAGCGCTGCCTGCGTCCCGGCCATGCACCAGCTGCAGCTTCACGCTCCTCTATACACACGAATACGGTCAGTGGCGCACAGTTCGGAACTCCAAAAAACGCCCAGAAACTCCTCCGGCACCGGTACTGCTACATCGAGCTGCTCTGCACAGTCAGTGGAGGGTCAAGAGAATCAGTCTATGGTCAGGACAGCCAGTTTAGGGGTAGAGAGTTAGTACAGCCAATTTGAGGTCAATAAAGCCAGTTTAGGGTCTGTACAGCCAGTTTAAGGTCAGCCGTTTTTAAGGTCAGTACAGCCAGGCTAGGGTCAGTACAGTTGGTTTAAGGTCAGTATAAGGTCAGTGGTACCAGTTGAGCCGCACTACAGGTATGAAGGTGTGTGTTCCAGGCGTTGGTGTCGTGGTTGTGTCGCTGCTGACCCCCCTCTCCGCCCCGCTGCCCCTCGCTCTGCCCCTCGCTATCAGCTGCACCCCGGCTTTTAACCTCACAGCAGCTCGGCCGCTCGTGCGCTGCAGGGCGGAGCTGTGGTGTGTGTGTGTGTGTGTGTGTTTTCTGGTATGAATATTTAAGACAGAAGTTGCCCTTTCTGCAGTTGCGCTTGCCAGCCCTCATTTCTTGGCGTTTTGCTTCACAAGGGGCAGTTTGAATGACTCGGCTTCTCTTTGCTCCATGTTATAAAGCTCTCGTGGTACAAGCTGACGCTGCAGTGTGTATGATGTCTGATCCGGGTTCTTCATTTTGGATCGGGGCTTTGGGCTCGTTGATCATTGAGCTGATGTGGATGTATTGATGTGATTGGTGCAGATCGATGTATCGTTACAGCCGTCGTCATGACTTGGGAGGATTCAGTCTGTTTGATATGTGACACATTGGGCAGGACTTATTAGCGCTGAGTTTAGCAGAGCTGTTGGTGTATTTTAGCAGAGGTGCTAATATAAGCAGTATTGATGTTAGCATGAATGTATTGATGTTAGCATGTGAGTTAGTGAATGTATTGATGTTGGCATGTGAGTTGGCAGCAGCTTGACGTTACTGACGTTACGGTGAAGTTCCTGGAAGTGGTGTCTGTGTGTGTGTGTGTGTGTGTGTGTGTGTGTGTGTGAGTGTGTGTGTGAGTGTGTGGGGTATTTGTGGGTGTGTGATTATCTGCACCGTTAGCACACAGTGTGTAAGCTCCTGCCCTCAGCCTGATAACGCAAGCTGGCCAATCCCTCACAGATAAACACACACTCTCTCTCTCTCTCTCTCTCTCTCTCTCTCCATTCAGTTGTAGGTATCTGGTCAGTTAGTGTGTGTTCTGACGAAACTCCACTGAACACACACTCGTGTCGAGATGCCATTTTAATGGTGTGAGGTATTCATTGATTTGTGCAAATATTGCAACAGCAGTCAAGTGGAGGAAAAACTACAAATACAAAACAATTGTATAGTAAATCTGCAATGTGTAATTGTAATTACATTTGACCCGTTCTCACGGTGGTTAGTACTGTCGCCTCACAGCCAGAAGGTTGTGGGTTCGGATGAGTCAAAAGCAGGGATCGCATGTGGTGGTGGTGCTGCTGCACTGTGTGCTGTGTTCACAATGGCAATCATTCACTATCATTAATGAACAGAGACTGGGTGTGATGTGCACGTTCATCCAGATCAGATCTGTCTTGTTTCTCAGCATGTTTCTGTCTCCTCTGTAGGGGGCACCGCTGAGCCTCGTTTATGACGCACTGCTCACAACTAGAAATAAGTGAGTGATTATTTGTCATTGTGAATACAGCACGAAAAATATTATTTTAATCTGTATCCAGGTGGATTCCAAATGGATAAAGAAGGTTTTCCGCCTGGCACTAACCTTATTTTTCCTCACAATATTGGTGGTGGGAACTGATTAGATTCGATCAATATCACTTGTGGATTCTGCCTATCAATCCAATTCCCCATCAGTCCTCTTATCGATTCCTTTTTGAGTGTAAATAAAGTAGTTCTACACAGTTCTGCACCAGAAACAACCATTTTCTTTTTCCCAAAATTATATCTGCACAAGACTGTGAACGTCAACACATTGATATTGATATTCAGAGTTGTTATTCTGCAGAGAGAGACATTCTATGGTTCAGTTTATGAAGAACAATAAGGTTAGTGCAGGTGGAGACACTTCTTTATCCATTTGAAATCCATCTGATATAGAATAAAATTATTTAATAACATCATGCATTTTTCTACATTTATTTTTTACTCTAACATTATAGAATGTAAATAAATATTTTCTGATTAATGTAAAATGGAGAAATACTTGAGTTTTGGTGATTTTTGAGCAGCATTTGGACTGATTTTGGCCTATAACTGATTTTTGACTCATTTCTGGGAGAGAAGTTCAGTTTTGTCATGAGGGCGTTGGCACGCGCGTCGGGAATAAATAAATATCAAGTAAATGTCTGTACTGTGAGTAGAACGCTGTTGTTATTTATCAGCTAAAATATAAGTTCTGTCTGTAATAAACGGGACGATTGAACTGAACTGGAAGGTTTTAGTGAATGTTGGACTTTCCTGTGAGAGTCGTAACAAACGCAGCGTGTGTGTTTACATGGTGAAAAATATCATTCATTCTCATGATTCCTGGTGGTTGAAGGTCAAGTCGCAGAGAGTGTGACGTAATGAACCGCGACGCAAAACAATTCTGTTGGAACTGATCAATTGGAACCGGTTCTGAGTTTTTCGATTCCCACTTCTACACAGCACTAAGCCATAAAATGTCTCTGCATAATAAAAATGCTGCAAGTCAATAAAACACACACTGTTCTTACTATTTCTAGTAGTTAAATCCACAGTTTCAGCACCTTTATACTACATGAAGCTAAAACAAATAAGCCTTTCTACAGGCGCAGGTCAGATTTCAAGAGTGTGTCAGCATTTACACGTCAAACTATGACAAATCTGAGTAGCACAGGGCGTCCTGCACCAAGATAAAGCATGTGGAGCACTTCTACACACACACACTAGAATAAGCCTAAAAACAAAGGTATAGAAAAAGGCTCAGGGATGTAAAGGTTGCCACACTGAGTTGACATTGCATCAGTTATTCCATTGAGTTGAAGTAACTGAATGCGTGAATTGTGTTAACATGACTTTACTGATTCAAATCATTTTTTACTGTAGAAAGATCCAGCTGTGTACGCCGTGCCGCTCATGTGAGGCGTTATTCTGGAAGGATGTGGTTTGAAACCCAACTTATGTCATTGTCATGCTTATTTATCCTCATTCACAAGAGGAAGTTGCTCACAAAGACTCTCGGAGTGAGGTCCCGGCTCTCACAGCATCTCTTTACCTCACACACATATCCTCTTACACACACACACAAACACACACACTGTGGATTAAGTGTCCATTAAGAGCCCGAGTTCCTGCATTGGACCTCACAGAAATGCTGCCGTGTGGATTCGTCTTCTCGTTTCTGCTTGTATTCTGCTCGTCTGGACCGCTCTGTGTGCTTGGTAAGTGTGTGAAAAATCTCTCTCTTTAGTTACGCAACAATGGTAGTGATTATTAAAATTTGTACGTAAACCGGGCTGGGAATGTGGTGGATGTACTGCATTAAGCAGTCTGAATGTGGAGTAGATGGGACATGAGCAGTGTTCACAAGGATTCTGATCGTTGGTTTATTTGAGTGTTTGTCATTTTGAACACAGCACCAAATGTGAAGTCTGCATTTGACCCATTCATGAAGGAGCAGTGGACAGCTTTTTCAGTGCTTAGGGACTCAAGAGTACTTTAGTGGTACCTTTATGGGTCCTGCGATCGTTACGTTAACCTAATTTTATATGGTAGTGTTTGGTTTTTCAGGTTAAAAGAGTTCCTTAATCGGGTTCCGACTGCTGATTTCTCCACCACAGCGCTCACTCCTTTTATAGACTTCCGCCGCACCGTTCCCTGTTCCACCTCGATTTCACTCTCGCCGTCTCTCATCCGATCTGACCTGGCCTGTGTTCCTCCTCACATCACGATTTTGTGTAATCTTCTTTTTATTTCTCGTTAGGACTCATTTGTCTTTGGGAAGCTCGTTGGAAGTGTGAGATATGACGAGTGCTGTTCGAATTCAAAAAGCTACACGCACATCTTCTCCTTCACCTCCCACCTGTTTCTTAGCTCATTCACAGCTTATACCAAACTTACTACCACATCCTTCATCGCTTTTTAGAATATTCTCCCCCATCTCTCTTCAGTCTGTGACTTTAAATCCGATCTTAAAACCTTTCTGTTTAATGACCATTTTTCCTAAAGTGCTCTTGTCTGAAACTACCCTGGGTTTTTAAAAGGTGCTGTATAAATAAAATCGTATTATTTGGCGTCTAAACGTTTAAATTAGAGATGCACTCATCCAACTTTGTCAGTTCTGATACCTATGCTTGTGCTTTGGGTACGGGCCGACCCCGAGTACCGATCTGTTAGCAGTGTTTAATGAATAAGTTGTGTATTTCTCTGTGAGGAGGAGACTGAGATGATTCTGTTCTGCTTCAGTAAATATTCGACTTAAATCCTGTTTTCCTACTAAAACACTGTGATAATTACACAGCCATATGTATATGCTAAATGATTTATCAATAAAATAACATCTCAAACATGACTCCTTTAATCACAGTTGTCATTTAGTGACGCTCCCTAATCCTGCGGCGCTAAAACCATCAGGAACTCGTTATCGGATCGATATCCGATCCATGTGTCGGATCAGTGCGTCCCTAGTCTAATACCTATTCAGACTGCAGGATTTCATTATGTTGCGATCGCAACTGTTGACGCAAATTTTATCAGTCCCTGTGAATTTATTACTATCGTGCAATTTTGGCCAGTCACTGCAACTTTTCCTCAATTTTTGACCAATCATTGTTGTTTCCCACAAAACACTGCGCCATACGTCAGCGAACTCACTTTCTTGTTATATTTAGAAGATGCAGGAAACGTGGGATAAAAACAACACACAGTAGTCAAATCAAATAAACTTTGTCATCTCTGCTATATACTGTACAGATATACAGAGAGACGAGACTCCAGATTGTACAGTGCAGTAGGAAATAAAGAACAAATAAGGCACATGGAATGAACAATATATAAATAGAATACAAAATATACATTTTAAACTAGGAATGGAATATTAAATATAACTTTAAACTAGTACCAGAACTAGAGGTAGATAGAGAGACAGTTTGGATGCAGTATCACCTACAAAAGTGGACGTTGACTTTTACACTGGATGTGCAGGAGGTTAGAAACACTTTCAATATGAACAATTCTGTATCCAGCCTTTTAATAAAACAGCATCTCTTAAAAACATGACTAACATTTAAGTTTTGCAGATATTATAACAGTAGCGGAGAACTGGGGTCTGTAATATTTTTCAATAATTTGTGTGGAAACAGTTGGTGAGAAAGCAGAGATGTTCACAAGTCATTTTTGTCAAGTCTCAAGTCTTTAGTCCCAAGTCCAAGTCAAGTCTCAAGTGACTGAAATAAACGTTCTCTCATCAGATGCATCTAAGATAATACTGCATTACTGTATGTTTTAGATTAAACGCATGTACTGTACTATATCATCTATTATTATACACTAGAGTATTAAAATTGATCAGAACATGCGCTTCAGAGGGCTATTTTATTTGTTTATTTTTAAATCTTTCTTTAACCATTATTATTATTATTATTATTATTCGACTATATCCATCAGGATACACTATAAAGTTTTATAGAACACCTAAATCCGAGTCAAGTGTCAAGTCGTTGAGGGCAAGTCTAAAGTCAAGTCACAAGTCTTTGTTTGTGCAACTTAAGTGTGACTCAAGCCCGAGTCTCAGACTCGTGTCCCCATCTCTGTGAGAAAGTGACATGTGATTTATACATTCAATGTTCAATGGTTGTGAAAATAAGTAGCGGCAGTGCAAAATTATTATAGCAGCGTTGTAGCAACAGTCATTTGAGGAGGAATTACTATTTCAATCATCTCACATTAAGTGTGTCAGACCAGCAACAGTTTGGAGTGATCATACTGTACAGTTTATAAATATAAACCTTATTCTTGAACATCTTTCCTGAGACAGTTTCAGTGCAACATGAATGAGATGGTCCGTACAGCAGCATGTGCATCACAGCGGCGGTGCGGTGTAAAGTGCAGAGGTGCAACAGAGTCAGTTAGTCCACAGTCTGTGTGTGTGTGGGGGGGAACGTGTGAGGGCAGGAGGTCTGTTCAAGAGTCTGATGGCTTGTGGGAAATAGCTATCACGCATTCTGGTGGATCGAGTCCGGATGCTGCGATAGCGTCTGCTGGATGAAAGGAGTGTAAAGAGTCCATGTGAAGGATGTGAGGGGTCGAGCACGATGCAGGAGGCCCTCCTGATGCAGCGTTTGTAGATGATGTCCTGCAACGGCGGGAGAGACGCACCGATGATGTTTCCAGCTGCTTTGATGATCCTTTGTAGCCGCCTGTGATCGGCAACAGTGCTGTTACCAAACCAGACGGAGATGCAGCTGGTCAGGACGCTCTCTATGGTGCCCCTGTAGAACATGCTGAGGGTGGGAGGAGGGAGTTTGGCTCGCTTCAGCCGTCTCAGGATGTGGAGACGCTGCTGGGCCTTTTTGGTGATGGAGATGGTGTTGATGGTCCAGGTGAGGTCGTCTGAGATGTGAACTCCCAGGAACTTGGTGTTTTTTACAGTCTCAACTGTGGAGCCGTGGATGCTGAGAGGTGTGTGGGTGGGGCGAGTTCTCCTGAAGTCAACAATTATCTCCTTTGTTTTGTCCACATTCAGCGACAGGTTGTTCTCACTGCACCAGGCAGCCGGCCGCTGAACCTCTTCTCTGTACACCGACTCATCGTTGTTACTGATGAGCACCACCACGGCGAATTTGATGATGTGGTTTGAGCTGTGCAGGGCAGTGCAGTCGTGGGTCAGGAGTGTGAACAGAAGTGGACTGAGAACGCAGCCCTGAGGAGCTCCTGTACTCAGCCTGATGGTGCTGGAAACGTTGTCGCCGATACGGACGGACTGAGGCCTCTCTGACAGGAAATCCAGTATTCAGTTACAGAGTGAGGTGCTCAGTCCCAGCTTGCTCAGTTTCACACACAGTCTTTGGGGGATGATGGTGTTGAATGCTGAACTAAAGTCTATGAACAGCAATCTAACATAAGAGTCTTTATTATCCAGGTGAGAGAGGGAAAGGTGACGTGCAGAGGATATGGTGTCCTCAGTTGACCTGTTTGAAAAATCGCAAACTTTGACTTGCTGCCGCAACTTTATTGCAACAAAATCACTTAAATTTCTCAACCTGGACTTTTCCACCCCGTTACTGAAGCTACAGAAGAGAGAGCTAGAAATTCAGTTCTAATCTGAGAGTTTCAGAGTTTACCACACCTGTGAGATGAGCTACGTTTCCTCTCATCACACAGGAGCTTTCAGAGCTATTCTTAAACTTCACGACACAATCTTTCCATGCATGTTGTGCGTATGGTCTGCAGGGGACTATCTGAGAGATTAAAAAAAACTACAGCATATAAGCAGACTAAGGGTCAATCGATTATTAAGAGACGGCAGTGGAGCCACAGCAGCGCACCTTCTAATTACTTAATATCGGTGATGGTCAAAATTAAACACAGATAAAGATAGTCGACAAAATGGTTAACATCGGCCCCTAATAATCGACTGACCCTTACTTTTAGTGGAATTGTCTTTTTACTCACACCTTTAGTACTTTAGGTCATATCACAATGTCTTATTGTTTTATTTGCGCCATGTGGCAGTAATGAGTAGTGTAACGTTTAAGCAGTTGGCCCTGTGATCGAAAGGTGGCCGGTTCAAGTCCCGACGTGCTAAAGGTACTACTGAGGTACTCGTGAGTAAGGTACCGTCCTTACTCACGCACTGCTTCCCAGGTGCTGCCCAAAAATCTGCTCCTTCACGAATGGGTCAAATTTGGTTGTGTTGTATGGTGCTGTGTTCACAATAATCGCCGCTTGTGGCCTGATGTTCATTATTATCATGACTGATGTTGGTGCTTGCTGCTTCTTGTTGTTGCTCAGTTGCAGGAGAAGAGGGTGCGGTGAGGTACGAGCCTCCTCCCGCCCCGGCGCTGCGGCAGGTGATGCGTGACGCCTCCTCTGTGGTGCTGCAGTGCCAGGCTCCAGCTGGGCACGGCGGTCGGAGGTTCCGGCTCTTCCTGGTGCAGCAGCAGGTGCAGTCGGTGCAGTTCGATGAGCAGCAGCAGCAGGCCCACTTCCAGCTGCAGGGTGACAATGCTACAGCAGGGAAACTCTACTGCTGCCAGTACGACAGCAGCATGTTTAGCACCTACCTCCGCCTTCCTGCATCTTCAGGTGAGTTTACATCACCTAAAACCACACAAAACATGAGGTGTGGACGCACGGGACATTTGGGGCAAGTGGTCCTGGGTATGGGGCTGTTGTACAGGGAAGCGGGTGGACTGAAAAACCCTAAATGTGGGTTCAGATCTCATCAGAGACATTGAGGTGGTGGTGGTGGTGGTGGTCTTGTGGTTAGTAGATACTCGCCTCAGAAGGAAGAGGTTGTGGGTTCGAATCCTACTTCCAGCACTGCCATCATTGGGTACTCTTAACACCAATTAGGAAAGTGAAGTCCTGCTAAATTGGGGCAGTTGGTTTACTGTAACGATTAGGGCGTTCGCCCCGTGAACGGAAGTTTGCCGGTTCAAATCCCGAACCGGTAAAGGTACCACTGAGGTACTCATGAGCAAGGTACCGTCCCCAAATACTGCTCCACAGGTGCTGCCCATGTCAGCTGCCCACTGCTCCTTCACGAATGGGTCAAATTCAGAGCTCATGTGGTTGTGGTGCCCTGTGTGCTGGGCTGCGTTCACAATGACAAATAATCGCTTAAAATCGGGGTTTAATGGAGGTGATGTCGCTGTAAAACTTGCCCAGGTTTTATCTTCCAGTGAGGTGTTAGATGACAGATGTGCAACTCTGCGAGGCATCATGTCTCTTCCTGAACGCTGACATAAAGGGGATGTTGGCCAACGCTGAGTGTGTGTTGCATAAAGAACTGTGTGTACCATGAGAAACTGTGTTAATAGCTGTTTACAGTATTGGTACATGAAATAGTATTACTTTATTCATCACCAAATTGTCACACATGCCTTAATACTGAGTGATCAGAAGGTCGCCGGTTCAAGTCCTGGACTGGTAAGGGTACCGCTGAGGTACTCATGAGCCAAGCACTGCTGCCAAAAAAGCTGCGCACTGCCCTGTCATGGATGGGTCACACATTCATAAATGCTGTGTTCACAATGACAATTTACAACATATATATTTAACAGTTATACATTTACAATCATTTAGCTGATCTTCTTATCCAGAGCGACTTCTATTTCCTAAATTCAGGGACAGTCTCCCTGCAGCAACTTGGGGTTAAGGGTCTTGCTGAGGGACCCATCGGTGGTAGTGCTGGAGGTAGGATTCGAACCCACAACCTCTTGGTTTAAATAATCTTTTTTGCGTATTGGATCCAAATATCGGTTATCGGTCCCGTTAACTAGCAATAATCGGTATCGATATCGACCCTGAAGAAACAATATCGATCAACCTCTTTATAACAATTACAGCTGTTTCTAATGATAAAAAACGAGGAATGACAAGATACAGAAACAATTAGGAGTCTTCATATTTCAACCTTATTACAACCAGCTCAGTCTGCTCTAGTGGTCGACCGATATTGGTTTTTCCAGGGCCAATATCAATTCCGATTATTGCTAGTTAACCGGTGCGATAACCGATATTTGGAACCGATATGCAAAAATAAAAATAAAATCTCAATAAGAGGGAAAATCAAAGAGTTTTTTGATATATGGAGGCGATTTCTACAATTTGTGTCAGTGTGATGTGATGTTACAACGTTCAGTGGAAACAGAGGGGAAGAATGATGTCTTTGGAGGGACAAAATTGTTTCAATGCTCTTCTGCTCCAGTTGTATAATAAATGTTAATGCCAGAGATTTTTTATTTTATTTTATTTCTATATTATTTTATTTATTTATCTACCTATTTTCAGTTGGGATGGGGTGGGATTGTTGGTGTTCTTGGTTGTAGTGTGTTTTTTTCTGCTCATGTACCATTGGAAAACATTAATAAAAATATTTCTGACAAAGGTTATAGATCAGATGTACAATATTTCCACTTATAGGCAAAGTGATCGGACGCTTTGGCTGATAATTTCCAGTCTTCTTTACTCTTGACTTTTCATGAAATTAGCCACCAGCGAATCATCTGTCTCCATTAAGTGCTGTCTTCTGCCTCCTCTAGCCTCACACCAACTAACTCCGTGTACTGATAATTTCAGTAATTAGCAATAATTGGTATCGATATTGGACTTGAAAAGCCGTTATTGGTCGACCTCTAGTTCTGTAACTGAGGTCAAATGTTTTATCGTGGTTTTTGATTTGTTGTTTGCCCAGCTCTGGCTTAGGCCGGTTTCATGTAGAGCTGCTTTGTGAGGATTTTGTCATTGTGAACACAGCACAGCGCACGCTGCACCACAGCCAGTGGTTTTCGTTGTGATTGTTTCCATCTTGCTCATCAGCACCGTCAGCAACGAGTCAGAATCAAAGATTTTTGGGGTGTAGTGCTGTGGCACTCCCATAGCTCCAGACTGTCTATGACAGACACATGCAGAAGTTCGTTTAAGACCCTCCTCGTCTCTTTGTGCTGTTTTTGGGGCCCACTCATCACCACTAGTGCGTGTGTGTATGTGATGATGTTACCTGAGTGTTGTGGTTTCGATGTCGCAGCAGCTCAGAGGCATGATCATAGGGTTTAGATGTGTGACAGTTAAACGGGTGAGCGCTGAGGTCACGATCCACTTCCTGTCTAAAAGAGGGAACACAACCATTAAAACCAAAAATATACCCACCCAGACCTCATCTCACACCCCAACACACACACACTTTCTGATTAACTAGCTTTTTCAGTAGAGAAACTACCTTTAAAACACTAGCTTTTTTGGTAACTTTTTCATACAAATTTAAGTGAATTTTAAGTGATTATTATAAGGAGCAGTGGGCAGCATTTTTGGCAGTACCTGGGGAGCAGTGCTTAGGAATGATACCTTTATATGAGTACCTCAGTGGTACCGGGCCGGGACTTGAACCGATGACCTTCTCTTGGGTCAAAGACTGGTATTATACATTTACATTTACCACGCGTTTAGCAAACTGTCTTATTCGGAGGACTTCCGTTTTCCTGAAGCAGTTAGGTTAAAGGTCTTGCTAGGGACCCGAATGATGGTAGTGCTGGAGGTTGGACTCGAACCCACAACCTCTTGGTCTGAAGGTGAGGATCCTAGCCACTAGACCACCATCACCTCCGCTAGCAGGCGTTGTGATTGGTTTTGAATTGGCAAAAGTGTCCTCTGATTGACTGTGGTGCCCATGGAGCGCTTGGTCATTGCATCACAGTGCAGCTGCCAGGTAGAGTCGGAGGACGGAGACCACCTTGGCCAAGATGGAATAAAGATTTATTTCATTCTATATTCTATCCTCCACAATAAATCTGTTAACCCCGCCCCTCCTCAGCTCTCGGTGTCGCCTGGTACTAAGTTGTGCCAGGCAGGTACCTGGAAGTTCAGTGCCAGAGCTCCGCCCACCTCTCGAGCGTCTCCCTCAGTTTAAGTGCTGATAAGGCGTGGGTGGGTGGAAATGCAGGCACCGGCGCGAACTTGCCGCCGCGCGGTGCTGGTCGCTCAGCCGAGCCACGCTTCAAGAGTGAGCCCCGCTGGAGCTGGCGTCTTCACCTGCCTCTACCTGCCTCCCCCAGGGCGAGGAAACTGACAGTCCCGCTTCAAGCGCCCCCGTCTCCATCACTGTCAAGGTAGAATTAGCTCTATAAACAAAAAGCGAGGAATGACAGAAGCGACACCTGGGCGGGGCCGTTGTCTTGGCAGCAAGCTTAAATCCATGTGATCTAAGTGGTTTTCTAGAATTTAAAAAGCCAGACATTTTATTTCAAAATTCCCCTGCTGGTCTCTTCTCCTTCTCGGGAAATGCCTTTTGAGATTCAGTCAATACTAAGGAAACATATTGAGTTCTGTAAATGGTGCAGTAAGTTGTATGTTCTGATTGGAACTCTGAGTGTAATGTTTATCCATTTTTGACATTT
The DNA here is from genome assembly GCA_032718565.1 of Distichodus sexfasciatus. NCBI lineage: Eukaryota > Metazoa > Chordata > Actinopteri > Characiformes > Distichodontidae > Distichodus > Distichodus sexfasciatus. Next base: position 33,656 of record JAVGVS010000404.1, on the reverse strand, counting down.
TATATTGTAGAAACATCTCAAAACCAATAACATCCAGTTACAGTGTCAAATGCCGATATCTCCCTGATGTCTCTGTGTGTTACTCATGTCTCTATATCTCCTTTGTCTGTCCCATGTCTTGTCTCCGTTTTCTTTACGTCTCATGTCTCTGTTCCTCTCGTGTCTCTGTGTTCACTAACATGTCTGTGTTTCTCTCTCATGTCTTTGTGTCTCTCTTGTCTCAGTGTCTCTCTCATGTCTCCATACAGCGCTGCTTAAAAGTTTGTCGACCCCTTACAACTTTCTATATTTCTGTAAAAACATGACTTAAAACATCATCAGATTTTCACAGAAGTCCTAAAAGTAGATAAAGAGAACCCAGTTAAACAAATGAGATAATATACTTCATTATTATTAATTAACTGAGGAAAATGACGCAATGTTACATGTGAGACCCTCCACGGCAAAACCACTACATTTCAAATACCATAGCGGAGGTTTCCCAGAAAACCAGTGTTTATGTTCATTAAGGGTAAAATGTTGGATTTTTTGTTTAGTGTTTTGAAACAGTGGAAGGTCTGTACTGTGCTGTTGTGTGAATAAATTTGGCTAGCTTACCCTTTCAATCCTAAGCGTGACTTTCTTGAGGTGAGAATTCGAATTTCCAGCAGAATGTTAAAGTTTGTGTTTTGACGCTCTGCTTCCATCTTCGCTAAATCACTGTGGTTGACTAGCGTGAAGATGAACCTTTGCTTTCAGTATCTGGTGTGACTCCCTTTTCTCTACATGTCTCTGTGTCTCACTGATGTCTCTGTGTGTCTCATGTGTCTGTGTATCTACCTGATGTCTCCGTATGTGCCTCTCACGTCTCTATATCTCCCTTGTCTCTATCACGTCTTTTTGTCTCCCTTTTCTCTACATGTCTCTCATGTCTGTCTCTTTGATGTCTCTATTTCCTCTGTGTCTCTGTGTCCCTCAAGTGTCTGTTTCTCTCTCATGTCTCCATATGTTTCATGTCTCTGTGCCTCTCTTGTCTCTGTGTATCTCTCATGTCCTTATGTCTGTCACATGTCTTTGTCTCCCTGATATCTCTGGGTATCTCCCGGGTGTGTCTGAGTCTCTTCTGTGTTTCTGTGTTCCCCAAGTCTCTCACGTCTCTCCTGTGTGTCCCTCTGCAGCTCATCTGCCGACTCCTAGCTTGTCTCACGCTGCGGATGATGGCGGTTTGTTGTGCACCGGCTCCCCCTCGTAGCCGGGTGCGTACTTCTCGCTGTTCCGTCAGGGCACCGCCTTGCCGACTGCCACTCAGCACGCCCACATGGTACCTTTAGCGCCCTCTTCACCCTGCCAGCACGGCGTTTAGGGTACCGGTGGACACCAGGGGCGTCTTCCAGTGTCAGTACCGTGTGATGCTGGGGAAACACTGGGTCAATTCCCAGCTCAGCGCCCCCTACAGCCTGCCGTGTAGCGCAGGTGGGCACGTGTACCTGTGCGTGAGTTATGTTGTGTCTGGTAGCTTCAGGCTCGGTAGAGTCTGTAACTGTTCTTAACTCTAGAGCCTGCAAGTCCTGAATCCCTCCAGAGATGCTCAGCAGACCTTTTATTGAGATAATTTCTTGACCTAAAATTTTGAGGCAATTAACTATTAATTAAAATGAAGGCAACAAAACCACTATTATTTTTATTAACCATTAATCATTGTTATTTTGAAGGTAAACGTGAGGCGTTTTTAGCACACACGTCTTCTAAACAGTAGAAAGGAGTGAGTTCGCTGATGTATCGCTCAACGATTTGCAGGAAACAACAATGATTGGTCAAAAATTGTGGAACAGTTGCAGTAAATGGTCAAAATTGCACTGTAGTAATGATTCGCTGTGATTGGTTGAATTTGATTTAATAGTTATGATTGCAACATGGCGAAATCCTGGAAGGTCTGATGTAAATTTGTAATTGTGCAGTTTAGAAAAAGTGTGGTTAATAACAATTGCAAACTTAAATCTAGACCATGATTTATTGAATATGAATGTGTAATTGTGTTATTAAAGCAATTGCAAATGTAAGAGAATCTTTCATTTATAAGTTACTAGATATGTTTGTAATTGTGTAGTTAAGAACAATTGCTGGTTTATAACAATTACCTGCATTCACTATATATATACCTCAGATCTTAATAAAGAATATTGAATGTTGCAGAGTCTCACCTGTCCCGTCTCTACCTGCTGTTTCAGGGTCAGCCTCCTGCAGTGACAGCACCCCTGCTACTGATAACACCCCCCCACACACAGGTAACAAATTCTGCCTCCTCAATCAGGTGTCCGACTTTGCGAGGCCAGGTTTTTGTAAGTGATGAGCAACTGCAGCAGTTACACATACCACGTTTACCATTTAACCGTTAGGCTTTAATTTAATCCCGAACACGAGAATGATTTGATCTGCTTAGAAAATAAAGCTATCGATCGTAACTGACTAACTAGCGTTAGTTATACCCCGAAATTCAACCAACACACACACACACCTCTCCTTACGTCTGTGTTGTGGATGTGTGTGTGCTCCAGCAGAAATTAGTGTGGACGTGGCTCTGGTGACGGCTCCTTCTCGGCCATGTACTCTTTTATATGAGTGCTCGGCATTCTGAGCTACACTACTGAACATGGTTTGTAGTACACACAACCACACACACATCAAGCACCCTTACACATGCCCACACACACGTGTATATACTCATATATCCCATAAATATAGATAGATACATACTTACTTTTTTACTTGCTTAATTCATACATACATGTTTATCTACATATATATTTATATACTTGTTTACTTATATGTGTACATAGATACTTATCTAACACGACCTATACTTTCATACTTACCTTTTTACTTTGTTATATACATACTTGCTTACTTTTTTGTACTTGTAGTGTCATGCATGTACTTACATATACATGATGCGTAGCACATAGTCAAATATTGCCTTGCCTTGCTTAGTTATATGTACTTACATACTTACATACATACATACATACATACATACAGTACCTATTTACTTAGTTAAATACATGCATATTGATTACATACATACGTATGTACATAGATACTTACATACTTGGTTACTTTCTTACATACGTACATGAATGCCTACTGCCTTTTACTTAGTTATAAACATACATACTTACATACATACGTACATATATACATATATATTTTTACATACTTGCTTACTTTCTTACATATGTACATATATACGTATGTACAGCACATATATACGTACTCACCCACCTACATGTTTACTTACAGTAGTTATATACAGACATGCATACTTCTTTTTTAACTTAGTTAAGTACATACATACTTACCTACATAGATACTTATGTACATGTATACTTACCTAGTTATCTTTTGTACATACATACTGTACATATACTTTTACATACATACTTATTTTATTTACATACATACTTATGTACATATATACGTAAACACTTACTAACATGCATACAAACATACATGTATTTTATATGCTTTATCAGTCCTGAAATTTACTTGGATATCAGTAAGCAGCACGCCTGAAGCACAATAAAAACAAAGCATGCAAAACAAAAGGACAAAAGACAAGATATAAATAATAATCATAATGAAAATAAAAATAAATGAATAAAAAATAATTAAATAATTAAATTAATAATAATAATAATAATAATGTGCATATGTACAGTTACTGTTTATGGTATAAATATCTAGTTATGTCATATATATGTCTTATATAAGTACTATTACTATATATAATTACTATATTATAGCTTTTAATGGCTATTCACCTTTACTGGATTTAGCTGAAGTCTGTTTGTTTCTGTTTTAAGTTTCATAGCCTTGCCATAATTTCAATTATCCCCTAATATGCTTGTGTCCAGTGGCCGTAAAATGAAGTATAAATGTATATTTTAGGACAGCGTTTCTCAATCTCAGTCCTCACGGACCACCGCTCTGCACAGATTCGACATTCAGCCGATGCTACTGATTAGCTAATTAGCAGCGTAGGACCAGCGTCGTCAGTGCAGAAATAGTGTGAAATGTGCAGGCGGTGAGAATGATCATATCTAGTTTCTTATGATGTTTCATTGACTTTCATCTGTTAATCAGGGTGCTTTTCATTACGTGTCTTATTATGACTGTGTATAAGATGAGTAAAGAATCTCATGAGATATTTGTCCACTCTGTCTTCATACTTTTTACAGCTAAAAGAGCACATTTGAGAAAAAGAGACAGAGGTAAGAGCTGCAGGTCAAATTGTGCTGATGAATTATTTCATCAATAGTAATAATTAATGGAGATGTATTATGAACTGTTTCATATTATAGGACTACTGTTGTACTACTCTATACTACATATACTATATTGCTATAGTATTTTACTATTATAGTACAGACTGGCAAAATGTCTCTAAAGTCATTTATTATGAGCAGTTCACTGTTTACAGTACGTACTGTGTGTGTGTGTGTGTGTGTGTGTTTGTGTGTACAATGCATTACTGTGTGTGTGTGTGTGTGTGTTTGTCCTGAATGTTTAATTATTATTTCCTCTGTTTGTCTGATTTGTGTAATGGTGTTGTAGGGAACAGGATGTCTTCTGGCAGCAGGTGCACTCAAGAGACCACGTCGTAGGTGTGTATGTGTGTGAATTTGTGTGTGTGTGTTGGTGTTTCTCTCCCATTTGTCCGTTCTAATAGTCAGTTTTCTGATGATTTGATTTCATCACTTTTCAGATTTGACACTGCAGAAGTCACTTATCGGCCTGATGGTAAAAATCAACATTGCACACACACACACACACACACACACACACGCTGTGATTGTAATTAGGCGTGTGGCGAGATTATGTGATATTGAAATGTGATGAAATTTCATTGAGGTGGAATGATGTGGTGGTATTTTTGGTATCATCTCATTCCATCATCAGATTGCAGCTCTGCAGCATCACCAGATTTAGGAACATTAACAGATACAATTAGACTAGGATACTGCTGAATAAATACAATCTCCCACAACTCGTCTTCTTGTTGCTGCTTCTTAACACCTTCATTACTGGAAACGTGTGTGTTGCTGTTCACTAGATCAACTTCACCAGATTACACACCTGATTGGAGACCAGATCAGCTTCCTCCAAGCCTGTGATTGGCTGCTGTTTTACCACATTTATAACGCAGTAGCAAGTGGAGCGAGTGTGGAGGTGGAGTTGAGTGTGAACAGGCATGGAATTTTGATGCTAAAAGTTCCACTGCACGCTCAGAAGTTTGACACAGAAATAACGCCATACTATTTTACCTCGACTAGAAATATCTTCACATCTTATTGCTCCACAGTGTCTGTCCTGTCACAGCTTTGCGGTTATTAATATGTAATAATATGTAATAATAATAATAATAATAATAATAATGTAATAATAATAATAATAATAATAATTTGATTAATTGGCCTTTATTAATCTTCAATTGCAAGGACTTTAGGGAGGATTGTGGAATAGAATCTCGTCTCCGAGCCGATTGTAACCTCCTTTAGCACCTTTAGTAGCCAGCCAGACTGAGCTTGTGTGTGTATGTGTCTGTGTGTGGCGTTGGGTCAGGGGCCAGGAGGAGGACAGTCTGCTTGTGTGTGTGTGTGTGTGTGTTGAGGTGTTGTAAAGTTTATTGTTGGTTAACCAGTGTCTGTAGCTTGTTTGTGCGCCATCTAGTGGACACTGGCGGATATAGCAGGAAAATGCACAGTGCAGGTCTGGAGTGACCACAGACACACACCTGCTGACATGTTGGATATAGGTGTTCTACAGGGACGTGGTGACGGACAGATGGACACTGCAGAAGTGACCACACACACACACACACCTGCAGCATGTTGGATACAGGTGTTTTACAGGGACGTGGTGACGGACAGATGGACACTGCAGGACTGACCACACACACACACACACACACACACCTGCAGCAGTTAGATGGGCGGAGGCGGAGAATGGACACTGCAGATCTTCAATAAATGGGCAGAGTTTTGTGGCTTTCTCTCCCTCTTTTCCACCTCTCTTTGGCTCTCGCTACTCTCTCCCTCTCCCGTTTCTCCTATTTCTTCCCTTTTTCTCTCATTTTCCACTTTCTCCCCCTTTCTCCTCCTCATTTCTCCCCCTCGCCCCCTTTTTTATTTCTCTTTCTTCCTCCCTCTCTCATCTCTACCTCCTAATCTCTCTCCCACTGTCTATTTTCCTCCCTCCCTCTTTGTCTCCTCCTCCTCTTTTCTCCCTCTCCGCATCTCTTTTTCTCCCTCCCTCTCTCCTTCCTTCCGCCTCTACCTTTCTCTCTGCCTTTTTCTATCTCTCTTTTTCTCTCTCCCTCTTTTTGTGTATCCTTCTCTTTCTCTGCCTTCTCTTTTTTTCTTCTTCCACTTCTCTTCCTCTTTCCTCTCTCTTTCTCTCTCTGTAAGGAAATGCACATTGTAATTTTTTATGTATTTATTTTACACTTCCGCGCTCTGTGTAATGATGAATATTCTTTACTTCTTGAATAATATTATTCAAAAATAAATTGTTTTATGATCATGATGTTACTTGTCTGTTTATACACACATAAGCTACCACACACACACACACACACTGTCGAGCGTTAACGTGGCTGTGCATGTCTATAATACTTGGGGAGGAGGGAACAGTTAGCAATAAACGAGTGTTAGGGCCTGCAGCTTGCGTAACGACCGAGTGAAGTTCTCTAAAGCTTTGCTGTCCTGCTTGTGTTTATTGTGCTGCTTCTGGAATTTTCTCTCTGAGTCACAAACACACACACACACTTCAGCAGAAACTGGAGCTGGTAGAGGCCATGCCGGATGGAGCGACGATGTGGAAGTGATTGCGGGGTTTTTACGTCTCCCGTGTGCCGAATTTCCCTCGGTTTCAGAAATAAAAGGCCGAGCAGGCGCTATAAAAGTCTGACGTAATAGGAGAGGCTTTGTTGTTTTATAAGGCCGAGAGAATGATGATGATGGTGACGATGATGGACCTTCACCTGCGTGCAGCTCACCCAACTACCTGGACGCAAAGGAGCTTAAAGGGAGGCGGACTCCAGAGACGCTAAGGGTGAGGCGTTGGGTTGAGTCTCCCACAACAGCCAGATTTGGAAAGACCAAATCCCAACTGAAATCTGGTTTGAATCACGAATGCAAATAAGCTAGATACCTCAATGTGTCTCCAGTTGGATGTAGGACTTCGAACCTAACCCTTGACCCCGAGGCGATTAGCCTCCCGTTTAGGACTGGGTGGTGGTGTATCTGATTTACCTTAACGAGCTCATACGCTGATTCCCCTTCAATAATTACTTGGAAATATGTTAAATTTCATATGAAGATGTTGTGGTCACTGTAGAAAGTCCCTGATATGAGTTTTCCTGAAATACTTGAGGATTTCTACTTCCTTAGCAACCGTTAGTCTCGACGATCATAATGAATGTTATGCTCTTTGTTATGGTTACCTTTAGATGCCTCATTTTATTTGGATTCATTTATTGGAAGTTGGAAGTGTAATGGTTAGAGAGTTGGCTCCGTGATCTGAATGTTGCTGGTCCAAGTCCCAGAATGGTCAAGGGCCCACATGAGCAAGGTTCCGTATGGTGGTGTGGATTTTATTAATATAGAAAGAAGTAGCCCTCTTGATGAAAGTAGAGCTAAAGCGATTATTCCAATAATAATAATTAATCCAGTAATTCTATTAGCAAAAATGGTCACAATTTTTCTGGAATCAAAGCTTCGTTTAATTCATCTCACTCGTTAGCGCATGCGCTGCTTGTGTTATTACGGACACAACGCATATTTTGGCTGATAAATAACCACAACAACCAGCGTTCTACTCACAATTCATTCGTTTATTGAGATTTTCACATAGATTTTCCATCGTTTATTCTGGAACACGCAGCCGAGTCTTCGCACCTTGATGCGGGGATTATGAAATGTAATTCTACTCTTCCAAAGCCAAAAAGCAGCTCATTTTTATAGGCAGAATTGGTTCAATAATGACTTCAGTATTTCTTCATTTTCAATTGTTAAATTTTTTCCAATTTTATAATGTTATAGTGTAATCAACAAGAAAGAAGAAATATTTATATGTTTAAACAAACAGTTTAAATAATTTAGCATATACACGTATGTAATTATTACCTTGCTTTGGTTGGGAAAACAGTATTTAAATCAAAGCATTTTCTTAAGCATAACGAATAATCTCCAGGCATGTATTCAGACGTTTTTTCGCATTGTTTAAAATAAAATAAAAAGACTCCGAGAAACTGTGCGTAGCCGGATTTATATTATCAGCTGATATCCATTTACAATATTGGTATCGTATCGGACATATAAAAAGTGCCATCTCTAGTTGTAACGTGCGTTACTGAGATATGTTACAAGTATAATATTACTGGACATTTATTAGTAATGCATTACATTACTGTTTAAGCAAAACATTATACATTACTGTAATTGAGTTAGCACCTGTACGTTACTCCTACGCTGCTCTTGAACAGTAGAATGCAGAGCTCATGTATGGTTGTGGTGCACTAATAACGTAATGCTGTGTTGCAGTGACAAATAAGCTTCATTTTAAAACCTTTTGCAGGAAAGTAAGTATTAGACAACACCTACAACTTAAGCAGGTAGCTATAGTACCTTGTGAAATGATGATATTAAGCATGCATGACAACGTGACCAATAAGGGGCCTGTGTACACAGCACATTTTCTCTCCCTGAGCGCGCCTATTTTTAATACAAATCCTGTGAGCTTCAGCGTTCAGAGCGCTAAGTGCCTTTACGGAAACAAACGCTGGTGGAGACCCTGATATGAATGCTCACATGGTTACATTAGCAACTAACATGGTATGCATTAGCAACTAGCACGTGGTGTGGAGTTAACTGACATAGTGTACGTGGCAAACTAACATGGTGGCCATTAGCAGCTGACATAGTGTGCACTGGCCTTCAACATAGTGTATATTAGCAGCTAACACATAAATTGTGAATTAGCAACCCCAACATAGTGTGAGATTAACTAACATAGTGTAGATTACCAACTAACATAGTGTAGATTACCAACTAACATAGTGTAGATTAGCAACTAACATAGTGTACATTAGCAACTAACATAGTGTACATTAGCAACTAACATAGTGTAGACATTAGCAGCTAACATAGTGTAGATTACCAACTAACATGGTGTACATTACCAGCTAACGCCAGGTGTAGTTAGCAACTAACATAGTGTACATTAGCAACTAACATAATTGTACATTGGCAGCTAACATAGTGTGCATTAGCAAAATAACATAGTGTGCATTGGCAACTAACACCAAGCACGTGGCAGCTGACATAGTGTACATTAGCAGCAACTAACATAGTGTATATTAGCAGCTAACATGGTGTACATTAGCAACTAACATAGTGTACATTAGCAACTAACATAGTGTACATTAGCAACTAACATAGTGTAGATTAGCAAATAACATAGTGTACATTAGCAACTAACATAGTGTAGATTAGCAACTAACATAGTGTACATTACCATCTAATACAGTGTGCATTGGCAACTAACATAGTGTAGATTGCAACTAACGCAGTGTGCATTAGCAGCTAACATGATGTGAGTTAACCAGCCCCAACATAGTGTAGATTAGCAACTAACATAGTGTACGTACCAACTAACATAGTGTGCATTGCAGCTAACATGAGTGTAGATTGGCAGCTAACATAGTGTACATTAGCAGCTAACATAGTGTACATTAGCACCTAACATAGTGTACATTGGCAGCTAACATAGTGTAGATTAACCTTCAACATAGTGTGCATTAGCAACTAACATAGTGTATCAGTTAGCAGCTAACATAGTGTAGATTAGCAACTAACATAGTGTACGTTAGCAACTAACATAGTGTAGATTACTTTAGGTTTTTCTATGTTTTGCATATGTGCTTTACAACTTATTCTTCATGTGAAATTGTGACTTCCAGCAAGTAAAAGCTTCAGTTTATTGTTCAACATTCACTAATTCTACATATTGATATGACAATGAGCAGAACCAAGCAACACAGCACCCTGTTAAAAGCACATCACACCATTATACTGTTTAATTTCCTCAACAACATAGCTCTCACTCACAATCTCCTGAGTGCTTTTTAGCGCCATATGAAAATTAAGGCGTCACTAAATAACTTTACTTTGTGTTTAAGGGAATCATGTTTGAGATGTTGTTTTATAAATAAATACATTTACAAATGACACTGTTTTAGTAAGGAAAACAGGATTTACGTCAAGTATTTACTAAAGCAGAACAGAATAACCTCAGTCTCCTCCTCACAGAGAAACACACAGCTTATTCACCATGCTGTCGGATCAGTACTAAAGTGCGGCCCAAGTATACGGCCTCGAACTGATGAAGCTGAATCAGTGCATCCTAGTTCCCAGGTAAAGTTGTCATGTATCATTAATATGGGAGTGCTGTGTTGTGTCTTGATGTGTAAGGTGTGTTATATGTTTTGTGAATGTAATTGTGTGTGATTGGCTAGTTAACAGCTGCAGGTTATGGATGATGGTTGAGGTGTGTGTTTGACAGTGTAGCTGCAGCTGCAAAGTGTTAAACTCTACACTGCATTACGTCATAACCCTATAACTCCGGTTACGTGTGTGTGTCTTGTGTCTGTGTTTGGTGGAGCAGATAAGGTGCTGGCTCATTTGCGAGTCCGTGTTCCCGGGCTCTGTGTGTGTGTGTGTGTGTGTGTGTGTGTGTGTGTGTGTGAGAGAGAGATAAAGGCTTTATCGTCCAATAAGAACTGGAGGATGAATAATTAACAACAGGTCGGTCGCTGACTAAAGTGCTGAACTCTCTCTGTGTGTCTTGTTCTTTCTCTCTCTTTCTAACAACAGGTTGGACTCTGGCTGAGCTCTCTCTCCCTCCCTCCCCCTCTTTATCTCCATTTTCTCTGTCTGTCTCTCTTGCTCTCCCTTAATTTTTCTTTCTTCTTTGATTGCTCTTGTTCTGTCTCCGTCACACACACACACACACACACTCTCTCTCCTATCCTAAGAGGGGAGAGTGAGAGAGGGAAGAAAGAAGTGATGGAAGGAGATCAAGATAGAGAGTGCGCAGGCACTCTCTCCCTCCCCTCCAGTTTTTCTCTCTAACTCTCTCTCTCTCCTTTACTTTTCTCTTCATCCCTCTCTCATTGTCTCGCCATCTTTCTTTCTCCTTCAGTTGCTTTCTCTCTCTCTCTCTTTTTCCCCCCCCGCTCTCCTCCCTCCTCTTTCTCCCCTTCCCTTTCTCTCTCTTCTTCGATTTCTCTTTTCTCTCCCTCTCTCCCTCTCCTGAGACTGCTGCATGTTTACGGGACCTGCTTGACTCCACCCACTGTCGCTATGGGTGAATGCCCACTGGTGTGGAGTTGGGATGGCGTTCAGTTCTGAGAGGTATTAAGGCCTTGTCAGTAGTATTTGTTTTGTTTATGATTGCTGTCCTGTTTTGTGTTGTGTGTTTTTTGCATCTGTTTTTTGTTTAGAACACCACCTATTTCATCCCGTGTTGTTAAGATGGCGACTGGGCAATCGCAAAGTCTCGCTCACCTGGCTGATTTCAGGGACGATCTTTCTGCACCCTCACATTGGGTTCAGCTCTCACTGGGTGGATCACAAGTTCTAATCTTATGATCACCAACAGGATTTCAGTTAGCCAAACCACTGCACCACCATCACGTAGTGACCACTGTTAGAGGTTACTTTGAGTCCACTTCTTCAGCACTTTCACTTTCATCTAATCCTAACACAAACCCAGCAAGCGCATGTCATATTCAGAGTCACGATCTGGGAATTCGGGCATTTACATTTACAGCATTTAGCAGACACTCTTATCCTGAGCTACTTCCATTTCTCTCTGAGAGCAACTAGGGGTTAAGGGTTTTGCTCAGGGGTCCAGTGGTGGTAGTGCACAGAGATGGGTTTCAAACCACAACCTTTTTGAAGACTGTCCCTTAACATAGATTGAAGTGGCTAAATGCCATTAATGTAAATTAAATAAATTGAGCACTGCAGACCAAAAGACATTTTTTTATGCATGGAAGTTTCTGAGTACACAGCATGTGTGTGACATATTGACCATCATTCACAGTCTTGGCGTGCACGTGGGAGAGACTTTATGGACGTCCAAGGTGACATTCAAATCAAAGAGCAAACTGAAAGGCAGATTGACAAAAAGCCTGTTTATTTTTTATGACGTTTGTTCATGTCTTCACATACAGTTGTGCTGAGCAACACAGTGTTAGATATAATTTTATCTAATCTAATCAGCTTTTATTCTTATGAGCCATGGTGAAGGCGAGTTATTATGCGCAGTCTAATCGAGCTCTCTAGTCTAATCAATCCTCTAGTCTATTCATTAGAGAAGCGTGAATTCCGTGTGGAGAAGTGCTGCTGCTGCTTGCTGGTCAGTTCTGTGTCCACAGGGAGAATTTTCGGAACGTCCCTCTCTGTCTCCAGAAGCAGCAGCAGCAGCAGCAGGAGGGGGAGCAGGTTCAGGAGCTCAGTAGTCCCTCAAGTAGCATGTCCAAGCGCAGTGAGTGTGTGAGTAGTTAGGGCAGTGTCCCTGTTGTCTCGTCCTACGGTGTGGGTTTGTGTGGTGTCCCTGTGGTCAGTCCTGCTGGTCAGTGTGACCGTTGACCAGGCTCCCGACTCCCAGCGCTGCAGCAACACACTCCTCTGACGCACTTTGGGGCTCTTCTGCACATATCAGAATCAAATTTTCTGGAATTTGCTTTAATTTAAGAGCTTATAAGACATTTAACACTAAAATCATTAATATATATATATAAATATGCATGTTTCCACACAACCACTATAATAACCTAGCAACTATTTTAGAACCACCACCGCCCTAGCAACACCTTAGCAACCACTATAACAGCATAGCAAACACCTAGCAACTACCTTAGGTGATTGATTGTTTGTCATTATGAACACATCACAACACAGCACACCACAACCAGATGTGACCTCTGCATTTAACCCATCCGTGGAGGGGCAGTGGGCAATAACAAAGCGTCCGAGGAGCAATTGGCAGGGGCCAGTACCTTCACAGTAACTTGTGGTGATTGCGACCCTGGATTAAAACCTGCGACCTTCTGATCCGCAGACAAACACCCTACTGTTCACTTCCAACTGCCCAAAGCAAGTACTTTACCAACCACCTAGCAACACCTTAGCAACCACTTTAACAACCCAGCAACCACTTTAACAACCACCTATGTAACTTCTTATACCAACACTCCTAGCAACACCATAGCAACCTATGACAACCTGGCAAACACATAAGCAACCTAGCAACACCTTGGCAGCCTTAGCAGAGTGCAGCACAACCTCCTGCAACACCATAACAGCCACTGTAACAACATAGCAGCAAACACCCTATGCCAACCAACACCCAACCTCTAGCAACACGCCAACCAAGCACCTTGGCAAATGCCTTACAGCCTCCTACCAACACCACATAATAGCCACTATAACAACAGAGCAAACACCCTAACCCAACCAACACAACTATCCTAGCAACACCTTAGCAACCACCTTAGCAAGTGCCTTACCAACCTCCTACCAACACCACCCTTAATACTTTATAACAACAGAGCAAACACCTGGCAACCAACTTACCAACCTCCCTAGCAACACCCTTCAGCAACCACCTTAGCGTGCCTTTTCCAACCTCCTACCAACACCATAACAACCACTATAACAACAGAGCAATACCTAGCAACCAACTTACCACTGTCCCTGTAACGCCAGCAAGCACTGTGCCAAATTGCCTTACCAGCCTCCTACCAACACCATAACAGCCACTGTAACAACATAACCAGAGCACCCTGGCAACCAACTTACCAACCTCCTAGCAACACCTTAGCAAGCACCTTAGCAAGTACCTTACCAACCTCCTACCAACACCATAACAACCACTGTAACAACTGTAGCAAACACCTAACCCAACCAACACCAACCTCCTAGCAACACCTTAGCAACCACCTTAGCAAGTACCTTACCAACCTTCTACCAACACCATAACAACCACTATAACAACAGAGCAAACACCTAGCAACAACACCAACCTCCCCTAGCAACACCCATGTGACATGGCAGTATCTTGCAGCCTCCTACCAACCATAACAACCCTGTAACAACATAGCAAACACCTGGCAACAACTTACCAACCTCCTGCGCCTTTGCCTTAGCAAGCACCTTAGCAGGTACCTTCCAACCTCCTACACCAACACCACCAACAACCACTACTCAACAACCAAACCAAACACCTAGCAACCAACACCAACCTCCTATGCTTTATAGCAACCACCTTAGCAAGTACTTACCAACCTCCTACCAACACCATAACAACCACTATAACAACAGAGCAAACACCTAGCAACCAACTTACCAACCTCCTAGCAACACCTTAGCAACCACCTTAGCAAGTACCTTACCAACCTCCTACCAACACCATAACAACCACTATAACAACAGAGCAAACACCTAGCAACCAACTTACCACTGTCCTAGCAACACCTTAGCAACCCCTATAATAACCTTAATTAAAAATATTTACCTTTATTATAATTATTTACCTAAGCAACCACCTAGCAACACCTTAGCAACCACTATAATAACCTTAATTAAAAATATTTACCTTTATTATAATTATTTACCTAAGCAACCACCTAGCAACACCTTAGCAACCACTATAATAACCTAGCAGCCACTTTAGCAACTATCTTACCAACCTCCTAGCAACACCACACCACCCACTATGATAACCTAGCAAACACTTAAGCAACCATCTAGCAACACCTTAGCAACAACATTAGCAACACTATAGCAGCCACTATAATAACCTAGCAACACCTTAGCAACCACCCTGCAGCAGCTTAGGAACTGCAAAGGAGCAATCGCATTAGCATTGTTTTGTGGAAATGCATCTCTAGTTGTCGAATTTGATCATAAATTGGCATTATATTGTTCACTTTTAATGTTTTATAAGAAAATATCAGTAGCTATAGTAGCCACACCTCCTTCTTCTTCACGCTTATATAATAATCACTTTGTTGCAAATGAATTTTGAATGTGAAAGAATGTTTAATGGGGGTCCAAATTAGTCAGAGTTACATATTTTTGACTCGCTGTATGTATGAGTCGAGATAAAGGAAACACACACTTAATGACAGATAGACACCTAAACACACACTCTCTCTCTCTTCCACTCTAACACACTATATAGTTGTGTACCTCGGGCTGATCATTGCGTTGGTCCTGTGTTTGAGGCGGTGGCCATGTCAGGTCCAGCTTCCCAAGAGACTGTCGCACTGAGGGGACGAGACACACACAGGTAAGAAAACACACTTCACACTGCCGCACTTCCACGCGTTCTCTTTATTCGGGCCTTGCTGCTTTTTTAGTGTTGGTGTTGGATGCTGGCTCTGTGTGTAGAGGTGAAGCTGCAGTGTGTGGTGTTTAACATGTAAACTCTGACTAAAGGAGGCGTCACATGTAAATATTTCTGAGGAAAACACACTGCAACAGTGAGTTAATGTTGTTCTGAAAACATCCAGCTGGGATTAAAACCAACAGCTATCCATCACCAGCTCCAGCATTCGTGCATTTGTCTTCATCGTTATCCTGAAAATACCCCACTTCTCTGCCGCTAGGCACTAGGGGTGTAACAATACATTGATTGTACGTATTGAAATGTCCCCCAAAAAGCAAATGCTGGGACTTTAGATAGTTTTTATTAAGTGCCATCACACACGTGAAACGTAGCTCAGGAATAAAAATATTTTCATATCGATCGCTGGCTACTGAATTGAATCAAATAAAAATCTCATCGTAGCAGGCTTGATATTGCCAGATGTGAAACCGTTGTCCATTGAATCGATACTATATCATATCGTTAAGTGTTAAGTGTTGATTATTTGTCATTGTGAACACAGCACAGCACACAGTGCACCACAACCAAATGTGACCTCTGGATTTGAGCCATATGTGAAGGAGCTGTGGGCAGCTGACTTGGACATTGCCCAGAGAAACTTGTGATTTACACCCCTACTGTTTACATTTTTGGCTCCTAACTCCACCTGCAGTTACTGTACTTCTCATTTCAGCATTTAAGTTCTCCAGGAATGTCTACTTAACCTACTGGCTTTTCTTTGGTGAAACGGTGGTTTGTGTCAGATTATATTGCGTTAACATGGCTGTTGGCCGCCCAGACTAGCCTAGTGTTAACTAGTGTTGGGCACATTTCTTTAAAAAAGTAATTAGTTACTAGTTACTTCTTCCAAAAAGTAACTGAATTAGTAACTGAGTTACAGCATTAAAAAAGTAACTAGTTACCAGGGAAAGTAACTTATGCATTACATTTTTTAAAAATGTTCAAATATGTCAAAAAATGTGGATCCCCCTCCCCTCTTTGATGGAAATTTAGCTGTATGTTCAATTATCTGTAATAACACTGACTATTAAATATGTGTAATTAATGAAATAGACACTTAATTAAAAGTCTTAATATAAATAAAATAATACATTTTTAACAGAAAACATTGTATACAAATCTACACTGTTCTAATATCGCTGTGAGACAATGTGAGACAAGACACCTATCAAATGTAATATATCACTGTAGATTTGCTCATTCCTATGTATATAATAGTAGAATGATCAAACACAATAGATGTTTTAGAACTTTTCATATTTATTGCACATCAACAGGCCGCAACTGGCGATCAAATAGGTCGAAATTAAATTACGCCTGTACTCTACCGTAGCCAATCATCGTCCCTTATGCGGTCGTCTCGGCCCTCACCAAAGAAAAGAAAGAAGCTTTGCCGCTCCTGTAGCTGAGAGCGTGGTCGGATGAAAACAGCTTAATAACAGTAACGCGCCGCATGTTATTGTCAATAACGGTAACGGTGTTGTAACGATGGAAACAGTAATTGGGTAGATTAACCATTACTGAAAAATGACTTTTTTTCAGTAACGCCGTTATTTTAACGCCGTTATACCCATCACTGGCCAGAATGACCCCCGCGCCGTGTATTGTTGATGTGGGTCTGGTGCTGTGCTGACCTCTGCACCAGTCTGAGTGCTGCTGAACTCTTCATGCCCTGCAGATGACCTGTACTGTTATAGTGTTGTAATGAGACATCAATCTAGACTGATGCATCAACTACAGGGACTTGTCTCCATGGAACAACTTGGGGTTAAGGGTCGTGTTCAGATGCCTAGTGGTGGTGCCGGATTCAAGCCCACAACCTCTTGGGTCATTTTGATCCGTCTCTAAACTTACCTATTTGTAGGGGTGTGACGATACATCGTTCTACGTCGATACATCGATTAATTCATCAATCAGACAGATTCGTATCGATCAGACATCATACATGTTGTAACATGATGAATCCAATCGATTTGAATGGAACCTTTGGACCAAGAGGTTATGGGTTCAAATTCTACCTCCAGCACTACCAACACCAGCACTGGAGCCCTGAACAAAACCCTTAACCCCACGTCACTCTGGATAAGTGCCTCTGCTAAAATGTCGTAAATGTATATTCACATTTGAAGCTTTGAACATGAAACTATATAATATTATATTGTGATGAAACTTGAGTTACGCCCCTGGTTGTAAAACTGGTATCTGTGATCACGTTATGACCATCTGTTATGTCCATTAACAGGACAGTACAGAGTTGACCCTCATTACAGCTCTTAACCTATCAGACTTTTTACATTCATTATGTAATAACCACAACAAGAGTGTAATAAAGATTATATTTATCTGGTCAATGTTTAACCCGAATCCGAGACTGAAGATACTGTTAAAGCCCCAAATCACAGTGCAGATTGGTGCAGGTGAACCGTAATAACGGGGTGAGATGGCAGGGTGTGTTAACTTCATCTCTCCAAAACCCTTATTTACAGTTGTGTAAGGTGCAACCCTCCCTCCATGTTCTCACCTAAACACTCACACACGTTTACTTGACTCTACTTGAGGGGGCATTCCATCTTTTACTACCAAACATGTTAGCAACAAGTGAAAGTGAGGGATTATTTGTCATTGTGAACAACGCACAGTGCACCACAACATTTACATTTATATTCATGCCATTTAGCTGATGCTATTATCCAGAGTGACTTCCATTTCCTAATTTCAGGGAGCAACTTTGGGTTAAGGGTCTTGCACAAAGAACCAGTGGTAATACGAGAGGTAGGATTCGAACCCACAGCCTCTTGGGGGATCCTACCACTAGGCAACCACCACCCTGACAAAATGCAAACCCTGCATTTGACCAATCCGTGAAGGAGCAGTGGGCAGCCCGAGAAGCAGTGCTTGAGGACGATACCTTGCTCACGAGTACCTCAGTGGTGCCTTTACTGGTCCAGGATTCGAACCGGTGACCTTCAGATCACAGGGGGCGAACTCCCTAATCGTGGCACTCTTATGTTTCATATTCATCACCAATTTATTTTCTTGATTAAATATGGAATATAAACATTTTACTTTAAAGGTGGACGTACCTGATGCGGTTGAGATGGTGGGTGTCATTTTTGGCAACTGCTGGAGTGTATTGTGGTGTGACACCGTGTATGTGTTGGGGGAGTTTTCGGCCCCACTGCCCCCTCCGTACAGGCTGCTTCTCTGCTTCCGCAGCTCCCTCTCCCGATCTCTGGCCTGCTGGATGTCCTGCTGCACGTCTGGACGTAGAGACAGCGATGACCTCAGCTTAAAGAATGGATTCTCTTTTGACATGGCAGACTCTTCCTCATTGTCGTCATTACAGATGCGCCCCATTGTGCTTGTTCTCCACCCGTCCCGGTAGGGCTGTGCTGACATTGACCTTGCCCGTTCCAACTCTGCCAGAGTTGTGCCAAGCCTGCCACTGGTGCCAGAAGTGCTCTGCTGAGACCTGTTCACCTGGCTGGGAGAGGGGGTGGTCTCCAGGATGATCACCTGACCCCTGATGGCCTCGGTCAGCCCTGGGCCCCTCATTGCGTCCCGGACCCCAAAGGGAGGTGATGGGTTGGGGTCAGGCGCCAGCAGCTCTAAGCTCCGTGTGCGTTCTTTGGAGGATGCCAGCACATTGTTGGTGTAAGGTGCGGCACCTGCACCATCACAGGAAGAGACAGACGACGGCCTGCTACTCGGAGCCGCTGGTGGTTCCTGGAATGCTTCGAACAGGAGCTTCTTCTCACGGAGCTGCCTGACTGTCCCCTTGTCATAGAAGCCGGGCAGCCTCCCCAGTTTGACCAGTGCCTTTTCTCTCTCTACCTCCATCTGAATCTCTTGCTGCATCTTCTTCCCTGCAAACTGTCTGTCCTTGCCATGACTCTTGTCTGAATTGGCTGGCAGCTCCTGCGAGAGAATGGCCTTCTTCAGCGGAATCTCCACAAACTCCTTCGTCATGTCTGGCCTGGCATCCAGGCCGCGAGAGCGCCTCAGGCTCTGCTCCCGTTTGATGGCTAGCCGGATCTCCTTCTCGATGGGCGTCTCGTTGGCTGGTGGTTCAGGAGATTCTGAGAAGGAGCAGAGGGTGGAAGTGGGACAGTCCTGGATATCAGTAGTGCCATTTGGGGAGAAGTCTGCGGACACGCCACTGTCACTCTGGCTGTCGTCAAATTGATCCGTGTCCATTCTGACTCTAGGCTGTGACCTCTGAGAGACAACAGCAGCCTTACAGCCCTGACTATTTTCCTCTAAGTGTTCTGTTTCTCCCTGACTTTCTCCTCCAGCTGCTGCACTGTCTGAACTTGAAACCGTCTCCTTTCTTTCTCCTTCTGTTTGCTCACTTTCCCTCTCTCCCTCCCTCCGCCCTGCTGCCTCTGTCAAAAGCTCTCTCACCACAATAATAGAGCTGCAGGTTGGGCCGCCCAGCTCGGGATTGGCCGTCTCTCTGGCAACGGTCTCTAGGGGTGGAGCAGATTTGCACACCTGCTGCGCTTCCTGGTTCTCCTGGTTTTGAGCCAGACTGTGTGAGCTCGGCTCCCCCTGCTGGTGGCTGGGCATATTGGGCTTAGCTTCAGCAATCACGCTCTGGGAGGAGCTCCTGCGGTATGGACGGGCGTCATCTATGTCACAGCTGTCCCGCCGGATCCATTGATCCCTTGTGGAGGTGAAATTTAGAGGTTTGCAGTCTACCCCCACCTCCTCTTTCTCCTCCTCACTCTCCTCTGACAGAAATACGATGGAGTCCGAGTCCTCTGGGGAATCCAGGGACATCTGCAATGGTTGCTTTGGTAGTGGCAGGTGGCACTTGCTACCAGGCTCGGCAACGGTTTGCAGTGTCGGCATCGGGGGCCACTCCTCCTCTCTTCCTGCAGTGCCCATGTTGGTCATGGCACCATTCAGCTCCCCCTCTACTCCCCCTGCTGCCGTGGACGTGTTGGTATCAGGTGGAGGTGGAAGAGGAAATGCTTCCTCACACAGTCCTGGCGAAGGATTCACGTCTGCCGATTCCTGCTTTGTGAAATCTGTGTCTTCTTCCTGTTCTGGAGGACCTTCATGTTCTCCCCTCCCGTCACCAGGGTAAGACTCTCCCTCTGTCGTAACCTCGCTGCCCAACTTGTCCAGCCACTCTGAAGCAAGGGGGCTCTGTGCAGATTCTTCAGCCATGCTGCTCTCGAAATGAACCGTAGGTCCACCTGCGATGAAAGGAAGGATGTGAAAAGCCAAAATCTATATTACATCCACATCAGCAACATGATAAAACTGTTCCTCCAGGCCTTTTTTGAGATAGTTGCGGCCTAAAATGCCTGATTTTGTGGCAGTTTTTCCAAAAAATTGCAATGTTTTAAGGCGTAATAAAGTTGCGGGAGAAAGTCAAAGTTTTGAAAAAAATTGCGAATTTTGTCTGCCTTTATAATGATTCTTTAACAATTAATTAAAATGACGGGAACAAAACCACTATTATTTTTATTAACCATTAATCATTGTTATTTTTTAAAAGGGAAATGTGAGGCATTTTTATCACACATGTTTCCTGAATCTTCTAAATGTAACAAGGAAGTGAGTTCACTGACGTGGCTCAGCGTTTTGGGGGGAATGACAATGATTGGTCAAAAAGTTGTGGTAATTGGTTTAAATGAGTAGTAATGAATTCACGGGGGTTGGCTGAATTTGTATCAACATTGCGAAATCCTGGAGGGTCTGATATACAGCACTAAGACAAGTTGATAGTTTAACGGTTGGGGCATTCACCCCATGACAGGGTCGCCAGTTCAACCCTAGACCGGTAAAGGTACCACTGAGGTCCTCATGAGCAAGGTACCTCCCTTGGCACTGCCAAAAATAAAGCTGCCGACTGCTCCATCACGGATGGGTCAAATGCAGCGGTCACATATGGTTGTGGTGCACTGTGCTGTGTTCACAAAGACAAATAATCACTCACTTTAATTGACTGAAATAGAATGGAAATTGTATTGTAACAGACTCTGTGATATCGTCCCTCGTTGAATCGTATGAAATAATGTTGTATCTTGATGAAACTTGTGATTTCCTCTCTTAGGTGCTGGCGTATCTCCTCTCTCTCGCTGTGAGTCAGATGCTCCTCCTGGATCACGCTCAGCTTTTTTGCTGATGTGTTCGGAGCTCTAATCAGCTTTACATGATCCTGAACCAGCAGGTACAGAACACACCACGTGAAAACACCTGAGGGACGAGCGGCTCACGTGGGCCGAAGAGTCTGACTCTGCGCGGGAACAACACTTCTGCCTGCAGGTACATTCACCCACTCAAGCATCACTTTAAAGTCAGGGGAGTTTGTTTTATCATGTGGAATATGAACTGATCTTTTATTTTGCACTGCTCATTTTTCTGCTTCTCACTTTGTTCTTCTTTTTTAATATACTGACGATGATAATGTTGAACAGATCTTTTCTCCAAGTATTCTGCTCTAGTCTGACCCTCCTCCTCCCCTCTCTCCTGTTATTCTTATAAGGCAAGGCAAGTTTATTTATAGAGCACATTATCATACATTCAATGTGCTTTACAGAAACAATGTTAAAATTAAAGATAAAAAGAAAAAGTAATAAGAAAAGAAATAAAAATAAAGAAATAGAACGATTAAAAGTGCTGTAAAAATATTTTTAAAATCAGGCACAGTAAGATATTGAGATTTTAAGATATTGCAACAGCACAGTAGATACAGTTTAACACTAACTCCATCTGTTTCAGAAACATGAGCATCATATAAACGCTAACTGAATTTAAGCAAGCGATTATTTGTGATTATAAACACAGCACAGAACACAGTGCACTAAGGGTCGACCGATTATCGAGGGCAGATATTATGTATTTTGGTGATTATTGGTATAGGTGTATAGTTTTGACCATCACTGATATGAAGTAACTACAAGGTGCTACTGTGGCTCCACTGCCGTCTCTTCTCTCTGTGCCGTTTGCTCTTGACTCACTGCTTCATTTAATGTCCCGCCCACAACACTCTCTGACTGGCTACATGTCACACCAGTAGCAGCCAATCAACACTGAAGCCTTGTTATCGCTCACACCGCACTCACACACCAGCGCAGCGTGAAGCTCCGAGAAGGAGAAGAGGAGAGTTCCAGCTGAGCTTGGTGTTAAAATGGTGGAATTCAACATTTTCACAGATTTTCTTTTTTTTTTTTTGTTGTTCATATCGGTTCCAAATATCGGGTATCGGCCCCGTTGAACCGCAGTTATCAGCAGTGTTGTGCAAGTTACTTGCAAAGTGTAATACACTATACATTACTTGTTACTGGTATTCAAATGTAATCCGCTACCTTACAATTTTACTGTCTCAGAATTGTAATCGTTACATGACTTCTGTAACTTTTCCGTTTCTTTCACCAAAATAACTGTGAAAATATAACTTGATATTCTAATATGAGAAAAAATATTGCAGATCATTAGCATAATGATTATGTGCTAACCAGGCTCCAAACAATATGATTAATATAACTGGCAAAGTAAGAGCTTAAGAGACAATTCAAGAAACATTAACAGCCAAAATGAAAAATGACTAGAATTTGAATATCATAATAGAGGTGGAATAAATATGAAGTCTAGGCTTGTTCATCATTAAACAAAACAAAACTATATCCCACATTAATGCTTACTGTAATGACAAGAGAAGATGCATTTTTCTTACGATTGTCATTCCTTTATTCTCTTTGAATTCAAGAGATTCTCAACATAAGTCATGAATAATGCACGATGGGTGTAGCTTAGGATTTCTCACTGTACAGTACAATACAATACGGACGGCTATTCCTCAGCCTCAGCCTATTTCTCAACGTCGATAGTTCTTTAGGGTTTGGGCAAAGATTGCACTTGACTAAAACATTCTTTTTGTCTTCATCCCTGACGAACTCAAAGTAATGCGCAAATGTCCACCTCGCAAAAGTACTGTCTTCTGTCATCTCAGCCTTATGTGATGCACTGTGCAAGGGGCTCAGCTAACCACGAACAGGAAATACTCTTGCGCATTTTTTTTTAATCACAGATAATTAATATGAGGTCTCGCGGTCTTGCTGTTTTTAAACAAATACATTTTTGGTTAAAAGTGCTTTGTAACGCACACGTTACTGAACATGTACCGAGTAAAATATTACTGAAAATTGATAAGTAGTGCCTTACATTACTACGTTACAGCAAAAAGTAATCCGTTACTGTAACTCGTTACTTTTGTAATGCGTTACTCCCAATACTGGTTATCAGTATCCATATAGGCCCTAAAAAACAATATCGGTCCAGCTCTACAGTGCAGCACAACCAAATGTGAGCCCTGCATTTGACCCTCCCCCATAAAGGAGCAGTGGGCGCTTTATATTGGCAGTGCCCAGGGAGCTTGGAGACGGTACCTTGCTAATGAGTACCTCAAGTAGTACCTTTACTGGTCCGCGACCTTGTGATCACATGGCCACTGCTCCACTTGTATTAATGTATTTTGACTTTTGTCGTTCCAAAGCACGTCGATGTCTCTCTTAATTTCTCTCTTAATCTCCACCTCTCTTGTGCCCCTCACCCCCTCTCTCATTACTCTGCACTTCTCGGTGCCAGCTCTCTCCATCCATTCATTTCTGCCTGACCTGTCAGTCTCGGGTCTGTGCCCATTGGGCTCCGTATTGAGGTCTTGGCACTGATGCCCACGTCTGAGGGCCATTCATCGAGGAATGTGGGCTGTGGTTAGAACGCTCATGTCCTAAATACTGGTTTCTCATGAGATCTAGTTCTGGTTCTGGGCCGGGATGAGGGCAGCAGCCGGCCGGCTTTTGAGGTGGAGAATGTTGTTGATGATGATTCGGGCCCTAATGAGGGGACTTGTGTAATTGGCAAAAGAATCGTTTGGTGTGGCAGCGAGACCAGAACAAAGCAGTAACTAATATTTGTGGAAGCTGCTGGAGACACTTCAGAGGAGGACGAGGAGCTGTTAGACGGGGTCCTGCGAGGACGAGCTGAATAAGTCATCTAGTGAGAAGAGAGTAGGGGTGTAACGATACATCAATTTGATGATAAAGCCCATAGCATTGGTCCAAAATGAAAACATTGATCGGACATCATACGTATTGTTACGTCCCTCGTCCAGGAGAGTGAGCTGGTTTACTCACAACGTATTAACACAGGCTGTGGCTGGGGCTCGAGATCAGAATTTAAAATGGCAAATGACATTTAAGCTGCTTTTGTGATTTGATATGAATGGATGTGATGCTGTTAAGTCAGTACATGATATTGTTTTGTATCGATCGCTGAATCGAATGGAAGTCGTATCGCAGCAGACTTTGTGACATCAGCACACGCTGAATCGTGCGTTAAATCAATATAATGATGAAACGATTTAGAACAGTAGCAGAAGGCAATATCATATCCTTACAGAAAATAAAGATTTATTCTGATTCACAATTTAATTTCCTTGCTTTGTTGTTTTAGCAACATCACTGATGTGGACTTGTTATGGAGTTTAAATGGCTTTAGCTCACTCTTGGAAGCTGCCTAATGGAGTTGGAGGATGGAGTCCATATTTATTAAAATGAATGACTCTGAAAGACCAATTTGAGTGCAACTTACATAAGCTGAACACCACAACACTAACCCTAACCTCCAAAATCTCAATGAAACCTGATTGTGGTTAAAAATACGTAGACTTTCAACATAATGTTTCAGATTTTTAATTAGCATAACAGAGCAGAAACATCGAGTATTATTGGATGAATGTAGTTACTTTTACTCTGTAGCTTGTAGTGTAGTAACTACTATATTTACACTTGATGCATGATGATATCGGAATCGTATGAGAATCGCCCAGTAATTGCTTTTTTTTAATGTCATCATCATCTGACAGAAGCTTAGATTCACCCCATATTTCCAGCTGATATTTGATGCATTTATTGTAGGTGTGAAAGGTAGCGCTTGTGTCAGGCATGTCCAGAGTCCGAGGTGGGATTTTATACGGCCCGTGCCTTCTGTCTTAAAATGTATGGTGTTATTTTGTGGTAAAATTCTGATCACTCAGTGGAACGTTCACCAGCAGAATCTCTTATATCTCTCCAGTTATCCCCATATTGTGCATCTCTGATTAAAACAGCAGCTTTTAGTGGAGCTCAGATACTTTTAATCACAAGTAGTTTGTTCGTTCCCCAGCACGTTTTATAGTTAGTGTTGTGAGTAGGTAGAAGTGAAACCTGACAGCACATTTACACTCTCAACTTTTCCATCCTGATTATCCCTGAAGTTGGCGTGTGTGTTTTCCTCAGGCGTGTCGGTGCCGGATTAGAAACGGTTGGTTCTGTGGACTCTGTACCGCTTATTTTTACCCGCCGAGTTCAGGTGTCTTATGCCATAATTCTAATTACATAAGGAGCAGATTAACACTGTTTAAGAGGATTAGACCCTGACCAGCATTGTCAGTGTGAACAGGATCTATTTTCCCGGTGAGTTCTGCTGCACGCTGCAATATTCCACTTCATGCAGTACACAGCTAAAGTGTGTTGGCCTTAAACAGAGCTGGAAAAGTCTGGGTTCATCAAGGAATATTTTTCTCTCTTCAGCCTCAATGTTATTGGTGCTAAAAATTCTATTTGAGATGCAAATCTGGAGGAGAAATATGAATAAATGTAACAAAGACGTTTGTGTTTTGTTAGGAATTATTACCACCTCAAAGAGAATTTGTTTGGCGCAGCGTCTCTTTAATTGAGTGCGTTTAGAGAAAAACTTGGCTGGAATTTTACTTTCCGAAGCCAGACTTTTTCACCTCTGATCTCGAATATGACATGCAAATTTTCCCTGCAAGTCTCAAAGAGGCAAAAAGGCGAACAACTATGCACAATAAACCACAAGTGAATGAGGTTTAGGCTGAACATTCAGATGTATGATTTTGAACAAACAGAAAAATTCTTGTCCAGAATCAACTGATTCTGCACAATCTGAGTGATGAAATATGAATTTGAAATCTATAATTTACCTGAAACCTGCTGAAACAGGAGGAAAACACTCACCTGCTGCTGGGATCCGGCTCCACGCGAGTGTGTGTGTGTGTGTGTGTGTGTGTGTGGAGTGACCATCAAGCGCAACACAGTTTAATACACTGAGGGACGGCCCACTGCCAAGCCTGATTAGACTCACACTCTTTACCACTTTCTCACTCTCCCTCACTCTAATATTCCCTCCTCTGCAGCGTTAATGCAAACGGGTCCGAACACAAACTGCTGATAGTAATTGTTTTGTTCTTTCTTCTTATTTTTTTTATTTTTTCCCCTACAAAACACTGCAGCTTGAACCGTAAGTCACAGAAAGCTGACATTGGAGGGTAGATAGGAATGGTGTGCACCGAACATTTTAGTGACCAGCCTACAGGTGGCGATATTGCGAAGGCAAATGCTTTTTTGCTTTTTTTTTTTTCCTTTGGCTAACTCTCGAACCGTGCAGCCTAGAGAGAAAATTCCTGCTTTATCTGATTCTCTGATTTAAGCCAAACAACTTTCTAATGACTACGTACTTCCCATTTTGAGATTTTAAGCTAATTTGCATAATATGCTAAACAAACTTTTGTAAACGTCTCCTAGGCGAATTAGCTGATTAAGGCAAGTGAGGTGTCAAATGAATCAGAATTAATCTATTACCGTAACGCAAAGCTTTTTGGGGACTTCACAAAGGGCCGGCTAAAATTAAGGAATTAATTGCAGTGGGATGTGGCTTATTTTAGCTTAAACAGTTGTAGCTTTGGACCGCTTTGGTCCAGCTAGAATCAGTGAAGCCAGTTGAACAAAAAGGGGCTAAATGCCTTTATTGTAAGAGACAGATTTTGCTGAAATTAGGTATAAACAATCACAACTAAGATATGGAAGAGGGAAATACACTATTTTGCTATTTGAACAATAAGGGATGCTAAAACGCTACATAGATGTATGCGTCATAATAGAGCTTTTTTGGGGGGGATAATTTTAACTTCTAATTCACTGACTCCTTTATTTGACGCTGCTTTATTATCAGCTGCTTTTGTGCTGCTTTTTGCGACTTTTGCTTGGACCCCACTTGTTGCCGTTTACAGCTGTATTTTTAACTATTATTATATTGTTTAACAATGACGTGCTCATAATGTTATATCCCGCTTTATTTTATGAATATTTCCATCTGAGCCCCAGATCACAAACTCAACCAAGTGACCAGACATAACTCAGCTCTGACCCCTGCGAACCTTCAGGTCATCAGCGGGTGAGTAAAGAACTTTACACTGCACAATGTTGAGTATGTTTTTTATTAAGTGAAGCAGCTGCCTGTTCATCAGCACACTTTATGCGTCACATTCCCCACACCACGCCATATTCATCAGATATATATGTACATAAATGCAGAACAGGACAGACACGTGATTTAGACGATGCTTAGAAGTAGGGCTGTGCGATATGAGGAAATATAGTTTATGGTTTATTTAATTTTGTGGCAAATCCACCGTTTACAGCAGTATGTGTTGATGGTTTGGATGAGGGTTTGTAGTTGTCACCACGGCAACACGTGGACGTAGACACAGAGAATACTGTGGTGTTACTCTATATTTGTGCTTTAATTCTGAGCGTGCAGTAGAACTTTCACAAGCAAAACACACTCTAAACACACCACACCATCACGCTCAGATCTATAGAACACTAAAGCTGCTACAATTCAGCTTAAAGGCACTTTACTAGAGCACTGTAAAAAGCACCAACTTTTACAGAAATTTTTTACGGCGTAAAAGCAGTGTTCAAGAGCACAGCAAAAGTGTTGCACAAAACTGTGTTTTCAATGAATAAAACAGCATAAAAACAGGTGTTTTACTGTCATGTTGTGGCACTTTAGGCGTTCCATATGAGCGCGTGGAGTGTTTTGAGCGCGTGTAGGCAGAGTTGAACACACACAGACCCCAGATTTCGCTTGTGAAAGTTCCTCTCAATTTACAGAAAATTAGATTCAATTTAAATTAAAATTATCCCGTTACCGCGATATGGGATATCGGTCGTATCGCACAACCTACTTTCAAGTCAGATTCCCAGAAAACTCTCTCTTAAAAGATACCTGCTAAAGCACAAGCCTACGTCCAGCTTTCATCTGAACTGAATGATCAAGTTGATATCAGTGTGTAATGAAAAGCCAGATCCACTAGAGTCTCACCAGAGTAAAAGCAGGTGTGTGGGTGAACATGTCGTCCCGCTGAGAGCACGTTTACAACTGTAACTGTAAAACCAGGGCAGGAACGGGAGAGTACTGAACTCCAGCAGGCATATTAGGGTACTAAATCCTGACAAGAATAGGAGAGTACTTAACTGTGGTGGAAATGGGATAGTACTAACTCCAGCAGGAAAATCTGAGTACTAAACCCTAGTGGGAACAGGATGGTACTAAATTACAGCAGGATAAAGAGGGTCCTAAACCTCAGCAGGAATATTAAAGTAGTAAATCCTAGTGGGAACAGGAGGGTACTAAGCCCCAGTGGTCCTTGTAGGTCTGCTAAATGCAATAAATGTAACTGTATAAAGCAGCATCGCGCTCCAGCGTCCTGTCGGAGCAGCTGAGGGGAAAACGAGAAGATTCTGGTTGAAATCAGAGTGTCGTTGCACAGGAAGTAAACCCACACTAACCCAGCAGGACCCCACCTAAACCCACACACACACACACACGTGGTGCATACTAGAGTTGTATGTGGTTTCAGCACGTCATGGTGATGTGAACACGTGCAGGATGTACAAGCTCAACTAGGACAAATCAAAGTGTGAAAATGGTTATTCATGTTAACATTCTTCATTTACTTCAACTTAAAACAACGTGTTAATACGACACACACAGAAATTTAACACCTGCTTCAATTTCTGCCTTAACGTTTCAGGTCATATTGTATGTATTAATATTACCTAGTGATCCGCGGTGGCATTGCAGGTGGTCCGTGATACGCAGTCCAGGTTCGCTACTGAAATCACCTTTTAAAAAAATTATTCCTTTTTTTTCTTTTCAAAACCAGATGATTTCTTCATCTTTATGAATAATGAATTTAATGCAAATATCTAAAAAGTAATACAAAGAAATACCCTCCCTCCCCCCACACCCACACTGCTTATTCTGAGTGGAGGTCCCTGGGACAGAAGCAGTTAAAAACCCCTGAATTATATCATGACATTGATTGGTGATTTTCTGGCTACGGCATAAAAATCTAGTTAAAAAGAACATCCCGGTAGCACCTGGGGCTGCCCAATCTGTGTGCAATGTGACGTAATGTAGAAAATTAAAATCGTAATTGTAATCGAAGCGACCCTCCAATACTAACAAACTGACTAGTTACAACTTTTAAGGCCAGTTTTGCGGACAAGGATTAAGCCTAAATATAGACTCGCTTTGGCGTTCAATGGAGAATCTCTATTGGTACTGCAACTTAGTCCAAAACTAGGCTTAATCCACGTTCAAGAAACTCTTACTGTTTGAAGTTAATCTGGCAGCTTCAAAATACTCCACAGTTTCCATGCTTTTCATAAAAGCATAAATAGTTTTAAGTTGAAGCAAATGGGAAAAAGTGTGTTAACATGACTCATTATTAGATATTTAACAGCACAACTTTTTGAGGAGAAATCATTTTCAGTGATGAATCTACGTTAGAATTAGAACATCGTTTCTAATTACTTTTGTTTAAGGCTCCTGGATGAAGTTCCAGAAAGTTCTAGCAGAATTACTAGAACTCGTTCTTTAAAAATACTTTCATATCGTTTCATGTCTTAAAGAAACATATTTTCTAAATTAATATTTTTAAAATATAGAAAAATATTGTAAATTTTTATCCAATATCATGCAGCTCTGGAGAAGAGTCAGGGAAGGTGGTGCGCTGCAGGACACACGCCAGCAGGGGGCGCTGCCGAGCCGGAGAGGAACAGGCAGAAGAGACGAGGGAAGCTGGTGAGTGAACATCTCCCGGCGCTTAGTGTTTATTTAGTGAGCTCACATGACGGAGCAGCACTGGCAGGTTTTCCTCTTGGGGGCGTCGTCTCCGCTGGTCGCCCGGTTCGGGGCGGCGTCGGACAGCGGGGTGGATTTAGAGGCCAGAAGGGGCTCCTCCTCCACCTGCTGCTGCTGCTGCTGCCCCCTGCTGGACTCTGCCGCCTCGTCCAGAGGGATTTCCTGGAATTGGGCGGGGCTGCTGGGGGAGGAGGGCGGGGCCTGTGAGGAGGTGGGAGGAGCCATGGCATTCGGGGTGGGTTTCTGCTCTGGGAGGACGGATGATGTCTCGCCCTTGGGGTCGGGCACTGTGGGCGCATGTGTGCCGGACAGAGCCAGGGTCAGCGGTGCCTCTACAGCGTCCTCTAGTGTTTCAGGAAGGGACGACGTCTGCTCTCTGGCATGCTCCTCAGAAACGACATCTGCTTCATTTTCCTCATTTTTAGTCTCTATATCTGTGATGACCTCTGTGCTGGTCACTTCATTGCATGTTGGCGTAATATTGGTGGATTTTTCTGCTTCTTCTGTAACTAGGACCTGTGCGACGGGATCCGCATCCGTTAAAGTTTCTAGATGATTCTGTAAAGGGACCTCATCCGCCACCTCCTCCTCCACCTGTGCTCCTTCACCGTCAGCCAACCCCACCTCCTCCTCCTTCTCCTTCTCCAACTGTGCTCCTTCACCGTCAGCCGACCCCTCCTCCTCCTCCTTCTCCAACTGTACTCCTTCACCATCAGCCGATTCCTCCTCCTCCTCCTGTTCGGCCACAGCCGGAATTTCGTCACCCTCATCGGTGATGATCACCCTCTCGGCTCTGATGATGGCTCCGCCGTCCTCGTCCTCGCACACGCCCTGACCGGGCTCCGCCTCTGAGAAGCCCAGGAAGGTGAGAGTGACCGGCCCGTTGTCGAGGCCGTTGCTGTGTGGCTGGACGTCGTCGTGGTGGGTGCTGTCCTCTCCTGCGGTGCCGTTGGTGAGAGTCGTAGAGGTCTGTGCAGATTTGGGTTTTTCGTCCATGCTCCGTCTCTCTGCCTCCGTCTCATTGGTGTCCACGCGATGACCTGCAGAGCAGAGCCGATACGAGGTGTTATGAGACGTGAGAAGGCCTTCACTGTAAAAATTATTTGCTCAATTAGTCATAATAACATACCTACTCTTATTTACTTGGGTTTTCATGGTTATAACTAGGGATGCGCGATATGGGAATTATTGGCCGATGCTGATATTCAGTCATTTTCATGCTAATTTCTGCCAATATCTGATAAATGAGGTGAGCTCGTAAAGACGAGATATTTTGCTCGTCGTAGTTCCACTGCGTGCTCAGAATTTTGTCACAGAAATAAAGCCATAGTTTTGACATTTCTAACACAGCGCCAAGTCAAGCGAGTGTGAAAGCAGAGTGGAGCGAGGGCGGAGCATTTCCAGCGTAGTGCACAACATTTTAAGAAAAAGTCACTTCCCGCCCTATGTAGTGTACCAAGTCAAACAGCGTGTGCCAAACTCGATTTTTTGATCTTATGATGACGATAATGTTACAAAAAACTGTAAACATTTTAAGTTTTGAGCTGCAGGTAAATGCAGTGTATTTTTGGGGATGCTGCCTGATATACACTGATATCTGAAAGTAAACATTGGCAAGTTATGCTGCCAAATTTATGTTTGTTAGTTTGAACTACTAAATCTATATTAGCATGTGTACGGTAAGTAGTAGGTAATGAACGCTTTACCAACCGCGGCCTATTTTATTTTGTATGAGACTGTATGACGTACTGCACCGTATGAGTTTACATGAACAGGAGCAATCATTTTCACACGTTACAAGAAGGAAGACGCGTCCCTCTGTTGTTTTCAGTAGTGTGTGCTCCCACGACCGGATGCAGTTTCCGTCAGGGATGCATTTTCAGCTTAACACTGCATCTACCGCCTTGTGGGAAGCCTCCCTGTCGCCAGCGATCAACAGAGTGTTTTGCTGTTTCAAAGCCCAACTTTTGTGTAAAAAAAAAGCCTTCCTTCCTTCCTTCCGTCTGCTGCTGGTAGTATGTTTGGACTTTCAAGTCACGCTGTGGTCATCGGATCGCTTCCCCATCGTAAGTCGGGGGCTACCTGTACTAATGAACTCAGCTCATCATTTTAAGTCTTAGATTTCACTTTGTATTGCTCTCTGTTAAATATGCTAATCATAATCCATGAAGTTCCTGTGTGGCGTATTGACCCTTAGACACGCCTGTAAGAACACTGAAAACGTAAAAAAGCATCATTATATGAACCTGAAGCAAATGAAAGTAGCATGTTCACACGACTTATTGAATGCTTTTTTTACAGTGCGCAGAGAAGACGTTGGTGTCCAGTGCTACCCGAGGAGCGCGATGTGTGGCTCTTACCGAACGCAGGAGTGATAGGGAAGGTTCTGTAGCAATCGGGAGAAGCAGGAGCGAGAGAGAGAGCGTCAGTAGAAAAGGAGAGAGAGAAAGCACACAGTTATGAAGTACATCCAGAATGTCCTGTAATGTTTGTGCTAACGTTTCGGCCCCGTTTCATGAGCGCGAGCCGAAAAGCAATTTACTGCTTTGTACTGAGTGAATCAGAGCAGAGTTTATTCTGAAACAGCACAGGGAGAGACGAGGAGAGGAAGAGTGTGTTCTTGTACTTGCTACTTAGTGAGAACCAAAATGAGTTTTTAACCAGCAGCGTGAGGACATCACGTCCTCACTTCTTTAAACCGCTTTTACAAAAAAAATACTAGTTTATTTACAAAACTAAAGGTGTAGAAAGATTATCTTTTGGTTACTGAGGTTATGGTCAGGGTTATGGTCAGGGTTAGGTGTAGTATTATTTACATACAGGAATATAGAAGTCAATGGAGGTCCTCACTACTGTATAAGTACAAGGATGAGTGTGTGTGTGTGAGAAGAGGGTGGGGTTGTGCATCTCACCCACCTGTCACTGCTGAGCTCCCTGCAGCCTCCACCTGTAGGACAGAGAGCAGACGGAGACTGTGAAAGAGGTAGACAGACATATGGGTGTGTAGTGCAGAGGTATCTACCCTACATACCCCCTACATCTACCCTACATCTACCCTACATACCCCTACATCTACACTACATACCCCCTACATCTACCCTACATACCCCCTACATCTACCCTACATCTACCCTACATACCCCTACATCTAC